>JAZAYU010000075.1:600000-1030688 GCA_038501625.1 Corbicula japonica | reverse complement strand
GTGAACAATTATACCAAGTTATTTAAAAACCCAATAAGAAATAACAAAGTTACAGAGCGGACACGATTTTGCAAGAAAATTCTATTTTTAGTAACAGTGACCTTGACTTTGGACCTACAGGCATGGGTATTGTAGGCGACACACCGCCTTGTCATGGTGAACATTTGTGCCAAGTTATTTTGAAATCCCTTCATTCATAACGAAGTTAAGGGCCGACTGTATATTTTGCTTAACACAAAATGTATGCGAAAAAGGGGCATAATTTGAAAAATATTGGAAGAAGGGTTATGGGTCTTGTTGGTTATGATGTAGATTTTGATGGTGAAAATATATTTCAAGTTTCAAGGCAATATCTCAATTAGTTTTAAAGTTAGAGGCAAAATGCATATTTTGCTTGACACAAAATATAATAAAAAAAGGGGCATAACTTGAAATATATTGACAGCAGAGTTATGGGTCTTGTTGGTAATGATGTAGAATTTGATGGTGAATATATATTCCAAGTTTCAAGTTGATATCTCAAGTAGTTTATAAGTTATGGACCAAAGTGCATATTTTCATTAACGCAAAATTTAAGTGAAAAAGGGGCATAACTTGAAAAATATTGGAAGCAGAGTTATGGGTCTTGTTGGTAATGATGTAGAATTTGATGGTGAATATATATTCCAAGTTTCGAGTTGATATCATAAGTAGTTTTCAGGTAATGGACCAAAGTGCATTTTTTGTTTAACGGACGCCGACGCCGACACCGGGGCGAGTAGGATAGCTCCCCTATTCTTCGAATAGTCGAGCTAAAAATGATCCATTACAGATTTCCACATTCAATTTTATAACCTGATCTCTATTTTTTAGTTTTACAATTTTAGTTTTAAAAAGAAATAGCCACAATCATGTGCATAACATATAACCAATATGTGACCTTAGCACCTTTATGGTCATGACCTTTGCACAATGTTCAACTACCTTTATGGTTATGAACTCTGCACGATGTTCAACTACCTTTATGGTTATAAACTCTGCACAATGTGCACCAACCTTTATGGTTATGAACTTTGCACAATGTGCAACTACCTGTATGGTTATTAACTGTGCACAATGTATAGCTACCTTTAAGGTCATGAACTGTCAACAATGTGCACCTACCTTTAAGGTTATGAAATCTGCACAATATACTACCTTTACGGTCATGAAAATTGCACTATGTGCACCTACATGTACCTTTATGGTTATGAAATCTGCACAATATGTGCATGGACCTTGATGTTCATAAACTCTGCACAATTTGCAGGTACCTGGTCATGAACTGTGCACAATTTGCACCTGCCTTTACAGTCATGAACTGTGCACCTACCTTTATGGTCATGAACTGTTCACTATTTGCACCTGTCTTTATGGTCATGAACTGTGCACATTGTGCACCCACCTTTATGGTCATGAACTGTGCACATACCTTTATGGTCATGAACTGTGAACCTACCTTTATGGTCATGAACAGTGTACCTACCTTTATGGTCATGAACTGTGTACCCACCTTTATGGTCATGAACTGTGCACATACCTTTATGGTCATGAACTGTGAACCTACCTTTATGGTCATGAACTGTGCACAATGTGCACTCACCTTAATGGTCATGAACTGTGTACCTACCTTTATGGTCATGAACTGTGTACCTACCTTTATGGTCATGAACAATGTACCTACCTTTATGGTCATGAACTGTGCACAATGTGCAACTACCTTTATGGTCGTGAACTCTGCACAATGTGCACCTACCTTTATGGTCATGAACTCTGCACAATGTGCACCTGTCTTTATGGTCATGACCTGTGCGCAATGTGCAACTACTTTATGGTCATGAACTGTGCACAATGTGCACCTACCTTAATGGTCATGAACTCTGCACAATGTGCACCTACCTTTATAGTCATAACTGTGCACAATGTGCACCTACCTTGATGGTCATGAACTGAGCACAATGTGCACCTGTCTTTATGGTTATGAACTGTGAACAATGTGCACCCACCTTTATGGTCATGAACTGTGCACAATGTGCAACTACCTTTATGGTCATGAACTGTGCACCCACCTTTATGGTCATGAACTCTGCACAATGTGCACCTGTCTTTATGGTCATGAACTGTGCACCATGTGCACCCTCCTTTATGGTCATGAACTGTGCACAATGTGCACCTACCTTTATGGTCATGAACTGTGTGCCATGTGCATTCACCATAATGGTCATGAACTGTGCACAATGTGCATCCACCTTTAAGGTTATGAAATCTGCACCTACCTTTATGGTCATGAACTGTGCACAATGTGCACCTACCTTGATGGTCATGAACTGTGCACAATGTGCATCACCTTCATGGTCATGAACTCTGCACAATGTGCACCCACCTTGATGGTCATGAACTGTGCACAATGTACAACTACCTTTATGATCATGAACTGTGCAAAATGTGCACCTACCTTTATGGTCATGAACTCTGCACAATGTGCACCTGTCTTTATGGTCATGAACTGTGCACAATATGCAACTACCTTTATGGTCATGAACTCTGCACAATGTGCACCAACCTTTATGGTCATGAACTCTGCACAATGTGCACCTGTCTTTATGGTCATGAACTGTGCACAATGTGCACCAACCTTTATGGTCATGAACTGTGCACAATGAGCACCCACATTTATGGTCATTAACTGTGCACCTACCTTTAGGGTTATGAAATTTGCATAATGTGCACCTACCTTTATGGTCATGAACTGTGCAAAATGTGCACCTACCTTTAGGGTTATGATATCTGCACAATGTGCACAGGGTTCGACGTTTACTTTTTCAATAACTAGATTAGTGGTCCAGTTACTTTGAAAATCGACTTGACCTGACCGATCATGTACTAGACCAACATGTTAACAGTACTACAACACTGAAAATGTAAATGCACTGATATATGTAATAAGTTAAACATGCATATATACCATGAACCAACAAAATAATTAACCAAAATTAGAAACAGTGAGTACCATATAAAATACCTTCAACTCTGAATTGTCAATTATGATTTATTGTTAACAACACTGAACTTCAAAAAAATGTCAGGTATGAGTTACACAGTTACTAGGTTATAGTTACACATCAGTCAGGACGTCTGGCCCTTTGTCCCCTATGCCAACAATGTTCAAGTGCATGCTGGGACCTTCAATGGCCAAAATTAAGAAAATCGTTCGTATTTGACATTTTAACGTCGTCTGTCAGTACGAACAACAAAACAAAACCGGAAACAGTCCGGTGTCGTATTACTTGGGATTCCATCAATTTATTTATGGAATAGGAACTGTCGCAAGTTTGTATGTATTTGTTTTTAGTTGGTTTTATCTAACAATAACAAAGTTTAATCAATGTAAAACGGATCATTAGACCGGATAGTATGAATTTACTTACTCGCGACAGTTCCTATTCCATAATTCCTGAATACCATTACGACATCGTAAAATCCGCGAAACAATGCCTCGATTTGACTTGGAAAATGCCCGTATGGATATGTCATTATAACATAGTGGCCTATGTTTATTATCATGCATGGACACTATGTTGCAGTATTATTTAATTATATTGTATTAATTATTTTATATTAATTTAAGTTCACTTTGATATTTGAAATAGGTCGGAGGATATTCTAGCTGCATAAAAGTTAGCAAGCTTTCAGTTAAAATACATGATGTTATTGTAGAAGGTGACAAAAGCAGGGACTTTTAAATAAACAAAAACAAGTTGATCTTTCAATCTGGCCTTTCAATCTGGCGCGAATTAGTAAATTGTATTAAATTCCTAGAGATATATTGTCTGATTGCACTCCAGTGCATGTAAATAATGACACAAATTTAGTATCATGATTGGCACTTTCTACTAACAAAGTTTCGCATCAGCAACATGTGTGCAGGCAGCTGAAATGTTGATCGACCTTCAAAAATGCTATATAAACTGGATTGAATTTTGTGCTTTTGGAGACTGATTTGAAAGTTACAAATGAACCTTGGGTTGTCGCTAATAAATTGTTGAAAATGTCTCGTGGCTTGTTTGCTTCCAACCGGATTACAACCGACCCTACGTTACATCATTATCTATTTGTTTCATTGATGCTCTATGAAATAAATAGACCATGACGTATACATATGGGCATTTTATATGTTTTATTTTACATAACACAGCCTCGATCTGGATACATAAGCGATTTAGTTGAACACGTGTTATGATTGTTTAAAAATAGTAACGACGAAGTTCCCAGTTACTGAAGGATAATTGAATCGGCAAATATTGTCAGAGATTTACTGAAAATTTGATTTTGAAACTTAATAATACCAATATTTTGGCGGATTTTGACAATTTTGCAACGCGACCACTCAGTCCAGCTAGCCTAGGACGTGACAAGACCAAACCATCGATTAACTAGTAAATGTCGTTCGGTCGGGCCTTAATGTCGAACCCTGGTGCACCTACCTTTATGGTCATGAACTGTGCACAATGTGCACCTACCTTTAGGGTTATGAAATCTGCACAATGTGCACCTACCTTTATGGTCATGAACTGTGCACAATGTGTATCACCTTTATGGTCATGAACTATGCACAATGTGCACCTACCTTTATGGTCATGAACTCTGCACAATGTGCACCTACCTTTAAGGTCATGAACTCTGCAAAATGTGCAACTACCTTTAGGGTTATGAAATCTGCACAATGTGCACCTACCTTTATGGTCATGAACTGTGCACAATGTGCACCTACCTTTAGGGTAATGAAATCTGCACAATGTGTACCTACCTTTATGGTCATGAACTGTGCACAATGTGCACCTACCTTTATGGTCATGAACTGTGCACAATGTGCACCTACCTTGATGGTCATGAACTGTGCACAATGTGCACCCACCTTTAGGGTCATGAACTGTGCACAATGTGCACTTACCTTGATGGTCATGAACTGTGCACAATAAACACCCACCTTTATGGTCATGAACTGTGCACAATGTGCACCTACCTTTACGGTCATGAACTGTGCACAATGTGCACCCACCTTTATGGTCATAAACTGTGCACGATGTGCACCTACCTTTATGGTCATGAACTGTGCACAATGTGCAACTACCTTTATGGTCATGAACTGTGCACAATGTGCAACTACCTTGATGGTCATGTAAGGTGCACAATGTGCAACTACCTTGATGGTCATGAACTGTGCACAATGTGCAACTACCTTGATGGTCATGAACACTGCACAATGTGCACCCACCTTTACGGTCATGAACTGTGCACAATGCGCACCTACCTTGATGGTCATGAACTGTGCACAATGTGCACCTACCTTGATGGTCATGAACTGTGCACAATGTGCACCCACCTTTATGGTCATGAACTGTGCACAATGTGCAACTACCTTTATGGTCATGAACTGTGCAAAATGTGCACCCACCTTTACAGTCATGAACTGTGCACAATGTGCAACTACCTTTATGGTCATGAACTGTGCACAATGTGCACCCACCTTTACGGTCATGAACTGTGCACAATGTGCAACTTCCTTGATGGTCATGAACTGTGCACAATGTGCAACTACCTTGATGTTCATGAACTCTGCACAATGTGCACCCACCTTTACGGTCATGAACTGTGCGCAATGTGCACCCACCTTTATGGTCATGAACTGTGTGCAATGTGCACCCACCTTTATGGTCATGAACTGTGCACAATGTGCACCCACCTTGATGGTCATGAACTGTGCACAATGTGCACCCACCTTTATTGTCATGAACTGTGTGCAATGTGCACCCACCTTTATGGTCATGAACTGTGCACAATGTGCACCCACCTTGATGGTCATGAACTGTGCACAATGTGCACCCACCTTGATGGTCATGAACTGTGCACAATGTGCACCCACCTTGATGGTCATGAACTGTGCACAATGTGCACCCACCTTTATGGTCATGAACTGTGCACAATGTGCACCCACCTTGATGGTCATGAACTGTGCACAATTTGCAACTACCTTTATGGTCATGAACTGTGCACAATGTGCATCCACCTTTATGGTCATGAACTGTGCACAATGTGCACCCACCTTTATGGTCATGAACTGTGCACAATGTGCACCAACCTTTATGGTCATGAACTGTGCACAATGTGCACCCACCTTTATGGTCATGAACTGTGCACGATGTGCACCTACCTTTATGGTCATGAACTGTGCACAATGTGCACCCACCTTTATGGTCATGAACTGTGCACAATGTGCACCCACCTTTATGGTCATGAACTGTGCTCAATGTGCACCCACCTTTATGGCAATGAATTCTGCACAATGTGAACCTACCTTGATGGTCATGAACTCAGTTTTTTCTGCTTTGGCAACAGCTTCCCACAATGTCTTCTTGTTAGAGTGAAAAATCCCACCAGGTTTAAACTCTGGAACAGATCTACCTTCAAATGGTTTGACACTCCTAAAAATATTGAAAAAAAGATGTGAACAAAAATGTAAACATTTTTTTACGGTGTAAGATAGAAATATATTAAGGAACTGTATTTTTATGGTTGGTTTAGCCATTAGTGAAAATACTAATACTGGCCTCCACAAGAGAAATATATTTCTTTTAAATTTTAAATACATTGGATTAATGGATTAAAAAAAGGTAATAAAAGCCATCAACTCACTTTATTCTTATCCATGCATGTGATGAGATTTTGTCAAAGAACTGGACATGAATTAGCTCCCCTTGTTTGTTAGCTTTCTTGTGTGTCTCCTCATCACCGTTACAAACAAGCCCAGGCCACCATGGATGACCATCAAGCTTGGCCCACACAATGTCCCCTGGAGAGTAGTCTGTAACCAAGAACATAAATATCCGAGTTTAAAGTGACATTATGTTAAATATGATCAAACAATAAAAGTAAAGAGAATCATGCATTTTTTCAATTGCAATTCCACATCATAAAGAACGTCTATTGACTGGACCAAGGAAGTCTAGTGGAAATCTCATCTTATCTTAAATCTGATTTTTTAAAATGAATTTCTGTTAAGAAACTATGTACTGGGATCCTACGTATTTACCGGACAAAATTTATATCAGTTGAGAACGCACTCAATTTTTTATCGAATTAGGGAAAAAATATGCACGAAGGATTTTGAAGATGTCCCATCGAATTACAAAACGAGTACATAGAATTTTTTAGTGCAAGTATATAGGAAATAATAAGCAGCGGACGGACAGACTATCATGAACTGATGACATTATCATTTTACGTTTTATCTTATTATATATTACTACCTAAATTTTCACCCATTTAGGACCTCACTATAGCTTGCGTACTTCTAATTGTTTATAGAAACAGTAAGGGTTTTTTTTCTTGATGTTAATGATGATGCTTAATGGGAAAAGGCCGCTTAGTGAATGTTTATGGAAAACAGAATGTTTATGGAAAACAATCAAAATTTAAAATGAAAACTTAAAAAATATACATTGAAACTCTTTGTCCGGTAAATTGAGCTTCCGTTACAATTTTATCTGCTGCCATACTGCCTTCCTTTGGAGCCTCTTTTCATAAAATAAAACAGTGTGTTCAATTTAAATAACCACGCTTATGTAAATGAAGAACCGACAATAACTAGATGCAGGTTTTTCATGATTATGATGCAAAATACAAAAGTTAGAAAGAAAAGTCATCAATTTTTGTCGGGTAATATGAATGATCCCAGTATGCTTGATACAGAGTATTACTCGGCAAGTGTTACTAAATATAGCTTCACTAGGTCAAGGAGACTGTATCCAGCTTGTGAGCTGGTTATTTGTGATAATGTGAACTAATTATGACCAGATTGTTATAAATAGCAGAAACCAGAGGAGGATTTGTTTATTTCCTGTGATCATCACTTGAAAAATTACCGATTGCGTTGGAAATAAAGCCAGAATGCACATGCCAGTTATAAATGGATTTTACATCTACAATAAAAAATAAAATATCTTGAGATTTCAGTCAACTAAGTGCAACATTTTCAGTCTTCGCGAAAGGGATGAAAAACTGCCAGTCATCCGGTCTGGTGAAAAAAAATGTCTGCCAGACCGAAAAAGAATTTGCCAGACCGGAACAAAAACAATTATATTCTTCCTAAAACTATCTTATTTCACTATATTTATGCTACACATACATTGGAACCAATTAATAGCTCTATTTTCACTTTTACCCCCACACATGTTACAAAACATCAATACAGATTATTAAATCTATTTTTTATTCTTGAAAAAAGGACAAAAATAAATATGGCAAGGTCTTTCTGTGCTAGACGATATAAATTTGCCTTGGCTCCCCTACTTATGTCCACTGAAACTTGTCTAGCAGTCTGCATCTGTTGCTGGAACTTGGCCTCTCCAACAGCCTTCTTGTGGTCTAAAAAAAAAAAACAGTTCGAAATATATTGGATTTCAGACACAAATTACAGTATACTACATTGTTTCTGTTGTGGAACAATAATACACAAATGGAAATTCAGACTGCTATTAAGTAAATAATATAGATATAAGTAAATAATCGCGCTAAAACAATCAAACTTCTTTTTGTTTTGTTGTCAGATGCATGTATATCGCAGTGTTGTGTAATTAACACACCGTGAAATCTACGGTACATCAGGAGGTACGTTCCATGCTGGACAAATGTTTTAAAACAACTTTTTATATAATTTATTGAGATTTATTTTAAATAAAAAGAAATAAAATTATGTATAAACAAACATACAATAATGTACAAACAAACAAAGATCGCGGTCGTCAATTTCCAAAGGTGTCGGTACTTTGAACTGATCGACGATCTGTTGGTTGGTCAAATTTGGCGGTGTTAGTTCGTTGTCGTTCGAAGACTGTTTTGACTTTTCCAGCTCAATGTCTATTATGGTTAGCAGCTTTCATTAATTGTAGCTAATTTGCTGTATGTCTCGTGAATGATATTCTGTCAGTACTGTATCAGCTTGGTGTTTTTCGCACCTATTGTTTGTCAAAAAGGGGGTTTCATGTCAAATCAAAAGCGTTTTTGTATTTAAAAAAAACTTCATTTATTTTCATACGTTTGATGTTGTATTTGTTGATCAACTTGTACATCGTCTCTTAAATCCCTGCTTCCAAATGTAATAAACAACCGTTGCTGGTAATGACGTAATATGACACGAAAAAAAGCGTGCGTTTCATGAATTTGTCACCAAAGTTGATTTGATCATTCTGTCTTTTTTTCCACCCACGAAGAATGAACAAACGTACACATTGTAAATGTACAAAAAATTGGGATCCACGCACCGAGCCCGATATATTGGATATCGCGATATAACGGATTTTCTATTTTTCTTGCATTTTTACACTCTTGATCAGCGTCCGTCTTCTGCAATTTAAAAGGAAAATAAAAAACAAAACAATAATTAAAACAAAACTCAATAAGTTTCAAGACTCGCTGAAGGCCCAGCTACATTTACAGCTACATTTACTTACCTCTTTTGGACATTATCAAAGAAAAGTGTTTAAATGTTTCTCACTTGTTATTTATCTGGAAAGAGAAATAAAATGTTATTAAATGCATGTTTTATATGTTTTGAATTGAACATTTTGAAGATAATTGATGATTATATAATGGTCGCGTCATAACTCTGTGGGAAATAACCAGGATCCGTCTCAAACCGCAACAGGTTTCGTGTGAAGTCGAAAAAAATGTTTTCAAAGGTCGCGAAAACGTATGATAATTGCGAATCTTAGGATTATATAAACATATCTTTCCTCTAATCGTTATAAATTATGGCAGATTCTAAATTTTCAAGAGAAAACACAAACACATGTCAGATTCCGTTTAAAGATGTTATTTAAATAAAGAAAAAAGTGAACAATGACCACTTACTTGCGTCTTTAACTTTAGTTTAAAAGACTGATGTCGGACCTCCGGTAACCCTTCTTAAAGGGTCATTTAAAAAATATTTGCAAAGCCTACTTTCCCAATTATCATGATAATATTCTCATGTGGGCTGTTTCAAAAAAAAATGGCTGGTTTGGGTTTTCCTGTTATAAAAATGTACAACAAACAGTTACTTCCATTTTCCTACTTTGCAGTTCGGTGTCTCATCATGCCCTTTAAAGATTAGCGAAGTTTCATCAAAATAGCACTATCCGTTAAAAAAATATTCTAAAATAATGGGCAAAAAATGTCAGGAGTGTGACAAAAAAGTGTGACACTTTTCAAAATTACATTTGTTCACACCATTATTTTACAAAAAGCTTGAGTAAAGGCAAGCTTTAGTGTTGTTTAATAAAAGGTGCATTTATTAGGCATCAAATAATGATAAAATTAAGCATATTATACTTAAAGTTATCAAAATTTATGCTATTAAGTCAAGTGTGGTAGATAAGAAAATACCTCAAGAAAATCAATTCATCTTTGCTTTATAAATTTATAGGACTTTAAAGATTAATAGTACATAAGAAATGTTTTGTGTATTATTAAGTTTAATGTTTCTAGATGCAATAATTATAATATTATCACCTCTATTAAAATTATATTTGTCTGCAGCTTTTTTCAGAAGAAGTCAGCTAAATTTGTCAGGAGTGTGACATTATGCACATATTGCAATATTCTGTCAACATATCCTTTACATGAAAACAACAGCATGTTTTTTCCTAGAAGTCTATGTCATGTTTTGTTAAATTGTGACAAACAGGAATGGCCTTAGTGAAACATTTTTGAGTACACTGCAATTATGTGGTTGTCAGGAGTGTGACACACTTTCTTAACAATATGAATTTTTTATCTTTATGTGATACCACAAGTTCTAAAGCACTTATATTTGATGCTTCAACATGTTTTGTAACAGAAATACACATTTAAATAATAAGAAACAGTAATACTTGTATTTTAAGCACATACATAAAAATTCTTTGATTTATTTAATATTGGTCAATTAAGCTCCATAAAAATTTTATTCTGCCACATATGAGTATAACTTGATTGATTTTGATCACAGTAAAGACTGTACAAACATATGGACCAACCAGTCTGGACTTTTTATGAACTTAAATTCTTTACATTTTTTTCACTTCACTTGCCATTTTTCAAATGACAATATCTCAGCAACCAGTTGACCGATTTCAAAAATCTTTTCAGCTCTTTACTCAGTTTCAATAAGCAAAATATACAGAATAACAAGTTTGGAATTTTAATGCACTTTAATTTTTCACTATTTTTTCACTTTTCCAGCCATTTTTTTTAAACAGCCCATGTCTGACGTTGAAGTTGGGTTATTAGCTTGATGCATACCGTGATATGCATGTGTATTTTTAACCAGCGAAGCTGGTTTTACTAATCACAATTCTGAAACCGGTATCAAACCGAAACGAGGCACTGGCAACCGGCGATTTACGCATTTCAGAGTAATCAGAGCAAGCAAAGTAGTCCAAGTTTCCTGTTACGTGTTTAAGTTGGCTCTTGCCACGTTAGTATCGCTAAAAGAATACTTGACTGCTTCACTGCGCTGTCCCTTTCAGAACACAATCGACAACAGTAAACCGATTTTATCTTGGGGTTGTAGCCGCCAGGGATTCTTTAGCGAGCCACAGATATGTTACCTTTAGGTAGAGATATAAACATTATTCCCGATGTTAGGATATTACAATAGCCAAATATTAATTCTGAAATATTTAATATATCTTTTCTGCTAATTCGAAGCTTTGTCATTTTAAAGCCATTTCAATATTTGACGTTTGTTCCGCGTCTAAACTGTTTGTTTTACGAAATATCTTTTTTTATCATTAACAATAACGATAATGATAAATTTCCATCTTAGCATATTTTTCTTCAATTTTCCGCTTTATGAAATCAATGCGAAAATGCTTTCACTTGAAATTTTCAAGACATATTGCGAACATTTTGTTTATTATTTGATGATAGGCGTTCATGAGCGTTGTAAATCACTGAACATGAAGCAATCATCATTGCTGAATATTTTTATATATTGCATTTCCAAATATAAGCGTGAACAGTAAACAGTAAACTATTGAGATGTGTAAAATTAAACATATTAAAACTAGTACACCGGATATTACTCGTACAGAAATAAGGACATGTAAGATTTACAGATCTATGAATTCGAAACATGCCACGAGCAAGCATGGTACGTGTCCGGCTATCACGTACGTGGCAGGAGACACGTCGCCAATAAGGCCATCAGTGGTACAAGGAACGGACTATGATTTGTTTCAGGAATAAAGCATAATTTACTTTTTTTCCAAAGGTGAAGATGTTTACTAGGTTTACGTTTTCGATTAAGCTAGAGATGACTACTATTTTTGTTCGGAATACATGAAATCATAGGCGCAGTAACACACTGAATAATCAAATGTCAGTGACGTCACAATTTCCCGCGTTTTGAAGAATTCCAAATAACAGTAAAAGTACGTGTGAATATAGAGGACAAACCATGATGAAGCCTAAAATTAAAAACGACACATCTGTCTGCTGAAACTGATGTTATATGAACGGATTGTAAGCTAATGGACATTTATCCAAGCTCCTTAACAACCAAAACTCAATGATATGTTTACCAATGTCTTAAATCTGGAACCTTTTTCTAATAATATTATGCTACATGAAAAAAACTATCGAGTCCGTTATAATATGCAACCTAATACGGTGGAAATTTATGGTATAAGCTATAGTAATTCATTTTCCTCTGAAATTGTCTTCAATTTTTCATGTGTGTTATCTAGCATTAAATCTAGCATTAAATTCCAATGCTTTCGGCAATGTTATGACTCTCGGTTGTTTTATCATGTAGGATTCTCAATTCTATGATTTCCTTTACATGTTACACAATGAAGGAAACAATTATATATTTCCTATTTCAAATAAATGCATAATCTTTCCCATCGATGGGGTCTTACTTTTTATATCATTTTTCGTGTTCATTCTGTATTTGGGATGTCAGTACACAGATTTCACTATAATTATAATTTCTTGCTTAAAACCCTTTGCTCAATATATACGCCTTTCATCACTTAGGTGATCAGTTCAGGTCCCGATCAGCTGGCACAATAGTGCCATCTAATCTGGATCTAAAATTTGTGATTACTGGCAGAAAAAAATAATGATTCTAAAAGCGAACAGTATAAATCCTAATCAGATCGCACAGATGTGCCAGCTGATATGGATCTAAACTGTTCGCCCAAGCTATGAAGGTATATCTATGGAGTAAAGGGTTAACAGAAGCCTTCATCCAGATAATACATGGAAACCCTTATTTCCACTATCATAAAGACAAAATGAAGGTCTTTGCGAGTGAACCAAGTTCTTTTGCTTTTTCGTAAATCGATACATGTATGAGAATCATGGCATTGGTTATTCTAAATAAGAACAAGAGCCAGTCGGAAACGACTGCAAGCTCGACTATTCGAAAAGTCAGAATTATTAAGCACATTGTAACTGGGCTTCATTTAAACTGGGGAGTGATTCAGGAGTTTATGACACCTCCAACAAACACACATGAACAAAAGTTTCTTAATCCAAGTTAGGAAATAAATAAATTACACTTAATTTATTATTGTAGATTTTTTTAGGGTTAACACAACCCAGCCCATAAACCCCTGATCCGACACCCATCAACCTATTATCCCTGCCCACCTAAAGTGGTGTGGCGTGGTGAAGTACAGTATGGTATGCTGGTTTCTGGTGTTGTCATTGTTGGTGTTGTTACTGGCGGTGGTAGTGTTGTTGCTGGTGGTGGGGGTGTTGGTGTTGTTGTTGTTGTTGGTGGTGGTGGTGTTGATGTTGGTGGTGGTGTTAATGTTGTTGGTGGTGGTATTGGTGTTGCTGGTGTTGTAATAGCATAGTAATAGTATAGTAATAGTAATAGTATAGTTATAGTAATAGTAATAGAATAGTAATAGTATAGTATAGTAATAGTATAGTATAGTAATAGTAAAGTATAGTAATAGTATAGTAATAGAATAGTAATAGTAATAGTAATAGTCTCGGTCTCGACTAGGTCTGGGTCTCGGTCTGGGTCTCGGTCTGAGTCTCGGTCTGGGTCTTGGTCTCGGTCTGAGTCTCGGTCAGGGTCTCGGTTGAGGTATCGGTCTCGGTTTGGGTCTCAGACTCGGTTTGGGTCTCGGTCTCAATCTCGGTTTGGGTCTCGGTCTCGGTTTGTGTCTCGGTCTCGGTTTGTGTCTCGGTCTCGGTTTGTGTCTCGGTCTCGGTTTGTGTCTCGATCTCGGTTTGTGTCTCGGTCTCGGTTTGGGTCTCGATTTGGGTTTGGGTCTCGATTTGGGTCTCGGTCTCGGTCTCGATAAGGGTCTCGGTCTCGATTTGGGTCTCGGTCTCGATTTGGGGCTCGGTCACGGTTTGGGTCTCGGTCTCGGTTTGGGTCTCGGTCTCGGTTTGGGTCTCGATCTCGGTTTGGGTCTCGGTCTCGGTTTGGTTCTCGGTCTCGGTTTGGGTCTCGGTCTCGGTTTGGGTCTCGGTCTCGGTTTGGGTCTCGGTCTCAGTCTCGGTTTTGGTCTCGGTCTTGGTTTTTGTCTCGGTCTCGGTTTTGGCCTCGGTTTTGGTCTCGGTCTCGGTTTGTGTCTCGGTCTCGGTTTGGGTCTCGGTCTCGGTTTGGGTCTCGGTTTGTGTCTCGGTCTCGGTTTATGTCTCGGTCTCGGTTTGGGTCTCGGTTTGGGTCTCGGTTTGGGTCTCGGTCTCGGTTTGGGTCTCGGTCTCGGTTTGGGTCTCGGTCTCGGTTTTGGTCTCGGTCTCGGTTTGGGTCTCGGTCTCGGTTTGGGTCTCGGTCTCGGTTTGGGTCTCGGTCTGGTCTGGTATAGTATAGTATAGTATAGTATAGTATAGTATAGTATAGTATAGTATAGTATAGTATATGCCCCCACCCACCCCACAATTTCTCAACACTTTCAACCAAAGTATGTAAAGTACATCTGTTTTAAACATTTTCTAAAGCATTACATATGAAAAACACTAACATTGAACCTTTAACAATTATTTATAAGTCTTAATTCTAATTTCAAGTGAAAAGGGGCAAAAACCAAAAATTCTAAGTCGAAAAAGGGCAATAATTTGAACAAAATTGAAGTTAGAGTTATGGTTCTTGGCATACAAACTTCAAATATGATGATGAACAAGTGTTGAATGTTTTAAAGCTGTAGTATAAGTAGTATGGAAGTTATGGGTTTGTACAGTAGCTTGCATGCAAACTTTAACCTGAAATTCTAAGTCAAAAAGGGGCATAATTTGAACAAAATAGAAGTTAGAGTTATGGTTCTTAGCATACACACTTGGGATATGATGATGATCAAGTGTTGAAAGTTTCAAAGCTGTAGTGTAAGTAGTATTGAAGTTATTAGTTTGTATAGTAGCTTGCACGCAAACTTTAACCTGTAATTCTAAGTCGAAAAAAGGGCCATAATTTGAACAAAAGTAAAGTCAGAGTTATGGTTCTTGGTATACACACTCGGGACATGATGATGAACAAGTGTGCCAAGTTTTAAAGCTGTACTATTAGTAGTATTGAAGTTATGAGTTTGTACAGTAGCTTGCACGCAAACTTTAACCTGAAATTATAAGTCAAAAAAGGGCCATAATTTGATCAAAATGAAAGTTAGAGTTATGGTTCTTGGCATACACACCCCAGACATGATGACGAAGAAGTGTGCCAAGTTTAAAAGATGTAGCTATAGTAGTTTTTAAGATATAGGTAGGTTGCACGTAAACTTTAACCAAAGCGGGACGCCGACGCCGACGCCGACGCCGACGCCCAAGTGAGTACAATAGCTCGACATATTCTTCGAATAGTCGAGCTAAAAACCGCTTCGCTGGTTTTCTGTACTTTCAGTACTTTGATTGTAATATGTAGGTATCTACATGATTTTCATTACTCTTTAAAATACTTACATTCATTCTTTGTTACCGTCTTGCAGATTCCAATATCACAAAAATATTGACTTAGATTTTAAATCAACCCAAAACAGTGTATTTCAATTTAAAAACCCTGCCCAAAATTATCATTTTAAAATTCTGAAGATACAAAGCTGACTTGAGTAAGGTTTTATGAATAAATATTTAAAATTGTTTGCAGTTTTGAATTTGTTGTCTGTATTCCGATTTTTAGCAAAAAAAAATACTGTTTGAAAAAAATGAGTTTGAACTCAAACCTAAAACCTTAACGTGACTTAGTTTTAAGCGATTTTTCCATGCTAGTAGAAGGACTTTACTTCATTTTATAAAATATTCTAAGAAACTTGAATAAGCATGAATTCGAATGAATATATCAATTGCCCAGATAGCAGACATGAGTTGGCCCAACGTTGGCCCAACAAAGATGTTTGCGTTGGCCAAACAAAGTTTGCCAACGTCGGCCCAACGCATTTTTGCTAATTGGGTCAACGTTGTCCCATCGGTTGGCCTACGTTGGCCCAACGCCTGATTTTTCATGTGTCCGTTTACCCAACATTGGTCCATAATATGGTTTTCTCTGCATACAGTTGGCCCAACACATGGTTCCACGCATTTGGTGGGATAACAAATGATATTAAATAAAATCAAAATACATTGACCAATTTTAATTCCACATCAATGATACACAGTATTCCAAAAAAATGTCATATTCTCTCTCATTTTGACTGCCGCTTGGCTCTTGACCACTTCCATCTTTTTCTGTTCGTTTTCTTCTCTTAGCGTTATTTCTTATCTCACACAGTCACTCCTTATCATTTCGATATCTAAAATGAAAAACGAAGAGAGCTATCAGAAAATGTAATGAACACACAGATTTAACTAAATTTCATTTGTATAGAAAAAATACATGTATTAAAGATTATTTATAAAAGTAAATAATTCTTTTTGAACAAAAATGTTAAATTCAACTTACATTTTAAGGCGGAAATGTGAAGCTGTAAAACAGGAATATTCAGCGTCTATGCAGGTTGCAATCTGATACACCGTTAAATGGTTTATGTTCTCCTAGAACTCCCTTAGTTATAAAGGGCGAAACTCAGGTCAAATCCTAAATTATCAGAAGTCTTTAGTTATTTATAGGCTATCATGCATGTACATAGAATAAGATTTCTCTCTAGTTACGCAATTCAGGACCATATTGAATTTTAATAGTATCAAAATACAGCACTGTGTTTCTATAAAACATACAGTTATTAACTTATGTACATAAAATCATAGCAATACAGGTACATGAATTAAAATTTATTTTTAAAGTATGTTAAATTAATGATCATATCTATTGAAAAGTTATAAATATGCTGGTTTTAATATTAAACTCCCTTTATGTTTTCCGGAACTTAAGTTTAACCTTATTAATAAATATGAGCTATTTTTTAATGTGATCTGTATATTTTAATATTTCATAAAGACATCGGCCCAACGTTGGGCCATCTTACAATTTATCTTATGCATAAAATATAACGAATAATCTTTGTTGGGCCACCACCGGAGGTAAATGTACAAACAGTCAATCGTTGGCTTAACATTGGGTCAACGCAGGTTACAAAGGGCTTGGTTCACATAGCTGGGCCACCGTTGGCCCAACATAGAAATTTCGTTAACAGGTTTCAGTTGTATCTCTACCTGATACACGTTGTTTTGCATGCAAAATTTTAATGATCAAGAAGAATGTTCAATTCCAAGGCTTAAATTTTACAATATTATTGCTAGTGTGTCTCCTCGACCAGAGATCCGAATTGGCCCTTAAAAAGAATAGTGCTATAATATTGGTTGTATGAGTCAGAGGCTTGTTCATTTTATTTATGTTTGTTGGTATGTTTCGGACTTAAGCCAGTAATTTTTAGACAGGAGAGAAATCCTGTTACCAGAACTAGCCTGGTAATGGGTTAGTCTCAATAATTCGACGGCAAGTACAGACCCATTATCATACTGACTTTTTATAGATGTCTGTCCTTTACGTCTCAAGCAGTTACGATCAAAACTGTGATGGAAATCGCACTGCTTTAAATTCCCATTTTTTTTCACTGTAACTTGAAAATTTCAGCACTGCTAAGTTCATTTGTTGTTATAAAACATAAATAGTCTCTAAAGTATCAATCAAATAAAAAATATTCCATAAATAATACTTTTAACCTTACTATTGTATATGCCGTTAACATGTAGATTTTAACGTTCTAACCAATGAAAACGTCCCTTTTGTAAATCGATACAGTCAGATAAACTTATAGCGGTGTAACATAAGAACTGCTGACATGTGTGGAGGTTTATAAGTTTTTTCATAATAAACGAACAAGTTTCTTAAAAGGTGTCACATATATTGATTGTAATTGGAATTAGCTTTCCAGGTATGTATTTTTTGTATAAAGATATATAAGGTTTAAAAAGTATTTCAATCCGTTAAAAGTTGCGACGGGATGCTGGTCGCTTGCATATAGACATAGAGCGAAAATTTTCCGCATTGATTTGAATGCTAACTGGGTTGTGCGCGAATAGCGAAAATCGTATATATAGAAAAGCCCTTGATGCGCACAAATAGTTGGGCTAGTCTATGGGTCTGGTTACCGGACCTCTAACAACTGCCAACACATAAATGGCACTGGCAAATTCTAGAATAGTTCTTAGAATTTCTCATCCACTTGGTATTGATTTGCATCGAGGAAGAAGGATTTCTGTATTAAAGCTATATACCGGGCAAATTGAGGACCTTTGTCACTGGGAAAAGCAGGGTCTATTTAATTGATTAAATAGACCCTGGGAAAAGTTGGGAGAGGGATGGGTGGGATAGCTCTGTATTGCTCTTGGATCAAGCACTTAGTCTAAAAATATCCAAATCAAAAATAAAAGTAACGATCTGGACAGGTCGATTAACACTGAATTCACATTGTAAATGCATGATCATAAATTATTCTTTCTGTTCGTAAATCAGGGCTCATTTAGTGTCTTCTGCTTACATTAAGTTAACATTTAATTTGCATGAATGTTTTTTTTATTTTCTTTTACTGTCGCCGTTGCAGAGCATAAAGGCTGTAGTTTAAATTTGCCACATCAGTTGCATCCATTGTAAACAAAATGGCTATAAGTGTATAATTATGGTGTTTATTAGGTCACAAACTTAAAACATGGCGGCTTCAAACTTTAAATGCATACAACTTTTATTATTTGTCGATCTCAAAAAGTCATTCGGTTGTGGTCTATATGTAAATGTCTTTCATATAGGGAAATATTCATGTTAAGTGTTGCGTTCTCTCTTACCCCGTGCATATAAGTTATTTGACTGTTTCGAGAACATGTCCTTACTTGATGTAAATAACGACTTAGTGAGAGCCAAGCAAGATACAAGCCCGGAGTACCGAAATAGTACGGAATATAGCACGCACCGTAATAAGGTAGCTATCTCATAAGTTACCTCCCTTAGTTAATATACGGCAATTTGCTTCGACATAATTTTGTTGAATTTTGATAATCCTAACGAATATGTATCATCTCATATAAGGTGGGTATCTTACGCTGTTGGTATTAGTGGGAGCTGGTGTATTACAATAAAGGTGCCAACCATAATTACAATTATGATAAACATCAAACATTTCTTAGTAATATGAAAGAAAGAATAAAGGATAGATGCTATCAAGTACATAATTTTGAGTGGTTTTAAGATACTGACCAGAAAATTTAATGGTCAAGCCCTAAAAAAAACCATGTCCCTTGGCTCAGAAAAAATTGTATAGATCTGTGAGACTGTTTCTTCCGGTTATCCCTGTATATGTACAAAATACATGTAAACCTTTTTTTTAAGGCCGAGTCTGGTGACACGTACATGTCACAATGTAAAAGCTGTCTATTACCACATAAGTGTCAATAAGAGTACCTGTTATTACCACGTAATTCCAATTATTATTGGGAGGTGATAATTAGCGATGTTTTGTTTGGCTGGCATCAAATTAAATGATAAATTATGGTTTTATATAATAAATAAAATAATTACAAATTACTTTATTTATAAAAATTTCATTATGTTATGAGATTTAAATTTAATTTGACCCCACTTTGATATTTATTTTTTAAATTTTTTCAGATCACTCCAAGATTAAAACCCTCCTCCTTTCTCATCCTGGACTTGGGCAACGGCGGAGTTAGAATATTGGAGTATTGTCTATACTAAATACGAAATTATAGATAAAATTATCATCAATATTCTTCATTACAGGACAATACGAAGCGATGCAATTTGCTGACACGTAATTTGCAGTAGGAGTTGTCGTTACTGTGACACGTAATTTTCGAGTTCGACATGAGTTATCATTACTGTTTTATTGACACGTAAATATAATAAGTTATATATAACCGTATATTGCCTATTCGAAATTCGAAATAATAGGCAATAACCGGCTAAAAGAACCAGCAAAACATATTATTGCAGTAACGAGAACTCAAGTTGAACTGTATATTTACGTGTCACAGTAACGACAACTCTTACAAAACTTACGTGTCAATAAAGCAGTAAAGAGAACTCAAGACGTACTGTTTATTTACATGTCACAGTAACGACAACTCTCACAGCAAAATATGTGTCACTTATTTAGTAGCATCTTAATGTCCTGAAATGAAAAATAAGGATGTTATATATAAATATCAAATAATGATTTATTACACCAGCTTTTATATTTCTATCAAATAATAAATATATTTAGACGTTTACTTAAGAATAATATTAAGTTTTAAATCGATAATACTGTACGTGGTTCTCATTCCGAAATGGTTCATGACTAGTTATAAAACTTTCAAATTTATCTGAAAAATTTTAGAATATTTAGATTGATAACTATATATATAGATTATTAAGACATAACTATGTTGAAAAATTAGACAAAATATGCATTTAATCTTATATTTTTTATTTTTCCATACGTGTAAATAAGAATATTGTCTATTGACATGTACGTGTCAATAGACACTCCGTTTTTTTAATTTCAGAGTTGAGCCCCTTTAAAAAAATCAAGTACTTTAACTCCAAGTGGTTGAATTCCTACAAAAAAAAGAGTCATTTCAGTTTAGTAGCATGATTTAAATGTAAATGTATATTTACCCTTTTGTATACTTCAAGGAACTAGCTGGGCAAGTTGAAATAGTTGGATGATACTGTAATCAGTTACACTGACAAGATGAATTTTGACCAGCTGCAACAAGCTGTCAAGGGAGGTAAGAACATTTGAGCAATAATTTAAACCAGATTTTATCACTTGATTCACAGACAAAAACAACATAAAATTTTGCAATTTAGTTCCAAAGAGAACTCTTAAATATTAAAAAAAAAATAAGAAAAATTATCAAGTGATATCTCTTTGTTCTTGCAGTGATACAGGAGGAGAATACAACTAAATATTGCTCGAAAATAGAAAAAAGCTTCACCTCACATAAAATTTTGCTCATTTCAGAGGCGGAATGATCGTCATAACTCAACCATGTTTGCGTATTTTGGTCTCATATTATACAAGCGTGCAGATAAATCCAACACGCATCGAATCACCTGACCACCTACCTTTCCGGGTCAAAAAAAAAACATCTGCAGTACCGTCCAGATGCTTGCAGAACAATTTTCTTGCTTCAGCAGCGATAACGGTTGTGCGCGATTTCAATTACATATAAATAAATATAAAAAAATGCATTCATGTTAAGTGCAACTACTTAACATCGTCAGGACTCTCACTAGATCTCCAAATCATGGAGAAGTTTTACTGAATTATGGAGAAGTTTGCAGTCAACAGCATTCTTTCCCTATATGGTATATACAAAATGACTTCTCCCATAGCTCAAAGGGAGAAGTTGGTCAATTTTGGGAGCCCACTACTTAAGTCTCCCTCTAGTGAGAGCCCTGATCTAGTTTTGACTTTAAAGGGTCCAATACTATGTGATAGAGTGCATGCAAACTAACACAGTGGTCAATTTTATATTTGTTACTACAGACTTCCCGAAAGTTGCCAGACCGAAGGACCTGTCTGGTAAAATGTGGGCCGATGTGACATGATTTCTTAATTTTGATATCAGACTTAATGTCAGACAAAATTTGAACTGCTTATTCCTTTTTAACATGTTTCAGTCAGAAAGAATTTGTTTTGGTCAGACAGATTTTCACATCATTCTGACGAAATGTACAACACTTTTTTCAACTTTAGGGAAGTCAGTTGTAAACTACGTGTGAACACAGTGTAGATCCAGGTTAATTGGCATATCTGTTCCTTCTGATCAGGAATCAGGATCAACACCATTCCATTCAAGGTCAGAAATAACCTAATGAATCAAAAAGCAAACAGTGTAGATACTTATGAGATGTCACAGATGTACCCACTGATCAGGTTCCACACTGGTCACCCATGTGATACATTGTATAAGGAGTAAAGGGTTAACTTAATTAAATGGTTATGTTTAGACCTGCATTGATTTGTGTATGTGTGTACTTATTTCTTTGTGCCAGGAATAGCCCCACTACAAGAATATCTTCTACAGGGCAGTATTGTAGATGGATCCAAGGATGTTTTGATCCACCGTTTACGAGGCTTGTGTGATAATGCGGATTCCCAGCCAGATACTTATCATGACCATGAAATGGTCTTTCAGCTAAGTATGTTTCAGAATACTTACCGGCAGGTATTTGCTTGAAAATTATTCATTAAAGTTTCAGAGTATTCTCCAGAGACATCATAAATGTCATTTTCAACAATGAAACAAATAGTTTATGTCTGTGCTTTATTAAAGGTTTCATAGCAAGTAAGGTGCATACAAGCTGATACTATATTAAACCTAGTAGTAGAACTGGTCTACCACATTTTAAATGATAATGACTTTCAGGTTAGGTAAATTATATTGATATAAACAAAAGTAAAAATGTAATGAAATGTCCATTAGCTACTAACATACTTCAGAATTATTATATTTGCTGTAATTGATCTGTATTTTTTAATAACCTGACATACTTTCTAAATACCTGCTTAAACTATTAAATTGTGTTAAGAAGATCATATGTGACCTGATTACATATTTCAGACCTAATTTTAAATTTCTTGCTGCAAAATACTATCTTTTTATTTTTTGCAGGTTTAATGTTCACATATTTAGTGAAAGGGTAAATCAGCAAATCAAATCCCACTTGAATTTAATCATATAAATTCATGACTCATGAGAATAATAAAACTGTGTGAATCATTGCCCAGGCAAAAATGTTATTCATGGATTCTGTTATAAATTTCCTCCATGTGAAATTCTACCACAGTTCTAATAGATATTGTGGTCACCTCAACTTTATGACATTGTTTCAAGGAATAATGTCAGTTTTCCAATATTAATTTTTCACTTGTCTGGGCAAGTTTAACAACACAAACAAACTGATTATTAAAAAAAAAACAACAACAACGCTATCATGTATACAGTACTGTGTGAGAAACTGACCAATTGTTCCAATGTGAGTGTTTATTAGGAAATGTGATCTGACCATGACCTTTTCAGAAGGCAGTCCACAGCAACAGACGCTCACTGTACATCTAAGACATTCTCTAATGGATATAGAATGCTGGTAAGTCATTTCATAAATACGGTAGCAGAGGCTGACTCATTGCTAGGTTACAGTTACATCATATAACCTAAGTTACTGATGTTATTTAACTTTAATATGCAATAGCCTGTCAATTAAAGTTTTTATCTTCAATCATTGACGCTGTTGTGGATGACTTCAGTCACAGGTGTTGTATGTAAAAATAGCTTTTATTTTTGGATACCAAGTTGTCAAGGCAAGTATTTATACATAGCATGTTGTATCATTGTAATTTCTCTGCAAAATAGTGATAATACATTTAAACTAGGTATGTCAATTGTCATTCCTGATGTGGGATTTAATGTAAACAAATGGAAAGTCTCCCAAACATAGTACAGTTAGTCAACCAGTTCCGGTTAATCTGCTTTTCCGTTGTGGAAAAATATATTTAAAGCAATAATCTAAATTTTGTTTCTTGTTTTATAGTTTTCAAGGTGTCTTACCAAAAATGTGTTGCAATTATTTTGGTCTCCGCATGTGGTTACTTTCACAAAATTAACAATTATTGATATACACATTTCAGTCAGTTCCGGTTGATTCAATCAGTTCCGAATAATGAATCAGTGTACTTCTCTCAATGTTTTTTGACCGTCAGATTTGACAGCTATGCAATGTTTTTGACAGATCGAAAACATTTTAACATGTTTTTATCTTAAATTTCAAAATAATTTTGAAAATAATGTTTAATGAATAAAATAACATTACTATGCAATACGTTAGTTATTTTTGTTAAAGAATATTTGCAGAAGAAGTAAAACACTGATGACATCACAAGTTTCTTTGCAAAACCTTCAGGTTTTGCACTAAGAGGTTCGGATACAACCAAAACGTCATCTTTACATGGGGTAGAAATGATACAATCACATTGTAGCACAATGGCACCCCTCGTCGTGTGAAGCTGGCAATGGTGGGTTGCTAGATACTGGTGACCAAGTAACTGTTAAGAATACTTTACAATCTTTGTCTTAGATATCTCTGAAGTAGGGCGCTAATGACATTGGGACATGACCAATAGGCTAACCAGCCACATCCTCTAGCTTTGAATGTCTCAGTTTATCAATTATACTTCATATTTGATCGTGTGAAAAGAATTTTGACTCTAGAATCCACACTTACCGATGATTCACAATTACTGATCCGGAATTGGTTGAAATGCTTGCCTCACAGAAGCCGTCACAAAAACAGAATGCTAACATTTATTCACAGGATTTTGCTTGCATTTGTAACTAATAAATCTCACTATTGAAAAATTACCATTTTTTCGTTTTGGGGCTATTTAGGTTAGTTTTTGCAATGGATTTCACGCTTAACTGCCGAGCGTTGCCAAATTTTTAACAGGAGCGTCTGCAATCGCCTTTTTCGATGCGGTGCATGACCAGAAGTGAACAATATATCAAGGTTAAAGGTCGTCATTGTTCAGTTCAAATGCTATTCATTGCGACTCAATTAGTACTTTCACTTGATCTACTGAAATATTTATATCTTGGGATATGAAATTAAAAGTTAACCGGAACTGGTTCATAACTGGAACTGGTTGACAAACTGTACATAATATGGTTATTCCTGTAAAAAAAACTTTAAAAAAAGGGTACTAAACAGATAATTTTTGACAACTATGAAGTAATTTATATTCTAATGTCAGTCAAAGTACTTTTTAAGCACCACCAATGTTAGTTCCTGATTGGCAAATTATTGACATAATTATTATGTCCAACACTCAGCAATGTTTTTACTGGTAAGTTTTAAATTATGTCAAAATATGATATACTTCAGTGTCATAAGCATTCTTAAGCATGTGTTTGACAAAAGGAAAACTAGTTACCCAGTACATGTATTACTTGACTTGTGGCGCTTATTGATATACTCGAGGAACCACCATAAAAAGTTGACGATCAACAAAATGTTTATAAAGCTCAAGTCAAGAGTTGTTGTTCCTGAATATATGAGAAAATTGTAGGAGACGTCAATTAATTTCAAAGTTGGCTAAGTTTTTCGTTTTTGTGACAAACGATATTTAATGGTCAATCTTAATTAAACAGAGACTATATAAAGAAAAACTTATGTTTTACTTAACATACACATATTCATATTTTATGCATTCACTTTTGTACCATTTTGAAATTTTTCGTGATTGAAATTGTAATAATTAATTATTTGTAGGCCCTGATTTCCACACAAGTAATATATGTAAAGGCCTTTCATGTAACTTGGAGACTTGAAGCTGAAACAAATTGCTGTATTCAGTACAAAATAAGATGGTTTACCTGTCAGTATGAATGTATATTTATTCTTCAGGCACCTGCGATATATTGGATCAGCAGAAATAGGAGATAAAAGTCGACACACACTTGTACGATCTTGCTTTGATATTGGTGTGTCTGACACCATCGTCCAATACCTAAATGAAATAGGATTCAAGTAAGATGTGTTTTTTTTGTTCCTTCATATATATTTTGGGGTACTTACATGTAATGCTGTGGGAAACAGTTTTCTTAATGTTCAGTTTACAAATTTAACTTATTTTTACTAAGTAAGAAGAGCATAAGATTGCTTTAAGGGTGTTTAGTTTGATCCTAAGCAGCCCGTATCTGTAGAGTTTGATTAACCCGTTCCTCCATAAATAAGCATTTTTACGCATGTGCGACCAGTGTAGATCCTGATCAGCCGTCACATCCTTGCCGTCTGATCAGGATCTGCACGGGTTGCATTATGGTCTGAAATAACATAACAAATTAAAATGCAAAGTTTAGATCCTGATCAGATGGCACAGATGTGCTGGCTGATCTGGATCTACACTGGTTGCACATGCGTAAAAATGCGTTTTTATGCAGGGAAGGGTTAAATGTATGAATGAAAATAAGTTGTGCAGTATCCTACAGAGGAGATTCTAAAGAACAGAGCATGTAACCTTTTACTTCATTGATATGTTAAACAAGTGAAGTGGATTCAAATCAGTCTGAACAGAGTGTAGAGTAGTGTAGATCCTGATCAGACTGAACAGATGTGGATGCTGATCCAGAATTGCACTTGTCATGCACAGGATATAAGTCAGCATATTTATACCTATGGAGTATCTTTTACCAATTATAAAGATCAGTTTATTAAATTGATGGATAAAAATGCTAAATTTGACTCAATTTTCATTGTAATTAAGCATGGCCCATTTGTAAAAATGACCCACTCTACTGTTTGTGCTCTAATTGGGACACGATTTCCATATCATTTGCTGGATAAGTATGTTATATATCAAAACTTTGATTTCTTTGTATTTCTTTCAGATTAGACTATGAGTTTATTGCCAAAGGATACTTCTTTCACAAGGGGAGAATGAAAGTGACAGTTTCCAAGCTGTTCAAAGTAAGTAAGTTTAAGTTTATGTTCCCCTTGTTAAAAAACTTTTTGAGAAGACTTTTTTGTTCAGGCATTTCATTATAGAATTCTTCAATAAAGATCCATAGGACATAAAATAGCCACACTAGGTGTGGAAACAGGTCGTATCAGCAGACAACTCCTATTCAATTTGGTCAAAGGACACATTGAACTTCTTAGATTGGTGGAAAGTTGACCCTTATTCAATATGGTGGCAAACAAAAAGGTCAAGGTCAGATCTTAATCTGAAACTAGGTTAGAGGTTAGACCTAAAATCACTTAACTTATGAAAATAAGATATCTTGGTCTGCCAGGAGTTAAGGACTCTGCAAATTTCAATTAAACAATAACTGGCCTTTTGTCTCCAAATATGGTGATGAGCTTGTTTGTTCCCCGACTTGAGCTTATTTTCCGAGTGGATGTTGAAATAATAGTCTTACTTGATTTTGTTCTAATACTTTTACTATAGAACATAAAAGTGAACAGCATAAGTGTATTCTAACCTCAATTACTTTTCTGGTTTAGATGAATCAGCCAGGTGATGTGAACAATCTGGAACCTGTGTCTCTGTCATACTTGGTGGAACTCAGCGTTGTTGCTCCTACAGGACAGGAACAGATTGGTGATGACATGAAAAACTTTGCAGAACAACTCAAGCCGTATCCTTGTTTTGTCTATTAGTGCAGTCAAGTGTTTTATCCTTTTATTAAGTTGTAAATGTAGGGTAAATGCCCTCCTATCAGTAGAGAGTAGAACAATCACATTTGAAAGTGTGTTTGATGGTTTGATGAAGTTTGGTGTGGTTACTATAAAAAGAAACTAAAGAGCGGTCTGTAGTCTTAATCTTGAGCTGATTTAGTTATCACGAAGACAAGTGTGCAATGCTTATCTGATCAGTTGTTCAAGAATGCGACTGGCCTCAATGTTAACCCATCCTCCATTATATATAGGCATTTTTACGCAAGTGCGACCAGTGTAGATCCAGATTAGCTGGCACATCCATGCCGTCTGATCAGGATCTGCACTGATTGCATTTTGGTCAGAAATAACCTAATAAATCAAAAAGAGAACAGTTCAGATTCAGATCAGATGGCACTGTTGGCCCGCAGGTCTATCTATGGAGTAAATGGTTAACCGTATAAGATGCTCAATAATGTAGAATTATTTAAATTCCTGGAGATCAAAATTTAACCATTCATAAATGACATTTTTGTTTGGATATAAATGGTGCACTTGCATTATTTTCATCTACTAATAGAGACATTCAATGGCAAGAGTTTCTGGTTTAGATGAGACTATTCTCTAACGCAAAATAGTCTGAATGTTAACCTGATACACTGTTATCTGGTCTCATTGTTAACCTAATCTGGCAGTTGGTCAAGATTGAAAATGGGCGTATGAAAAGATACTTTTCCTTGCCTGATTAACAGTGTTATAATTGACCATTGGTACATACTGCTTGAAACTCCAGAAAATATAAAAATTTAACTGATACGAAGAGATAAGTAAGGTTTGTAACCGTGAACTAATGAGAAACATGTTTAACAGGTTACAAGTAATGGATGCATACAAAATGCTTCCTCAACATGACAACAGTCTTGTACAGCTGGAAAAGGTGGACCATAGAAAACTCCAGCAAGCAAGCACCTAGAAGTTGAGTGTTGAATCCTGGTGTTACTGTGAACAAGTGTGCAGTAGAGGCGGATGCTCAGAATGAACTAACAGTACAATTAACTACGGAGAAAAATGCTTAATAACCAGGGTGCTGCAGTAAATTGCACTTACTGTAGTCTGTTGAAAGATTTTGGCATTTAAATTGTGAAGAAAGGAAATAGTAATACATTACAAGTGATCATGTAGCATACGAAACATAGAACAATATTAAGAAGTTTGGATAAATTGTTAAGCTAGCTTCTGGCAATCTTAATTAGGAATTTCTTGAAGATAATTGTTAGTATAACATGACAAGTGGTGATATTACAGGTACACTGTGGAACCAAACAATCTGGATGAAGAAAAGGGCAGGCCATCTGGCAACACTGTCATAAAAAATTGTTTTCTTGTTATTTTGACTAAATGTTACGCTTATTTTTTAATTGCTGATGTTATTTTTGGAAAAGTTGTTAGTAAAACTGTGAACATGTATTGCCCTGCTTAATGTTCTCATGCAAATAGTATGTATTTAATACAGTAAGTGTTCTCTTAAAAAATGAAACTGATTTAGATAAATGTTTACTATTATTTTCTTATAGTCCCAAAACTCATCTTATTTTTGACTTCATACTTGTAATAAATATATTTATAACTGACTTGGTTTTCCTAAAACCCTTGATCTTGAGGATGTGATGAAGGATAGAGAAGTGATTAATGATGGGAAACTAATATTTTAAAATGAATTTGACAGTGTACCTCACATTCAGGATAAATTTGTGTCCAATAATGTAACCAGTTTAGTGAATATGGGTTTGACCTTTTACTTACCGACTCAAAAATTTTCAGTTCAAGGCTACCATGACTTTGACCATTGAACACTAAAATTGTGATCATCTACTAACCATAAGCGATCTTTTATAATGAGTTTTGCAACTGTAGGGCATACTTAGTCCAGCCTGTCTGGTTTAATAGGCCACTTTGCTTCAGTACAGAGCTGTTTTTGCTGGATCTAGGTCACACCATCCTCTAGTTAAAAAAACAAACAGTTATGGGAGGGGGATAATCTTTAAGTTTAAATTTGATTAAAAGTGACTGTGTCTTGAAGTTTGGCACTGGATATGTCACAAATATGAATGAGACAGGAAGTTGAATTGATGGTGAGCTTGAACTGTAGCCAGAAAGGTTGTCATCTTGATTTTTTAGTGAGAACATGGGTTCTTCAAGTATTCAGCAGAAAACAATTGACTATTAAGACCCCTTTGACCCTGACCTTTTATCCAGTGACCCATAAAAGAATAGGGGTCATGTGGTCAAGGAGTTAAATCGTCCTACTATTATTAAAGACTCTCGGGCAAAAGATTCTTCACGTCATAGAAATAGATTTTTAAGGCCCCTGGGACCTTTGACCTAGTGACCCAAAAATCATTTTCAGCCATCTACTCATCGAGTACAAACTATGAGACTTTAACCCTTTCTCCAAATATACTCAACAAAAGTAAAAAGTATCCACTTTCCTTTTTTAAATTTTGTAAAATTTGAAAACGAAAACTTAAAATTCTATGTGTGAACAAATTTGCTTTTCTGTTATCATTGCAAAGAGATAGTGTTCTTAAAAATCTGCAGCCACAACTTAGTTATCTTTCCCTTTGTTAAAATAAGGGTTTCAGTAAAATGTCAGTGATTCTTTGAATTATTCACATTTATTTGAATTAAATCACTTTCTATTCCTCTTGTGATCAATAAAATCACAAGATATTCATCAATTACACAACTGGTCATCGACAAACAATGCTAGAAATTCCATCCATTTCCAATTACCTCCCTTTAAATTGAATATGTAGTGTTTTGTAATTCATGATAAATTGTTATTCGATTGGCAGTTCCTCAGGTCTTAGTGTGGAAGTTTTTATTCATGAACAATTAAACTTTAAAACAACTGAGACTAGATGTTTTTTGTGAAAAACGCATGTCTTCCCCCTGCGCCGCCCCCCCCCCCCCTATTATTCCCATTATTGAATGGAAACGGTTTTCACTCTTCAGGCCCCTGTGACCTTGACCTACTGACCCCAAAATCAATAGGGTTCTTCTAATCAAAAAGGGCTATCACCCTATGAATTTTGAAGGCTGTTGGTCAAACGGTACTCCAGTTATTGAGCGGAAACGTTTTTCACTTTTCAGGCCCCTGTGACCATGACCTTTGACCTACTGGCCCCAAAATCGATAGGGTTCTTCTACTCTATAATGGCAATGAAGTTTGAAGTCCCTGGGTCAAAGGGTACTCAAGTTATGGAGCAGAAACAGTTTTCACTCTTCGGGCCCCTGTGACCTTGACCTACTAACATCAAAATCAATAGGGTTCTTCTACTCAATAAGGGCTGTCATTCTATGAAGTTTGAAGGCTCTGGGTCAAAGGGTACTCGATTTATTGAGCGGAAACGGTTTTCACTCTTGGCCCCTGTGACCTTGACCTACTGACCCCAAAATCAGTAGGGTTCTTCTACTCAAAAAGGGCTATCACCCTATGAAGTTTGAAGGCTCTGGGTCAAAGGGTACTCAAATTATTGAGCGGAAACGGTGTTCACTCTTCGGGTTACTGTGACCTTGACCTACTGATCACAAAATCAATAGGGTTCTTCTACTCAATAAGGGCTATCACCCTATGAAGTTTGGAGGCTCTGGGTCAAAGGGTACTCGAGTTATTGAGCGGAAACCGTTTTCACTCTTTGGGTCACTGTGACCTTGACCTTTGACCTACTGACCCCAAAATCAATAGGGTTCTTCTACTCAATAAGGGCTATCACCCTATGATGTTTGAAGTCTGGATCAAAGGGTACTCGAGTTATTGAGCGGAAACGAAGTGTGACAGACGGAGTGACGGAAAGGGCAAAAACAATATGTCTCCCCCAGAGGGGGGGGGGGGGGGGGGAAGACATAATTAACTAACAAAACACCATTCAAAGTGTTCCTGATTAAATGAAAATATGTCAATGAGAATATAAGCATAACAAGAGCCAGTCGGAAACGACTGCAAGCTCGACTATTCGAAAAGTCAGAATTATTAAGCACATTGTAACTGGGCTTCATTTAAACTGGGGAGTGATTCAGGAGTTTATGACGCCTCCAACAAACACACATGAACAAAAGTTTCTTAATCCAAGTTAGGAAATCAATAAATTACACTTAATTTATTATTGTAGATTTTTTTAGGGTTAACACAACCCAGCCCATAAACCCCTGATCCGACACCCATCAACCTACTATCCCTGCCCACCTAAAGTGGTGTGGCGTGGTGAAGTACAGTATGGTATGCTGGTTGCTGGTGTTGTCATTGTTGGTGTTGTTACTGGCGGTGGTAGTGTTGTTGCTGGTGGTGGGGGTGTTGGTGTTGTTGTTGTTGTTGGTGGTGGTGGTGTTGATGTTGGTGGTGGTGTTAATGTTGTTGGTGGTGGTATTGGTGTTGCTGGTGTTGTAATAGTATAGTAATAGTAATAGCATAGTAATAGTATAGTAATAGTAATAGTATAGTTATAGTAATAGTAATAGAATAGTAATAGTATAGTATAGTAATAGTATAGTATAGTAATAGTATAGTATAGTATAGTAATAGTATAGTATAGTAATAGTATAGTATAGTAATAGTATAGTAATAGTATAGTAATAGAATAGTAATAGTAATAGTAATAGTCTCGGTCTCGACTAGGTCTGGGTCTCGGTCTCGGTCTGGGTCTTGGTCTCGGTCTGAGTCTCGGTCTGGGTCTCGGTTGAGGTATCGGTCTCGGTTTGGGTCTCGGTCTCAATCTCGGTTTGGGTCTCGGTTTGTGTCTCGGTCTCGGTTTGTGTCTCGGTCTCGATTTGTGTCTCGATCTCGGTTTGTGTCTCGGTCTCGGTTTGGGTCTCGATTTGGGTCTCGGTCTCGATTTGGGTCTCGGTCTCGGTTTGGGTCTCGGTCTCAGTTTGGGTCTCGGTCACGGTTTGGGTCTCGGTCTCGGTTTGGGTCTCGGTCACAGTTTGGGTCTCGGTCTCGGTTTGGGTCTCGGTCTCGGTTTGGGTCACGGTTTGGGTCTCGGTCTCGGTTTGGGTCTCGATCTCAGTTTGGGTCTCGATCTCGGTTTGGGTCTCGGTCTCGGTTTGTGTCTAGGTCTCGGTTTGGGTCTCGGTCTCGGTTTGGGTCTCGGTTTGGGTCTGGTCTGGTCTGGTCTGGTATGGTATGGTATGGTATGGTATGGTATGGTATGGTATGGTATGGTATAGTATAGTATATGCCCCCACCCACCCCACAATTTCTCAACACTTTCAACCGAAGTATGTAAAGTACATCTGTTTTAAACATTTTCTAAAGCATTACATATGAAAAACACTAACATTGAACCTTTAACAATTATTTATAAGTCTTAATTCTAATTTCAAGTGAAAAGGGGCAAAAACCAAAAATTCTAAGTCGAAAAAGGGCAATAATTTGAACAAAATTGAAGTTAGAGTTATGGTTCTTGGCATACAAACTTCAAATATGATGATGAACAAGTGTTGAAAGTTTTAAAGCTGTAGTATAAGTAGTATGGAAGTTATGGGTTTGTACAGTAGCTTGCATGCAAACTTTAACCTGAAATTCTAAGTCAAGAAGGGGCATAATTTGAACAAAATAGAAGTTAGAGTTATGGTTCTTGGCATACACACTTGGGATATGATGATGATCAAGTGTTGAAAGTTTCAAAGCTGTAGTATAAGTAGTATTGAAGTTATTAGTTTGTATAGTAGCTTGCACGCAAACTTTAACCTGTAATTCTAAGTCGAAAAAAGGGCCATAATTTGAACAAAAGTAAAGTCAGAGTTATGGTTCTTGGTATACACACTCGGGACATGATGATGAACAAGTGTGCCAAGTTTTAAAGCTGTACTATTAGTAGTATTGAAGTTATGAGTTTGTACAGTAGCTTGCACGCAAACTTTAACCTGAAATTATAAGTCAAAAAAGGGCCATAATTTGATCAAAATGAAAGTTAGAGTTATGGTTCTTGGCATACACACTCCAGACATGATGAAGAAGAAGTGTGCCAAGTTTAAAAGATGTAGCTATAGTAGTTTTTAAGATATAGGTAGGTTGCACGTAAACTTTAACCAAAGCGGGACGCCGACGCCCAAGTGAGTACAATAGCTCGACATATTCTTCGAATAGTCGAGCTAAAAATGAAAGAAAGAGTTATGGTTCTTGGCATACATAGTCAGGGTCATGATGGTAAACAAGTGTCTTAAGTTTCAAAGCTATAGTACAAGAAGTATTTAAGTAACTACCTCGCACGCAAACTTTAACCTGAAATTCTCGGTCGAAAAAGGGCCATAATTTGATTATCATGAAAGAAAGAGTTATGGTTCTTGGCATAAATAGTCAGGGTCATGATGGTAAACAAGTGTCTTAAGTTTCAAAGCTATAGTAAAAGAAGTATGAAAGTAACTAGCTTGCACGCAAACTTTAACCTGAAATTCTAAGTCGAAAAAGGGCCATAATTTGTACAAGATGAAAATTAGAGTTATGGTTCTTGGCAGACAAACTTGAATTATGATGATGAAGAAGTGTTGAAAGTTTCAAAGCTGTAGTATGAGTAGTATGGAAGTTATGGGTTTGTACAGTAGCTTGCACGCAAACTTTAACCTGAAATTCTAAGTCGAAAAAGGGGCATAATTTGATAAAAATGAAAGTTAGAGTTATGGTTCTTGGCATACACACTTGGGATATGATGATTAACATGTGTTGCAAGTTTCAAAGCTGTAGTATAAGTAGTATTGAAGTTATGAGTTTGTACAGTAGCTTGCACGCAAACTTTAACCTGAAATTCTAAGTCGAAAAAGGGCCATAATTTGATCAAAATGAAAGTTAGAGTTATGGTTCTTGGCATACACACACGGGACATGATGATGAACAAGTGTGCCAAGTTTTAAAGCTGTAGTATAGGTAGTATTGAAGTTATGAGTTTGTACAGTAGCTTGCACGCAAACTTTAACCTGAAATTTTAAGTCAAAAATGGGCCATAATTTGATCAAAATGAAAGTTAGTTATGGTTCTTGGCAAACATACTCGGGACATGATGATGAACAAGTGTGCCAAGTTTAAAAGCTGTAGCTATAGTAGTTTTTAAGATATAGGTAGGTTGCACGTAAACTTGAACCAAAGCGGGACGCCGACGCCGCCGCCGACGCCCAAGTGAGTACAATAGCTCGACATATTCTTCGAATAGTCGAGCTAAAAAGTGGATACTTTTTATTTTTGTTCAGTATATATGCATTTTAACTCATGTGCAACCAGTGTAGATCTACTGGCACATCTATGCCTTCTGATCAGGATCTGCACCTGTCCCTTTTTGGTCAGAAATAACCTAGAAAACAAAAAGTGAACAGTGCAGATCCTGATCAGATGGCATGGATGTGTTGGCTCATCTGGATCTACCCTGTTCACTCACACCATGTGTATATGTAAAGGGTTAAGACACCACGTCGAAGTTGTTGAACATGGACAGTGATTTAACCTTGAAGGCCCCCGTGTCCCTGATCTAGTGACCCTAACAAAAATAGTGGTCATTTACAATTTCGAAAACAACAGAATTAGATGTCATGGAGTGGACTTAACCTTTAACACCATTGGGGACCAAGACTTGAGCCTGCCTGGTTGGAACAGGTTCTGCACATCATCTTATGATAAGGCCAGAGAAAAAAATATTTTAGATTCTCATCCCTGCCCACCCCTGTCCAAAACCACCGGCCCCCAAAAAAATTATTCGTAAAAAAATCGAAACGTATTCTGTTCCGCACAGAACAGGTTTTAGACCATCCGGAAACACTTTCATCAGGTATTTCGTTAATAAAAAATAAAAATTGAAATGTGCCCGCCCGCCCCTTTTTTTTCCCAAAATCCGGATGAGAATCTAATAATTTATTTTCTCTGGCCTAATAACTTGACCAAAGATTCATGAAATTCTTTCAAAGGGTTTAGAAGTTACAGAGCGGACATACAGGATTCAAACCTTTAAACACCACTGTTTACCTTGAGCTGACCCGATTGGAACATTGGTTCAGCACTTAGTCTTGATGGAGTGAACATTTTACAAGTTGTGTAAGTTAAGACACGATGTACTTAGTTCAAATCTTTAAACATTACTGCCAATACTGGTGAATCCCCCTACAGCTAGGGCAGGGGGATAACAAGTGAATATTGCATTCATCTTTACCAAAGATTAAAAATGAGAAATAAAATGGGAAATGAAGATTCAACTTTTTTGTCAAGTCAATATACAGTAAGATTTTACCTTCAGTGACAGCTTATTTAATAAGGGGATTATCAGACATGAAGGAGGACCGCACAGAGCTTTTCTGAACTGATGACACCTTTACATAGAACTGTTTAGGCAAACAATTATACACTGTATTTCAGAGTAATAAATACAAATTACTTTTCCACAATCATTTATTTGGTACAAAAGATGCACTTGGTATCAAGCAGAGTGTCAGACACAAGGACAAACATCACAAAATTTGTATGTATCATATGTATATTGTAAATGATCTTCACATGGGTAGTGTCTCTATGTAACAAACAGTAGATTGTGGCTGGACAGAGGTAACTGGCTTAAATCTTTAGCTTTGTTCTCCTCCAGTGACGTCTCTTGGCATTGTATCTGAAACCAACAAGCAAGTAAGTCAATATGATGTCCCCAATTACTGGTCCGAAATTGGGATTCTTTTTAATATGGAAACTATAAAAGTTTGCATAATAAATATGGTAAGAAAGGATCCATGGCATGCCCTTTTACTGTTTGTTGTCCACTGAAATTATTGTTAGAAATATTTTAAACTGGGTGGGGTGAAGGAGGTGAGGGCCTAGTGTGATCCTTATCCGCCTGTTAATTTGATGGGGGTCACTGTATGCATTTAGGTAAAATAAGAAATGAAACTATAGCAACGTCCAAGCTTTCAGTTCTGCAAGACTCCATTAAGTCCAGCACTTAAACTTTACGGCATTTGTCTCATTTACTAACAGTTAACTATAATTGTAGATTGGACTGTCCATCATGACAGAGTCAATAACATGTAGTGATCTTATTTTTGCAATGAAGGATTTCCCTAGCAATACCGACAATAAAGACCTGGCTATTTTTGTTACAATAGTATAACATTCTTCTTTGAAAGATAATGATACTACTGTTTATGTTTATTAATTGGTGAGCCTGGATCACAGAAGAAGCATTTTACCTGATTGTGTTACCAGTTTTCATTCGGACCCACTGTGGGATTGGTCTGTTCTGTTTCTGCTTCTTTGCCAGACGCATCTTAGTTCTGAATGACTTGTGGGCAGCCTGCAATGGAAAGACAGCCATGACAATTTACAAAGCATTTCTTGTCCCAATTTTGTGCAATTTATTACAGAACTGTTTGTGAAACTTTTAACTTATTATTTTGTAATATTTAAGAAAAATTTCAATACTATACGTATCATGTTGTGTGCAAGTTTTTCAAATGGAAGTGTTTTGTTTCACTGTGATCTTGATTGAAGTAAGCAGTACATGTAATGTACTTGTAATAGTTTCAAACTACTGGTAAACTAATAATGACAGGTAAGCTTGTTTAAGGAATGTGAATGTTCAACCAATCAGAAGTTTTATATGTCAGCTGGTGAGCTGGACTAAGGTGCCATCAAGCAGTTTATCACTGTACAAAGTAACATCCAAATGTTAAATGTTTGAATTGTACACAAAAATGCACCCTAATAAAGAAAAAAGTGAAAAAAAAAGAGCCAGAATTTGATCAGAAAAGCTAGATAGAATTATGAAAATTAAACACAGGTTATGATGGTGAACTAGTGTTAAAAATTTCAAAATTTGTAAGTAGAATAAAAGTTAGAAGCTTGTACAACACTTGCTAGCAAACATAGTCTTAAATTCTAAGTTAAACTGGAATGTGTCCTTAGAAATTGATGCCGCTAATGCTGCAACAACATTTGTAATAACAAAGGGCCATAACTCTTGTAAAAATGGCTGCGGGAAAAATCCTTTCTTTGCAACCATCTACACATCCTGCTTGATCATTTGAAAGAAATCCGCCTGATAGTTTAGGAGTTGATACCACAAGATTTGGAAGATGTATGTCCGGACGGATGGACAGGTGCAACTCTATATGCCTCCAAAATAGTGAAGGCATAAATAGGGCCACAATTTGATCAAAATGGAAGTCAAGACTTGATGGTGAGTATGACGGTTAACAAGATTACCAGTTTGAAAGCTGTATCTCCAGTACTCTGAAAACTGGTTAAAAATGAAGTTGCATGCAAAATAAACGAATTACAAGATGGCAAGCTGGCAACAATGCGAGTAAAACAACTAAACATAAAAAGCCAAGCTAAAAATCCTAAATATTCTGCCTTATTCAGACACAGGTACACATTCAGTGCAGAGTGAAGGCGTTAGGCAGATTTACTTTTCCATCTCGTACAACCACCATATACTTATACAATATATAATGGCTACTTAGAGTGGTTCCCCCCCCCAAAAAAAACGAACAACATTTCGGAATTCATGCTATCTAAAGTAGAGATTAGAAAGGACTGCTACCACATCAACACCTGCACAGTCTGTTTTTTTTCTTGGACAGGAATAACCTGATGGATCTAAACTAGTGCTGAACCTGATCAAATTGCATGAATGTGCCAGCTGATCTGGATCTACACAGGAATCAGGATATCAACTGTATAAATCATGTAAAAAGATCAACTGCAATGTTAAGTGTGGGTAACATTCTTTGAATGTGTAACTAAGATAGGGAATGTGCCAGCTGATCTGCATCTACACAGGAATCAGGATATCAACTGTATAAATCATGTAAAAAGATCAACTGCAATGTTAAGTGTGGGTAACATTCTTTGAATGTGTAACTTAGATAGGAGCACAAATTCAGGATGATTGTTTCTTTAGTCTCCTGTCCCTGAACTGGTCGTCTGACATTGATTCATTGACTGATTGAGGCTTTTTCCCCTTTCTAACTTGGACCTTTGTCAGTTACCTTCCACTCACTTTTTTTAAAACCCTGCCGTTTTTCCCAAAATTTTACTCCCATCATCAAATTCATGGCTGGAAGCTGAGAATTGCCAAAAAAGGAGCTGGATGCCAAGGGGTTGCAAAGTCCTGTTAACTTGAGAAATTTTGGAATCCCAATAGTGTTACACATAGACCTGATATAGTCAAGTAGTTTTTTGTCTACAAATACTAGGGTGCTTCTGCCTCTCCAAAAATTACAACTGATTTACACAGGGTGGGAGAATACAGTCAATTATTCAGTTCCAGCATACAAGCAGTTCTGGCACTTTTGAGTTATAAATCGAAAATGTGTTAAGAAATCATTGTGTTCTTGCAGCATTCCTCTTGTTTTGAATTTTAGCGATGTTGCTAGAACACAAGGATTTCCTCACCAATTTTTGGTTTTTAATTAAAGATTGTGAACATGTTCTGGAACTGATAGAATGCCGAAAAAATATTTGAGCTTGTAGTTGAAGAATATTTCAAGTAAATATTTTTATCACTGTACGGCCTTATTCAGACACCGGTACACATTAAGTGCAAAGTGAAGGCGTTAGGCAAATTTACTTTTCCATCCCTTACAACCACCATATATAAATGCAATATACAATGGCTACTTGGAATGGTTCTAGGTTTCACTGTCCAACGAGCATTCAATAGTGTGCTAATAATTTACTGTCAAGGTAAAACTCATAAAAACAACCTCATTCACCTAGACTTGTTATAAATATATTAATGTTCTCATTAGAAAAGGTCATTTTAAATATCAATCTCTTCAGGCATGATAAATACAAAATGTTAACTATTGACTATCTAAAATGATCAGGCATGATAAATACAAAATGTTAACAGTTGACTAACGAAAATCCATCCGTATCGGAATAACATTTAGGCATCCGCTGATTTAACTATTGGTGACTGTTCTTTTATTCATCATATAAAATTTATCATTAGTTTGAGCACAACAATATAACCATTTAGTTTACAGTTTGATCAAATGTACAATGTTTACCATTTTTAATCTGCTGCGTTATAAACCGGAAACGGAAAGGGAGATTGTCGTAATGAATAAAACTCAGATCACGGTCCAATAAGTGCGTGAGAATTAGGGACATTACGGACCATGACAATTACGGACCAGACATGACGGACAAGATTTTGGGACATGACGGACCACGAAAAAGGACATAACGGACCATATTTATGGACATTACGGACCATCTGTAGGACATTACGGTCCATCTTTAAGACATAACGGACCATCTATAGATAGATATGCAATATGAATTATATATCTGTAAAACACAACGGACCATATGTATATATTTACATTCCTATTGATTTCTTCTTTAAAAAAAAAATAGGTTCATTTTGCATGAACCGCATGACACGTAATGACGTCAGTAACGTAATGACTGTTACTATTGAAAACTCCCACGTATTACTCCCCCTTTTCACTTAATACTAATTTTTGAAACCGTTCGACTTAAGTTTATTTAAAGAAAAAAAGGAATAAAATGTAAATATAAGTAATGATTCTAATTTTGGTGCGGTTCATGCAGATTGGACGTGCACGCGAGAGCTGGCAAATTTACCATAAAGCGCTAGCGCGCTTTATGGATTTGCCAGCTCTCGCGTGCACGTCCAATCTGCATGAACCACACCAAAATAAGAATCATTCCTTAAGTACATTACCGACCATCTATAGATCGATAGATATAGAAAACAATTTTATGATGGCCAATTAAAGACTGTCGGAATTTAGTATTATTACTTTGATGGTATATTGGAAATAATTAAGGTTTTAGAACTGTAATATTTCCGCCAAACATCGACTTATGCCGTTCCTTATTCGTGTTTTCCGAACGCCGATTCGTACGTTTCCTGTTGATACTTTTTTCATAACTGGAAACTACTCTTTAGGTTTTTCCCGCGATTATGACGCCATTAATTACTAAATCAAATAATACAAAAATGCGGATATGAAATTTTCATAACAAATACTCAAAATAAGACTGTAGACGAACAACACTCAGATGCTTCCATAGCTCAGCAATGAATACATGTTATATGAAATTGACATACATTTCATTAATCATCTGTGGAGCAATGGTAGCGATCAAGACTTTCGTTTTGACGGATCCGGTTCAATCCTCGGGAGAGGAACTTTTTTCCCTTTTTCTTCTTTTTTTCTAATTATTGTGACTTATTTTTTTTGGAAAAAATGGTATAATCAATAATTTTAAAATTCGGAAATAATTGTTATTATTCTTCATCTTCATTTAGTAGCCATGAAAACTGAAATATTGTAATAATATTATTACAAAATACTGACTCTTTTATAATACAGCAACATAATCACGATATGAACTAAAATGATTTTGGAATCTATACTTTCATTAAGGAAAATGTTGCTATTTTATTTTTTCCATATTTGAACAGCATTTTTGTGATACTTGTCTTCAATAAAAGTAATTTTATGTGTTTGCACGATGATTTTTCCCTATAGAAGAATGCTTTGGTTGCTATGGTTACGGTTGCCAAAATTACTTTTTCGAAGTAAAATTTTAACCAGCATAGCTAATTGCTTGCGTATTTCTTGTTTTTTTTTTTTTTTTCAAAAAATATGAGGGGGTATCAAAAATTAACCATTTGTAAACCAAGCCCTTTGGTTTTTGTGGTTTTTAACCGTTTAGTCTGGGTCTTAGGTACCTATTTTGTAGGCCAATAAAATGAAAACGAGGCGGTGAAGTGCTTTGTTTTTCTTATTATTTGATTCTATACACATTGCAGATAATTTTTATGTATAACATAATTATTTTACTGCATTAAACGTGCATAAAAATCACAGATAAAAACTTGCTTAATTTTGCAACTCGGAAAAATGTGCATTTCCGAAGCTGGGGTGCACTTAAAAAAGTCAATTTAGAAAGTGTTAGAAATAAATTCTAAAAATAATGCTCGTTTTTTTTTCCTGAACAGGTATGATGTCCTTTAACAATTAGCTTTTATTTTACAAAGTTTTACACGGTTTTGAAGAAATAGAGATGAATTTAGCTTCTAGTATGTTTGATTTTAAGCCCATTTTTCGAAACAGAGGGTCCCCTTCTAAAATACTGAATTTCCCGAGTTAAGTACGGTAAATGTTTTTTTAAACTCTTGTTTAGATGTCTTAATGGATGTACTTGGAAATGAAAACAACAAAATCCCAATCTGCAAAAGTGCATATTACAGTTCTAAAACCTTAAATGGTCATAATAACAATTAGTTGACAAATACGAGATGCATTGTTGCAATCAAAATTACCTGTTTTTAACATCAGTTTGCAAAGTGACTAAAAATTTAGAACTACGGTGAAGTTTCGAATGCCAATCATGCTGGGTTTTCACACTTTTATGATTGCCAATTTAAGGCTGTCGGTATATAGTTTGAGCCTAATTAAAGATACAACTATCATGTGTGTTTGTAATTGTTTTTCTTACACCCATTATAGTTTATTATTCCTTTCAAAAATTATTAAAGCAATTTTATAATTAAACGAATTTAGTATTGTGTATGTGGCACTAACACCTTTTGGAATTTCACAGGGGTAATCACATAATTTACCGTCAGCTATTACTCTATTTTGAAATTTATAGGAATTTTTCACAGTTAATTGATAGAAAATTGACAAGTGTCACACCAAAATTAGCAAGTACTAACAAGTGTATCCGCCAAAATACGAGGGTGGGTGGTAAGTTATACTGGTGTACGTAATGAAAAAAATGTGTCATAATATAAATAACTCGAAACCGAATATACAATAATGATTTTTTTACAATATAATGTGAATTAAACTTTATATATAATTATAAGAAACGTCTTTCATAGGAATTTAGGAAAAACTTTATAAGAAATATACTATTCCGACATCCATGTTTATTATTCTACTTAAAATACAATTCCAATGTAGAATCAACATTGAGCCATCGACACATAATTGTGCCATTATGAAATTGTTCTTTAGTTCTAAAAAGGACCAAACAATTGAGGTAATTTATTGAGTAACAACAAACAATAGGCTAATTTGCTGCGAGATATTTAACATTTCGCAACAGCAAACTGAGAAGATCAAGTAGAATTGTTTTAACAAGTTTGAATAGTCGAAACATCAGAGGACAAACAATTGGTGCTATTATTATTTCACACGTAAAAGCACATTTACATAAAATAAAAAGGTGAAATATGCATATCAGGAATCGCCACATTCAGAAAAAACAGCCTCCCCACACAATCAAGAAGAGAGGGGGAGAGAGCATGGTTAATAAAATGATCAGTTTAAAAAAAGACACCACTAACAATAAACAAAAATGAGAACCCGAGGGGTTACCGCCTTGGAACGGTCAGTGGCAAATCAAATTGCCACAGGGGGTTTAAACCAGGTTCTAGGGTGCCCCAACCTCACACTTGCCCCAACAGGTTCTCATATCACAAAATAAGTACAAGTTGTCTTGGTGAAAAGACTCCAACCCACTTAACGGCTCAACAATGTTGCATGCAAAAGCACACAAACATATAAAACATAAGAAGCTAAAGCTAACAGCATTGCAAAGACGAAGGGGCGGGTACTCAATGATCTTACCGAGACCAGAGCTCCTGGAATAAAATCAGCAAGAACACGAAACAAACAAACATTTTAACAAAAAAAATTAATTGAATTCCCGATTGCGTCCGATGTTCAAGTTTAAACACCATTTATGAATTGGACGGGCGAATATAGTATCAATTCTGGAACCGGTCGAGGAGACAATAGTGCCTGTATAGTCTCCTCGACCGGAGCCGGTCGAGGAGACAGTCCAACCCGTATAGTCTCCTTGACCGGCAGCTGGTCGAGGAGACACTCCCTATTACGAATACGAATACGAATATTTTATTTCAGCATAAAACATTATACAATGTCTATAGACTGTATAATAACCTATTACAATACGATTTTGAAATCTCGGTTTCGTTTAAGGAACCAACCGAAAAATAAAAAGGAGACTTAAATTGAAGTTCTTTATGTTTTCATAGATGGTCCGTAATGTCAGTATTCCATATCTATGGATAGATGTTCGTTAATTTCCGTAAATCTGTCCTGAAATATTTTCATAAATATATAATTGATATTCTATATTTATCTGTAGATGGTCCGTAATGTCTACCATTCTGTCCTATAATTACAATCTACAGATAAATATAGAATATCAATTTCATAGATATAAATTATATATTCTATATCAATTTATAGGTGGTCCGTTATGTCTTATCGATGGTCCGCTATGTCTTACAGATGGTCCGTAATGTCCATAAATAGGGTCCGTTTCGCTTTTTTGACGGTCCGTTATGTCCTTAAATCTGGTCTGTTATGTCTGGTCCGTAATTGTCATGGTCCGTAATGTCCCGATACCTGGAAAACCTATAAGGTTGAATCGAAGTAAGTCCAATTTCCATAGGGCTCAGTGTTAAACTCCCAATATCCGCAGTAGACGAAACATGATTTCCATCATTTAAATTCATAGACAATATTACATTTCATCTGTTCAAAAACACAGATGAAATTGGAGGTTAACTTTCTTACAGGAAAATTACTAATGACTAACTAAATATACCATCGGCAACCAAGTTACTCTGAACGATTATTGGTACTAATTGGCAGACACCATGACGGAAGAACGCATGAGAAGAGTAAGGCGGGTTATACCTGCGGTTGTTATGCTTCAAAAACAAAACAATGTTCTTGCATCATGGATGGTTACTTCAAGTCTGTCAAACAGCGACGTGTTCCTAATAAATAAGAGGAGAGATTTTGTACCAAGATTTGAGAACTACTATGAACAAATTATCCCCCTGTATTCATTGGATGACTTTAAGAGTCACTTCAGGCTCTCTCGTGGCTCTTTCCAAACACTATTATTGGATGTGGGAAATGGCCCGACATTCAGTCAAGCTAATGGCTCATCAGTGAACACTGAAAAGGAGCTGCTGATATTTCTCTGGTATCTTGGTATGTACATCCGATACCAAGATATGCATCAGTGAACACTGAAAAGGAGCTGCTGATGTTGCTCTGGTATCTTGGTATGTACATCCGATACTAAGATATGCACGTATGTAGCATGTATTGGCAATGAGCTAACTCAAAGTAAACAGGTTTAATGTATTCTTAATAGTGTACGATATATGACCAATCAACAGCAGAGAGCACTCGGTAATAGACTTATAAAAAAGAAATTGGTGGAATTGAAAACTATCGTTGAAGGTAGGGGAGACTTCTTAAAAGTGAGGAATATCCAGAATTAGCAGCGGTGATAGAGATGTGTTTTGGAGATTTTGATGTTAGAAATGGAGATGGTGGTTTAGAAAGCCACCCACGACTTGCAGATGGTGTTCTTTATCGCTGCATTGAGAGTGATATGCTGATGAAGAAAGCACGTGAAATTCTGTTGACATTGGCACCAGAAAATTTCCAGATCTCATTATCATTCTGCTACAATTACACTGAAAATTACAAGGCAGGTACGCATCACGCCAAGCAGCATCATGCTTACTTTTCATTGAATGCTCCTCCACGAACTCGTGTGATCAACCTACACTGGACAACATGCAATGTCAATCTAATAATGGATGATTTATCTGAAAACCAAGACCGATTGTTTGTAGATTCTAAAGATGCAAACTCCATTGTATGTGCCAATATTGCTCCAGTACAGAAAGCCTGGAAAACATGGAGTAGGAGGGAATATCTTGACCATGACTGGGATCAAAGTCGAACATTTGCAATAACACCTATGACAGACTTAGTGATAAAAACTGAAACAGACTTTGAAATCCGAGGAAACTATTCAGTCGTTCGAGGGACAGGCAGAGTAATAAGCATTCTTAGTCTCTTATATTTTGAACTAGAAACTGCAAATAGATCTTTGAATGAATTTTTTTAAATGTTGCATAATGGTGAACTATCTGAACTCTTCAGAAATCCAGCAACTGGTGAGTTGAAAAAAAAACACACTTTTTTTTCATAACTGAAAATGGTCCAGGACCATCCCCAAGCAGTATTATAGTGAATTGTGTTTACTTCGCCTGTTAATAGTGCTCAGTCTGGACAGTATATGTCAAGTGTCCTATGCTGAGTATCACAGCAAAAGAAATCCTGTCGAGGCATGCTGAAGAAAACAAAGCACTCTCTAGACATGGTCCATTTGTGGTAGGTACAAAAACTTTCAAGCCTGGCTCATTTATCATGTTCGATGGCTTTCAAAGTTCCCTTTTTATCTATTTAAATATCACAGCAGCGTTGTTTGTGCCGTGTGGCGGCTCTAAAAAAATTTCCCCGTACATTCAATCAGTGCTGTTATCAATTACGTCCTATAAAGGTCGTTGAGCAAGGTATTTATGTACTATGTTAATAGTACTTCTAAAATTACTTTTGTTATGATATTTCGGCCGGTTTATAGATATGTGGTTTCAATATCCCAGCCAATATAGATTTTGATAATGTTCAATCACCCCTAGGATATATTTACTGCTTTTAAAAATTTGCCTATGGCGTTGTCTGTGATATGCAGGATTTATATTCTCTGATCCCCTGTCCAAAGTCCATTTTGTCAAAATACCCCCTGGAAAGCCGAAAATACCGCACCACCTGGACATATAACCCCGGACAGAGATCAATGGAAAAAAAAAAGCAACATATGCATATCAGGAATCGCCACACTCAAAAAACACAGCCTCCCCACGCAGCGAAAAAGAAGAGAGGAAGATAGAGAGAGCGCATGTTTTATATATGTATGTCAATTCAAATAGGACGCCACAAACAATAGAATGCATTATTGTGTCAAAATACCCCCCTCAACACATGACGTTTTCATTCTGCAAGCTGGAATAAAGGTTGGTAAAATGTAAGCATTATATGCACGTTTGCGTTCCGACGTCTAATAGTAATATATATCTTAAAAGTGACTACTAAAGTTTTAGTCGAGTTTATCGAACGTTACTTTATATGCACCTAAACGTACCTTTACATGGAATTTTATACATTATTAAAATCCAAGTTAAGTCGAGTTTATATTTACAGTTTACTTTATATGCATTTATACGGACGTTTACATGGACTTTGATTCAATTTAGTTTTTTAGTTCACTTCAAATTTAATACTTATTTAGTTGCAACCTTTTTATGCAAGATAGAATATAAGTAAGTAAAACGCAACGTTTATGTGAAATTTGGAATAAAAGTAAATATTAAAAATAATTATATGTACTTAAACGTAAATTTTCATGCAGTGTTATTTTGTCAAAATACCCCCTGGAAAGCCGAAAATACCCCCCTCCCCTGGTTATATAACCCCGAACAGACACCAATGGAAGGCATTATTGTGTCAAAATACCTACTGGACAGCCGAAAATACCCTCGGACAGACAATTATGGAAGGCATTATTTTGTCAAAATACCCCCTGGACAGCCGAAAATACCCTGGATATATACCACCGGACAGACACATATGGAATTAGATGAAAAGGGAAGGCATTATTTTGTCAAAATATCCCCTGGACAGCCGGAAATAATACCACCTAGACGGATACCACCCCCGGACAAATTATTATAATATTATACTTAGAAATATATATTTTTTAGAATACGATTTTGACCGTGTATTTTCGCATATTTTGATAGAATGGAATAATATTAGTTGCTTGACACCATTTTCACAAAAATAGGGGCGTATTAGTAAGGCTTTGCAGGGGGTGGGGCGGCTGGTCAAGCGCCAGTGATGATAGCCGTTATTAATACAGAGGAGCGTAAGTCTAATAAAAAGGAAGGTTCATCGGTACTTTATATAACCTATTTTTTCTTATTCTTGTTCGATATCTCAGTCAACGTTTAAAGAAGTTTTGTCGCAAATACACGTCATACTAAGGTAAACTACGCATAGTAAATATTGAAGAAAAACACGTCCCGACTTTCATAATTACCGAGCGCTGATCTAATGTCCAAAAATGCGGGAACAAAAATACCGTTTCTGAAAGTGTCCCAAAACTTAGGGACACCGAAAAATACTAATCCTAAAAGTGTCCCAAAATTTAAGGACGCAAAAATTAATTATTTTTGTGAAAAATAAAGGTGTCCCAATATTTAGGGTGTCCCAATACTTAGGGTGATAGTTGCGAAACTCTATAAAATTAATCAGCTTCTTTGCATTACAGGGAAACAGAAACAGACAAACAGTACAATAATGACAGTCCTATCTACATATAAGTTAACCATTTATGGATACACCTTTTATTACCTGAATAAATGGTGTATATCTAGATCAGCCAGCGCATCCATGTTATATGATCTGGATCTATACTGTTTGCTTCTGTGATATGCCCAGTCTATCACAGTAGCGTTGTTTGTGCCGTGTGGCGGCTGTAAAATGTCTTCCCGTACATTCAATCAGTGCTGTTATCTGTTACGTCCTTTAAAAGTCGTTGAGCACGATACTAATGTAATATGTTAATAGTTATTCAAAATATGCCTTTGTTTAAATTGTTCCATATCAGACGGAATATTGTCACTGAAAAAGGTAGGTGATCCTGAATTTTCATCAGTTATGTAAATTAAGGCCCGTTTTCTGGAAAAAAAAAACTCGAATGTTATTCGACCCTCATATGAACCCCGAACAAAATGATATTTGTCTCTTTTGGACGAGTTCAAAATATCGTTGAATATCGACGATTGATCATAACTGTAGGGCGCTCTTGAAATATTTTTGAAATAATACGGTGTTTATCTCATTGTTAATTGACAATTTCTTGTATACATGTGTTAACTCGGATCATAAGTTCAATCTGGTATAATTTTGATGGCCGCAAATTTATGAGTGCTTAGTTATTTATTAAAATATTTTTGAGCTCCATTATTATCAGACAGCTGAGTTCCATATCAGAATTGGTCATGAAGGAATATTTACATTTATGCTAGTTTGTTGAATTTTTATGATGATCTAACTTTGATGTGTTTTAATCTATTTCAGTTAAAGACGGTAAAGACATGGAGCGCACTATCACCAGTGTCATTCATGTTGGAATCCTAGGATTTAAATGTGACACATGCAGTGGACAAGCGGACTCTTAGACATCATATTGCCAGGAACAAAATCAGCTTGCAATAAACGCAGCAAACTATTCAGTGTTTAAGGGAATTGCACAGCCCAAATGCAGACCTGTGATGACAAAAATGAATAAAAAACATTTCAATATTGCAGAACAAAACCTTCAAACGACACCACATGATCTACACATGGAGATATATTCTCAAAATTTTATTGATTTATTTTAAAATCGTTTAAAATTAAAGATAACATACATATTTTCTTTGTGTTTTACTTAAACGTTCCTTTAAAAAAATAAATATAAAATGTGTGTTTTTTGAAATTCACATACAAGTAACAAATGCAAGACTTTCATTTTTATTTATTTATGCACTGTAAGCTTGAAATATCACAATCTACATCAGTTTTGCTTTTATAAATTAATGTCTTCTTTCCGAGATGCATTTCTATAAAATTAACACTTCTAAAAGAATCACAACAAATGGCAATGCTTTAGATAAACAATATATTTACTAAATGTTACACGAATAATTCAGTAGCTGTACATCTCTGCAGCTGGCCGCTGAAGTTTCATCTGATGGAAGATATCATCTAATTTTACACATACACACGATACTACTTCCTTACAACGGAGTAAACAACGTTTTATTTCATAAAATGTTCGAAGAGCGGCATACATTTATGATCAATCCTCGACATTTAACATCTTTTTTACAGTCGATTTTGAACTGATCCAAAAGCGACAAATATCATTTTGTTCGTGATTCAAAGGAGGCCGGGTCTTCCGGGAAATGGTCGATAATTTATGTGATCGATGGAAATTTATGATCACCTTATGGAAGCATATTTGCGCCACAACTTAACCATATAAATTAACGTGAAAAAATGGAGGATTTCGCAAAAAAAGTTTTTTTTCGCGAAAACAAATAAATTACACACGAAAGAAATTAACACGAATTTATTCCTGATAATGCTCTAAATTGCCTCAACATAAAGATATAGTATCCATGAAAATAATGGAGGATTTCACGAAAACAGATTTTTTTCTCGAAAACAGATAACTTTTTTTCGCGAAAACATCCATAATTTTCACGTTATTTTATGTGGTTAAGTTGTGGCACAAATATGCTTCCATATCACATACGTCTTTCGGTGTCAATTTTCCGTCTGATATGGAACCCCGGAAGCGGCTGATATGATTTATCGGGAGCGCAAGACGTGTTCTATATCAGAGTTCCCCCGGCGTGAATATGCATTTCCATTACTGCCAATGAACAGGCTCAATCAAACCGAGCCTGCAATATTTTAATATTTATCTTGTTCGATGGTTTTCAAAGTTCCCTTTTCGTCTATTTCAACATATCATGAAGCAGCAATGAATAGCAATGGAAAGCATGCTGCTCAGTTCAACAAAAAATTACAAAGCGAGGGGCCAACAAAAACTCAAATGCATTTAATGACGAACATGAACTAAAAGATTCTTAGAACTAAATGAAGATCAGAAAGAACTATTTGAAGGAAATAACATATTGGAACAAAATGAAATGACACAGGAACTTTCAGTTATTTGGAACTACGCGAATTTTATGAGTCAGTACATCACAGAAATTTATCTTGCAGTTACGGACAATAGTTTTTCGAACAAGTACGCGTTCAAAATCACAAAACTAGAAAAGGACTACATTCACGACAGCAAAATTCAACCGATTCCAGATTACTTGAAATACTTCAAAATTAGTGAACTACATTATTTAGATTATCAAGTACCTATATAGTCAGTACTGTTATCAGTAAAATAACCCGCTACCGATGTCATGCAGTGATTGATATCAGGGCTATCCGATCAACCTTTTTGGGGGTTTTCCAGGCTAGCTCAGTAAGTTGCGTCGCAGGAAATGCAGGGATAGGCGCTGTCGCCATGACGGTGCGTGTTCGCTCCCATCTAGAGGCACTATCATTTGAAATTCACAGTAGCGCTATTTGTGCAGTGTTGAGGCCGTAAAAAGTCTCCCACCAAAGCCTATTCTTGTCGCAATTGCACTCTTAGCATGGGTGCCAGCTGAATATGTTGAAAAATACTTAAAAGGTAAAGAACAAGAAGAGGCTCAACTTCTACAAAAAGGCCAAAAGACGCTGAACTGGATGAACCATAAACTATACAAAAAGACTTTTAAAAAGAGTGTAAAATTATTCACAGAAGGGACCAAAGTTGAAATAATTAAAAGAATTGCAGAACACAAAAATTAATTTTAAGAAAGAGATATATTCAGGGAATTTAAACAGTATACCTTACACACTTTCAAGCATTGGATCGCTTCATAATGCCATGATTCGGACAAAACTTGCATTTCATACACTAAACATTTTTGGATCAAAAGAAGAATTATTTTTGAAACTTTTTATAGCCAAACCTAGTTTTCAAATCTGAAGTGTATGGTCTTAGAGATTAAATAAAGATTTGTCAACATGTAATAAGCATTCAATACTAACAGGAAATTTCTTCAGTTGATAGCGAAAAATGTTTCCTGCAAACAACCGTAGCAAGACACGTCTAAAGACCTTAAATTACAACATTGATGTGCCAATGATTGCGCAGCCTGCAAATGTAACCTGTTCAACCATGGAGAAATTATTTGAGCCACTGCAAGACTATATCAAAGAGTGTACTTCAATCAACACAACAACAAAACCATTTTAATCACCGGACGGAATGACAGCGGTAGGCAGCATAATTAGAATCAAGTAGTTAAAGTCTGAAGTCTGAAGTAAACGGTAGAGGATGGCAACCAGGTATTTCTTTTATCACCTGTTTTGAAAATACATTTATAACAATGTATACCTGCAACACATTTTGAATTTCTGTATGCAGTGGCTCTTAGTAGTTGATAAGTGTGGATGAAATACTAAATTTTATTTACCTAAATAGTATGTACAACAAGTTTGCACGAAATTCTCACTCCCTTAAAAATGCACTACTACATATGTTCAACAATATAAACATAAACAAAACATAATCAAATATCTTTTATGTTAAGTTAAGCTTGGTCAGTCATACTGGCGAACACTGCATTATCAAAAGATACATAGAATAAAAAATATTATACATTTACCCACATTGATGCATTACTTAAAAAAAGCAACATATGCATATCAGGAATCGCCACACTCAAAAAACACAGCCTCCCCACGCAGCGAAAAAGAAGAGAGGAAGAGAGAGAGAGCGCATGTTTTATATATGTTTGTCAATTCAAATAGGACGCCACAAACAATAAATAAACAAGAGAACCTTTGGGGATACCGCCTTGGAACGGTCAGTGGCAAAACAAATTGCCACTGGGGGTTTAAACCAGGTTCTAGGGTGCACCAAACTCACACTTGCCCGAACAGGTTAAAAATTGTTTTGAAGTGCAGCCAGATCTAGATCAACACTTGCCATATGATTAAGTGTGTAATCAGTGATTTCGATAAATGCATTTTGATGCAAACAGTTGTAAAGTTTTCCATTTTAGACCCATCCATATAAGATTTCGGTCAACTTGCATAAACTTACTCCGGATAAATTACAATATTAATGCATTTTCAAAAAATAAAAAAAATAAAAATAAGGTCAAGTTAATATTAGTACTAAATTCACTGAATACAACACATGACTTGCAAAAATCTTGTAATGAACCTCCCGAACAAAAATTCCGGACTATGCTCAAATGACTCAAGTTTTCAAAAGCAGACAGACCCTGGTAATCACGGCGATGTTTTTTTTTTTCAGGATGGTACAGTGCAACAGTAATTTCCTATGATAAAACAAATGATGAGCTAATTGTGGAGTATCTGCAAGAAAAAGGCTATGAATACTCAATGAAATTTACAGAAATGGTTTTCAACGGCTTTATAGACTTTTCTTGCTTGGTTAGAAATATACGAAAAGATTACAACTGTAGAACAACAGGTAGAAGTAAAAATGGACAAGAAGGATCTACAAGGAACAGACAATTAACCAGGTAAGAATTGTTTTCAATTACCGTATTGTTTTCAATACTGATGCACATTCAGAAAACAAGATATCAGCAAGTGTATATCATTATTATAGTTAACTTTTTTCTTTTCAATACTGATGCACATTCAGAAAACAAGATATCAGCAAGTGTATATTATTATTATAGTTAACTTTTTTCTTGAACAGGTGAAAGCATTGTAAGACAAATTTATTTTAAACCTTGTGGTATACCTTTAATTACATCGATGAACATTATAAACCCTTTATGTAATAAGGCTTTTATCCAATAGATAAAAAGTCTAGTCTGCAAAAGATCGGCACAAATATACTGTCTGATCAGGTTCAACACTGCTTTTGAGTTACTTATGAAATAGAAGAAAAGGGAACTTTGAAAGCCGACAAACACGACAAATATGAAAATATTGCAGATTCGGTTTGATTGAGCCTGTTCATGGGCAGTAATGGAAATGCATATTACTACCCACGCCGCCTAGCACCGGGTTGAACGCAACTCAATATTTACACCAATAAACAGTACAATTTTGATCCATCCCAAACGATGGTATGCATATGACGGTGAACATGGAACATTCAATGCGGTATTTTCAGTTTAATACCATTCCATGTTCAGCGGCGTATGGTCCCCAGATAAAATAATGGGTTTGCCCTAAATGAGAAACAATGGGCGGAACTAAACAAAATAGAATTTTTACAGGGGATCTGAGAATATAAATCCTGCATATCACAGACAACACCAAAGGCAAAATTTAAAAAGCAGGAAGTATATCCTTGGGGTGATTGAACAATATCCGAATCTGTATAGGCTGGGATATTGAAACCACCCATCTATAAACTGGCCGAAATATTTAAACAAAGACAACTTTTGAAGTACTATTAACATAGTACATAAGTATCGTGCTCAACGACCTTCAAAGGACGTAACTGATAACAGCACGGATTGAATGTACGTGGAGACTTTTTACAGCCTCCACACGGCACAAACAACGCTACTGTGATAGACTGAGAAGCAAAAATAATGCCTTCCAACCAGATCATATAACATGAATGCGCTTGCTGATCTGGATCTACACCATTTATTCAGGTAATAAAAGGTGTATCCATAAATGGTTAACTTATATGTAGATAGGACTGTCATTATTGTACTGTTTGTCTGTTTCTGCTTCACTGTAATACAAAGAAGCTTATTAATTTTATAGAGTTTCGCAACTATAATTTTGAATTTAGTTCTGCAGTTGATAATTCATGCAAATAATCATCACAATAAAACTGTAGGTGCGATGAAAAAATATTATTGGAAACTCCTTCTCGTTGCAACATTTTTTCCACATTAATTGACATTGTGTTCAACAAAACATGATATCATTTTATATTTTGACAAAATAATGCCCTCCATAGGTGTCTATCCGGTGGTATATGTTCAGAGGGGTATTTTCTGCTGTCCAGGAAGGGGGGGGGGGGAGCATTTTGACAAAATAATGCCTTCCATAGGTGTCTGTCTGTGGGTATTTTCGGCTGTCCAGGTGGTATAATGCCTTCCATAGGTGTCTGTTTGTGGGTATTTTCGGCTGTCCAGGGGGTATAATGCCTTCCATAGGTGTCTGTCTGTGGGTATTTTCGGCTGTCCAGGGGGTATAATGCCTTCCATAGGTGTCTGTCTGTGGGTATTTTCGGCTGTCCAGGGGGTATAATGCCTTCCATAGGTGTCTGTCTGTGGGTATTTTCGGCTGTCCAGGGGGTATAATGCCTTCCATAGGTGTCTGTCTGTAGGTATTTTCGGCTGTCCAGGGGGTATAATGCCTTCCATAGGTGTCTGTCTGTGGGTATATGTACAGGGGGTATAATGCCTTCCATAGGTGTCAGTCCGGGGGTATATGTACAGGGGGTATAATGCCTTCCATAGGTGTCAGTCCGGGGGTATTTGTACAGGGGGTATAATGCCTTCCATAGGTGTCAGTCCGGGGGTATATGTACAGGGGGTATAATGCCTTCCATAGGTGTCAGTCCGGGGGTATATGTACAGGCGGTAAAATGCCTTCCATAGGTGTCAGTCCGGGGGTATATGTACAGGGGGTATAATGCCTTCCATAGGAGTCTGTCCGGGGGTATATGTACAGGGGGTATAATGCCTTCCATAGGTGTCAGTCCGGGGGTATATGTACAGGGGGTATAATGCCTTCCATAGGAGTCTGTCCGGGGGTATATGTACAGGGGGTATAATGCCTTCCATAGTTGTCTGTCCGGGGGTATATGTACAGGGGGTATTTTCGGCTGTTACAAAATATAATGTCTAATTTACAATAAGGCCTTCTATAACATCCAACAAATAAAACAAATACAAAAATAAAAACAACAACAACATACATTCATTCATGAAATGTTAAATATGTACATTTTAGTCATTAAAACAAAATCAAGTTAGTTGACAGACACCTGTAAACATATCAAAAGATGGGTTAAAAACAGTAAGTAGAAAAAATACATCGATGATTATATTAAATCACAATCTTGTAGTAAAAGGTATGTTTTTAGTTGTGTCTTAAAAGCCATGATATTACGAATGTGTTTTATATGTGATGGAACAGAATTCCAAATTTCCATAGCAAAGTAACTAAAGGTTCGTTTTAGAGAATTTGTGTTCGGTCTGTTATTTATAATATTATACCGTTGTATAGATCGAAGATTGTGACTGGAATTAGTAGAAAAAGATAAAATATTGTTAAGGTATTCGGGTGCAAGATTGTTTAATGTTTTGTAAACCAATAGACAAACATGGTATTTATATATGCTCTGAAATGATAGCCATTTTAATTCTCTAAAGAGCTCAAATGTTGGTGTGCGCGTAGGCTTATTTAATATTATCCTAGCTGCTGGCTTTTGCAATCGCATTAATCTTGTTAAATTTGATTGACTTGTTTTGCACCAAGTTATACGTACATCCGTAATCAAAAATGGGAACAATGTAGGCATTATAAAATAATTGTTTCATTTCAGGAGTCAGATAAAAAGAAATTCGCTTTAGTAATGATAATTTTGAAACAATTTTAGACAAGTCTTATCTATTTGGGTATTCCATGTTAATGAACTATCAACATATACACCAAGAAGCTTTTGAACGGTAACATTTTGAATAAGTGTGTCGCCAAGTGACAGTTCTAATTTGACATTGCTATTAAGCTTTTGTTTGGACCCTAGTATCATACATGTTGTTTTTATGGGATTAATAACCATGTTATTTTGAGTGCACCAACGTTGGACCTTAATTATGTCCTGCTGTAAATTAGCTTGTATGCTGGAAATCTGTCTATCAGAATTATGAATAGTCGTGTCATCAGCATACATATCAGTAGTAGAAGAAGTTGACAAAGATAGATCATTTACATACAATAAGAATAATAGAGGACCCAATATAGATCCTTGAGGAACACCAGTCCGGACTGGAAGCATGTCTGACATATCACTACCACGTTTCACTGACTGAAACGGTTCGATAAATATGATTGGAAGAGCCTGATAGTAATGTTAGAAAACTGGTATAAACTTAACTTGTACATCAATATTTTATGATCAACAAGATCAAATGCTTTTTTAAGGTCTACAAAAAGTACACCTACCATTAATAAATGAGCGATATCACGAGATGCAACTTCAATCGCCCAGAACACAAAATATCCCCGTTTTCGAAAAAAAACAAACAAATTTCTTGTTATAGATAATTTAGGATAGAGAGAAATATGTTTTTTCGAAAACGGGGATATTTTGTGTTCTTGGTGATTGAAGATACATCTCTTGATACAGATCGCCCATTTATTAGCTGAAATTGAAACTAGAACTCTGTTTTAAGCCTATTTAGCTCTACTGATATACTGGCCAGAAAAGGACCTCTAAACAGGTGTCTGTGTATTAATACATTAGCCTCGGAATGTCGTTGACTGTTTCACTGCGCATGTCTGTATTTTCTGATAACGACGGAGAAAGAGTCTAGGAATGTCGGAGTTCGGAATAGTCTGACCAGTTTTTATACACAACCATGCAAGCTTTCAAATGACCAAGATATAAAAATGGCTGCTATTGACCGGTTCGAATTTTTGCTACAAGAAATATTAGGATTTTTCTCAAATATCAGAGATATTTTTGCCATAATTGGTGCTCTTTACACGGCCCGCAAAGCAATTAGTCTAACAGTAACAGTTTGCGACTCCATAAATGTTCACATACTGAGTAAACTATCTCCGAAATGTGATTTATCTAAGAAATTTGGATCCTGGGCAGGTAGGTAAGGCCTAAATTCAGGTTGCCTTACTTTAAGCCACACCTTTTCTTATAGTTTCAGTGCTCCAATTACCATTCAAATAATTAGAAAACACAATAAATTTTTATTTCAACATCAAAATGAGAATGAACCCAAACTAACAAAAATTTGATTGACAGTGTCAATCATTGTATGTGGTTTCATTCTCCTTGCAGATGTTTAAAAAAATGTGTTAATGTCAGCAAAACCTTATTTGGAAGTAGAATGCAGTGTCTTCTGATTAGAGCGACAATTCTAACATAGTGAAGTGATGCTATTCAACAGATAGTTATGAAACTTTGAAAGTCGCTCGCTGGGTCAGTATCTAATTGAAATCAAAATTTGGAATATGACCTCTTGAAAATTCTCAGCAGGGATCAAATGACCCCATTATATATAGAGAAAAGCCCCCAGTCTTCGCAAAAGGGATGAAAAACTGCCAGTCATCCAGACTGGTGAAAACATTTTTCTGCCAGACCAAAAAAGAATTTGCCAGACCAAAACAAAAACAAACTCACCTATATTCTAAGTTTTCAGGGATTTCAATTGATGCAGATTCCTGCATTTTGATGCAAGCAAATTTGAATTTTTCCATTTTTGACCTCATCTAATTCTGAGCTTGGGGTCATTATGAATATGATGCAAGAAAATAAGGAAAAATGGTTTAAATTTGCAAGAATAAAGACCAATATTTGGTCTACTGCACTTAAATTATGAAGTAAATACTTACTTGACCCTTAGAAATAAATAATAATCAGCAGCGGATCCAGGATTTCAGCAAGGGGGGTTCAAGTCAACAATGGTCAGATTTCTCTGTATACAGTAGGTGCTTATTCCCTAAGACAGGCCATTAGATTTTCAAAATTCATCATTTCATCTTGAAAGTCTACATATTCAGATTCTCATCATCATTCACTGTTTTGCATTTTCTTAATATTTTAGGAATGACATTGTTACCTTTTTCTTAACGTCCCAATAATTAGTTTCAATGATGTTAAAAGCCATAAAAGAGTAAAATTTCTTTTTTTTATGTCATAGTTTTCATGGTTGATAATCTGGGAACTTTGTAAACAGAAGTGACCATTCAGTTGTGTTTCAAGAAATTATATTCGTAAATCTGACACTGCACAACGAATCAAATTTGTTATACCGGAAATAATGTTTGCACCAAGAATTTTCGTACTTCAAAATGCCAAATTGCCAGAAAAAAAATGCAGGTAGGCTAGACTGTAGCAAATTTTGCCGGATATGACAGGCAGTCTGATGCCTTCCGCGAGCTGGTCCTTGTTGCGCACAATTAGTTGGGCTAACATGCAGATGTGCAATTTCTCAAAACTGATGTCAGAGATGTTCTCAAGCTATTTTTGTGAATGTTAAATAATCTGCCATAATGATAACTAAAAGACTGCAAACTGGACAACAAAGTCAACAAAGGCTTTTTCCTCAATTTTTTTTTTTTTCAACAAATTCTTAAAATTTCGACATTCATTTCCCAAACAAAATATGTATCACAATGTATTGTTGGGATTAAATGTTGAAATATTGCTGGATTATTTTGTGCAGTTTAAGAACTTATGGATTATTTTGTACAGCAAAACAAACAGAATTTTACTAAAACTTTATAAACTAATACATACCTTTGACATTTTTTTGCAGTGGTAACTGGAGGAAGTGAGGGGATAGGCCTTGCATTTGCTAAAGAACTTGCCAAAAGAAACATGAATATTATATTGATAAGCAGAAACACAGTCAAACTAGACAAATCTGCTATTGAAATAGGTAGATATATTTATTTTTTTATATCTTGTATACTTTTTAAGTTTTTTTTACAGTGGTAACAGGAAGCAGTGAAGGTATTGGACGTGCCTATGCAAGAGAACTGGCAAGTCGAGGTTTAAACTTGGTGCTTATCAGTAAGCCTGAAAATAGGCTTTACAGAGCAGCAAAGAAAATAGGTATTAAGCTTGGTGTTGTAACAAACTGCAGAGCTTTTATAATTCATAACAAAGCTGGTTTCTGTTGGCAGAAACTATAATTTTTTTGTATGTGACCAGTAAACCTGTTTTCTTCAACCTTATTTTATACACAAAACAAAAGAATTGGAAGTTTTAACATTTTTCGGCATAAAATTTCATAGATTAAATTTACAGATGAAAAAATTTTGGATTGACGAAAATGTACTCTTTGTAAGAACACCAATGTTTTTCAGACTCTGAAATTTTTAAATTATATGTTGAACCCTTTAATCCTGTGCTCCCTAAATTATTTGATAGTTTTAGAACTCTTTTTTCACTCATCTATTGTGCTCCTCAAAATAGTTTTACTCAACTTAAGCCTGACTTTTGCTTGCAATGTTCTTTTTCATTTGACTCACACCCCTGTATTGTCTGTTTCATGCGTATACTGCTATTCTGTATTTGACTCACAGATTGGGTAATTAAGATTGTTATTCCATATTGGGTGCTTTTGAGTCTAAACCTAGGTTGCATGCTTTGGAGACTTAGGAGTTGAGATGCTCAGATTTGTGGCTTTTGAAATTTAGACCCAGATAAGAATTAGAGACTACACAAGTTCACAAAACTTGGGTGCCTACAGTTGCACCCAGATTGTTATATACATATATGTACTTGCATATTTTACTGTATTATCTGACAAAAAAATGAACCCATATTGTCCTGCAGCTTTGATGGGTTAAATAGAAGGTGACTTTCTGCTGAAGGTTTTTATCTGGAACATACATGTACAGAATTTATGATCTTGCATAATATCAACTAAGTCTAGATTTTTTTTTTATTTTTGAGGTAAGTTACAGTCAAAATAAAGTTGAAGTTCTGAAATAATATATGTTATAATTCATCGCCGTGTTAATGTAAAAAGCCAGAACTGATTCTTATTACAATAATATAAGTAATATTTCAAAAGAGGCATCTGTTCACAAAAAATTAATAAAACCTTGCTATTGCGAATTTAAACATTAAGTGGGTTAGTCTTGATGTAAAGATGAACACTATTGCTTTGAGGTCAACAGGTCAATAGTCAAGATCAAAATTACCATGACTTAAATAATATTTTCTGATAAAAAATATCATGTTGTGTTGAACACAGCATTTTACAAGAACAACTAAAATTTAATCATACTTCAAAATTTAAACCCCCTATCTGGGTGCCAGGCTAATGCATGAACTTGTATAATAGGCTTTTTTAGGGTGTAATGTATTGATTTTAAGTAGCAGTTTTAACAGATATTGCAAAGTATTATGAAATGTTATTTTATGGAAGACAGAAATACGAAATGTATCAATGTTGATTGCTTTAATTGACCTCTCGCATATAAACTTTCTTTCTCATTAAAATCAGTTTTTCTGTCCTCTGCTACATGAAACAATGCTCTAACTGAACTGCATTATTCATCTCAAATAAAGAATATTAATTTGTTAAATTACAGTACCAATATTAATCAGAGGAGATTTGATTTCTTTTATTAGCAGTGTAAGGTAAAGATTTTTGTTTGCTCTGTTTTAATATTTGGCAACCAGTGTAGATCTGTATCGGCTGGCACATCAGAGCCATCTGAATTGAATCCACAGCAGATGCATCTAGGTCAAAAATAACAAAATAATCCTAATGAGAACAGTGTAGATCCTGATCCATAGATGTGCCAGCTGATCCCCCATGAAATAAAGGTATATCAGTGGAGATTCAATCTTACATGACCCACAACAAGTTCATTAAACCCTCTATTATTTGTTTGTTCCAAATGAAATAACAATTTTATTTCATGAGTGACCATCAGAAACAAATTGTCAGAAAGGTGACTTATTGTGACTTTATGAACATTGAATATTTAATAAACATCTTTTTGTTAAATAATTTAATTTCAGAAGATGAATTTGGTGTACAGACTTGCTGTGTTGCTGTGGACTTTTCTGTAGGACGAGGGACATATGATCTCATCTGGGAGCAAATCAAAGATAAAGAAATAGGCATTTTAGGTAGAAGATGTTTATAATGTATAGCAAGCTTCAGGGTGTGGCAAACACTGGTAGCAAATATGACAACACTTTGCGTAGCACTTAAAAGGTTTAGATTTTTTTTATTACCATTAAGTTATATTAAATGTGTTTAAGGCTTCGAACACTAAACTGACTTGTTAGTTTTCAAGGAAATGCATGTCACTTTTTCATTAATAAAAATAATCGATATGGTTTAGCAACTGTGTTAACTGAAAAGTTGTAATTATTTTTAAATATTGATACATTGACTTCATAAATTAAACAAAACTATTATTTTTTTAATATTTTAGTTGTATTTTATTGCAATAAAAAGAAGTGATAATCTACCTTTTATCTTCCTTTTAAGTTCTTGTTGTAAGATTGGAAAATGAGCCTTTCTCAAATAACTGACTTCCTTTTATCCACTAGGATTAAATATTGGAGGTTAGTTGACCTTAGAATAAACTTATAATGCATCCAGTAAAATAATTAATTGTCAGATTGCAGATTTAACTCCCACCACAAATGAGATTTGTCTGCCCACAATCCAGACCTGGTGTGAGTACTGGTTTAAAACCAGGAAGCAGCCAGCTGTCCATGATCAATACTATTTAAAAAAACAACATGTTTTACAATTGATGTAAAGTGTTTGTAATTTCGACCTGGCTACTGGTTTCTGTGCTTTTATTTTCAGTAACTTCTCTTCTAATTTGAAAGGTAATGAAGCCACTATTCTCATAATTCTGACTTGCTTGTTTGTTTGTTATCATCAATGAACAATTTATTATACATATATTTTGCAGTGAACAATGTAGGTGTGATGTATGACTTCCCACAGATGTTTCTGGATGTTCCTGAAGATGTAATTTTGTTTTTATAATATAACTTATGATAGTAAATTTCCCCAATCTTGGCCCCAACTTTGGCCAAATGTACTTTCGTGAGTTCCCCAGATTCAAAGCAGATTCAAATCAGAGGAGAATATTAAATTTGCCATGAGAACAAGTGAATTGTACATAGTTGTTCTGCAATTTGGTAAATGAACATTTACAATTAAATGTATGGATGTGTCATGCAAAAAAATTATAAGTGCATACTTTTCGAAACAGTAACTGAAGCGGTTTGTGGCTTGCACCATGTCATTAGCCATTCAAACATAATTTGACGTCGGAAGTGATCAAAGTAACAATGATAGTGGTACAGACAGATGGTTATTCTTCTGTTTTGCACATTTGTAAATAAACAAAGAAAAAAAATGTTACTGTGAAATAAATGAACAAATGTAATAAATACTGCTCTTCCATTTGATACAGTTTCAGTTGTATAATGCTTATAATGACAAAGATATACAAGTAATCCTGGAACTTTTTGACTGCACCTCATAGATGAAACAATTTATATTGTATTTTCAGAAACTCTGGCATATTGTCAATATAAATGTGGCAGCTGCAACAATGGTATGTTTTACATACATACTAATTTTAAACATTCCATATCCTTTCCACGACCATAGCATATTTAAATGTGACAAAATTTTGACTTCCCCAAACCCGACCTTGTTTTAAGGGAGGACGCACGAAACGTATTTAAACGCGGAATCAGTATTTTAACACTATTAGTCCTTTGAACGCATCGCATATTTTCTCTCAAATATCATTTAGTAAGAATATGTTTACATGTGACTTAGATAATCTGATAAGAAAATTAGTGATTTAAAAAAGTCAAATTTTAAGAAAAAAATCTAATTACAGTGTTGCTGTTTCTTCATCTTTTATTGTCAAAATAAAAAAATGGCTCAAAAACAGTTATCCATTGTGTTAGAAAATACCTATATCTACCTAGTAATTACTTAAAAATGACATTTTTTGCAATGACATAAAAATTAATGACTGTTAATTAGGTTAATTGATTTACGGAATTTTCTGTTACAGTCTTCGAGCGATAAACCGAAATTTTCGGATTGGTTTCTCCCATTACTTAAAAGAGCGTTGAGATTCCTGATTTTAACACACTATTTTTGATATGCAGATTCCACCTTTTTTACAGAAGAAAGACCGTAACATTAGATTATGTGTTTTACAGTTCTTTATTAGGATTTCTTACCATTCAGAATTTCATTAAAAGCTAAAATAATTGTAACGGACAAAAGGGTATATGCTTTATTCAAACATACGCTTATCAACGGGCATTAACATAAAATTACGCAGGTTTATGTTATGGGTATAAAAAACGTGAAAAAATCATACGTTTAAATACCTTTTGGGCTTTCTCCAGTAAAACAGGCTTGGGTTTTGAGCAGTCTCATTAAAATCAGATCTTTGATTACGCTTCGATACTCTACGCCTAACCAGCGGAAAGTAATGAAGCGAAAGTTAGGATATGATTTTAAAGAGATTGGGTTTTGAGAATTCAAAATTTTGTCACGTTTAAATACGTTATAGACGTCTGTCCGGAAAACAGGATCGGACACGGAAAGGATATAATAAGTCCATGTATGTCCATTACTTTTCAGTTTCAAAGTTAAGGCAATTCAACACTTGTTTGTGATTACCTGTACTAGTGTCTTTATCAAAGACATTTTGTGTCACAACCTTTTAAAGGGAGATGTGCAGGATTGATGAATGGAACAGATTTGCAGAAAGGGTTATTTATCAGTTGAATATCATTATTTGAAGCTCAAATATTGATTTACACCCGAAATATTTCAAACCAATATTTTATAAAAAAGATATATAAATGGTGTTTCCTATCCTTTGCGACGCGCATAGGTTATCTATTTTTGTATTTGCCGCGTAAAGCCGCGGTGGTTTTTGGGATTGTCACATGATCACTTCAACCAAAATACGCATTCGGTGTACCTTGCTATCGACATCGCCATTTGTTTCAAAATGCCTGGGCCACCTTGAATAGTAAGCTCAGCGGAAACGTGACATTCCCATGATCGGTTAATGTAGAATGTATTTTTGTAAACAGGGATTTCTTCAGCGGATTGTTTTCAGGTCCGGTAAAATGGTAAAATTAACTGAAAAATTCCTCCTGGATGGTTTGAAATGTAGAGTTTAGTGAAAAGTACATGTAAGTGTTACATTAATCGATCTGTTTACGATTTTACCGAGTACACCTGCTCGACCCTGCACATCTCCCTTTAAGTGCTGAGCCCAGAATATGTCAATATGACTGTATATCTCTAGTTTTAAAAGCCTTTATCCACAATTTGTTATAATTGATTATAAGATCTTGGCTAAATTTGTTACCAGCCATATTGCCTTATTTACTCTGCAGTTATGCCCCCTTAATGTCCAGATTTTTCTGTCTATTTTCTTACAGGTGTAGTTTGTGTCAGGTTGGCACTCTTGATATAGTTTTGATTTCTTTTTTTAGATGACACATATGATCATGCCACAGATGGTTAAAAGGTGAGACAATAACACTGAATAGAATGCTTTTACTTTTTATAACTGTTACTAAATGCTGTGGGCTATTTTCAAAATGAATGGCTTTAACCTTAAAGTAACCTGTTACTCATGACTTGAAAAATGCTCATCCTGGCAAGGCACTGCAATATGTCTTCTGCATGGACAAAGCTATGAGTATGTCCAACAACAAGAATGGTAACTCCAGCTGGACTGCTTTTTATATGACTGCAGGAACATATGTTATCACCTTGGTGTCCAGTCAGCCCATCCGTCTGTCTGCCCGTTGTAAGCAATTTCCCTTCAGCTCTGTAACTCTTGAACCCCTTGAAGGATATTGAAGTAACCTGACACAAATGTTAACCACATTTAAACGACATGCAGAAGCCATGTTCAGAATTGCTAGCTTTAAGGTCAATGTCAGACTTAGGGGTCAGAGGTCATATGACTTTATTTTCCTCGCACTGAACCCCTTAGGGGATTTCGAAGAAACCTGACACAAATGTTTACTACATTGAGACAACGTGCAGAAGCCATGTTCCGGAGGGCTCCATTCATGGTCAAGGTCGGAGTTAGGGGTCTAATGTCATATGACTTTGTTTCCCCACCCTTCTCTGTTACTCTTGAACCCCTTGAAAGATTTCTTTTTCATTTGAGGTTTAACAGTCTAATTTTCCTCACATCCTCTGATACAACCGTTCGGGTGTATATTGCCCCGCTTCGTGATGCTCTTGTTTAATTATTCTCAAATGTTTTAACCTCAAAGTTCATGTTGCCTGTAACTTGGAACTTTTCCTATTGTCCTAATACTTAAAATAAGTCATATACATAACAAACTTGAATCTGTAAACCAGAACTGCTGATTGATAAGTTTTGATTTATGTCTCTTTTAAATGATTCATTTAAACCCTAATGATTTTCCCAGTAGTAAAGCCCTGAACCCATTCCCAAAGTGATGAAAAAACAACACTGAATTCTCTTTTGTTGCTCTAGTAATATAATATTATAACTTTAAAAGATGTAATATTGGTTGTTACAGAAACAAAGGTGCAATAGTTGTGGTTTCATCAGGTGCCTGTTCACAAATCACCCCACAGATGACAGTTTATGCAGGAACAAAGGTATGTTACCATAATATGACACTATATTCCATAAACCATGGGAATGTTACATTTTATAAAGAAAGAGTTTTTTAGCTCACCTGAGCTGGCTCAGGGTGAGCTATTAGGATCGATGAATGTCCGTCGTCCGTCCACACTTAGTTCGTTAACACTCTAGTGGTCACATTTTTTCTCCGATATGAAACTTGGTCAGGATGTTTGTCCCAATGATTTCTCGGATGAGTTCGAATATTGGTCATCTGGGTCCAAAAACTAGGTCACTGTTACTAAAAATAGAATTTTCTTGTTAACACTAGCGGTCACATTGTTGCTCCGATTGTCATGAAACTTGGTCAGGATGTTTGTCCCAATGATTTCTCGGACGAGTTCGAATATGGGTCATCTGGGTCCAAAAACAAGGTCACTGTTACTAAAAATAGAATTTTCTTGTTAACACTCTAGCTGTCACATTTTTGATCCAATTGTCATGAAACTTGGTCAGGATGTTTGTCCCAATGATTTCTCGGACGAGTTCGAATATGGGTCATCTGGGTCCAAAAACTAGGTCACTGTTACTAAAAATAGAATTTTCTTGTTAACACTCTAGCAGTCGCATTTTTGCTCCGATTGTCATGAAACTTGGTCAGGATGTTTGTCCCAATGATTTCTCGGACGAGTTCGAATATGGGTCATCTGGGTCCAAAAACTAGGTCACTGTTACTAAAAATAGAATTTTCTTGTTAACACTAGCGGTCACATTGTTGCTCCGATTGTCATGAAACTTGGTCAGGATGTTTGTCCCAATGATTTCTCGGACGAGTTCGAATATGGGTCATCTGGGTCCAAAAACTAGGTCACCATTACTAAAAATAGAATTTTCTTGTTAACACTCTAGCAGTCACATTTTTGCTCCGATTGTCATGAAACTTGGTCAGGATGTTTGTCCCAATGATTTCTCGGACAAGTTTGAATATGTGTCATCTGGGTCCAAAAACTAGGTCACTGTTGCTAAAAATAGAATTTGCTTGTTAACACTAGCGGTCACATTTTTGCTCTGATTGTCATGAAACTTGGTCAGGATGTTTGTCCTAATAATTTCTCAGACAAGTTCGAATATGGGTCATCTGGGTCCAAAAACTAGGTCACTGTTACTAAAAATAGAATTTTCTTGTTAACACTCTAGCAGTCGCATTTTTGCTCCGATTGTCATGAAACTTGGTCAGGATGTTTGTTCCAATGATTTCTCGGACGAGTTTGAAAATGGGTAATTTGGGTCCAAAAACTAGGTCACTGTTACTGAAAATAGAATTTTCTTGTTAACACTCTAGCAGTCACATTTTGCTTTGATTGTCATGAAACTTGGTCAGGATGTTTGTCCCAATGATTTCTCAGACGAGTTCGAATATGTGTCATCTGGGTCCAAAAACTAGGTCACTGCTGTTACTAAAAATAGAATTTTCTTGTTAACACTCTAGCGGTCACATTTTTTCTCCGATTGTCATGAAACTTGGTCAGGATGTTTGTCCCAATGATTTCTCGGACGACTTCGAATATGGGTCATCTGGGTCTAAAAAACTAGGTCACTTACTAAAAATAGAAAATTTTCTTGTTAACACTCTAGCGATCACATTTTTGCTCCGATTGTCATGAAACCTGGTCAGGATGTTTGTCCCAATGATTTCTTGGACGAGTTCGAATATGGGTCCAAAAACTAGGTCACTGTTACTAAAAATAGAATTTTCTTGTTAATACTCTAGCAGTCACATTGTTGCTCCGATTGTCATGAAACTTGGTCAGGATGTTTGTCCCAATGATTTCTCGGATGAGTTCGAATATGGGTCATCTGGGTCTTGGTCACTGTTACTAAAAATAACTTTGTTGTACTCAGGTGAGCGATAAAGGGCCATCATGGCCCTGTTGTATATAATAGGGTAGCTTTTTATGCCTCCACTTTGAAACATTCAGTCATATACTAAGGTTTTCCCTTGTCCATCAGGCCCCTTATGTATTTCAGTACAATACAATTGCCATGTTAATTGTGTTGCACATAACTACGAAACTTTATTAGCCAAATTCATAAAACATTAAAAGTTTGTTGACCAGGTATGTACTGGAAGTAGAATGTAAGTGTGAAGTAACTCTGATCAGGATCAGACTGCACACTGTCATTCATGGTGTTGTCAAATGTGCTGTTCAAGCTGCCAATCCAAATTCTTATGTTGCCTCTAATTCTTCCTAATATTATTTGGAAAAATGGGAATACTAAGAAGTGTAAGCATAAGAAATGAACTGATGTTTATTTCATTCATAAGAATATGAAAATCCCATTATTTGGGAGTTTAAAGTAAGCATGAGGCTTCACTTATTTTAAACGGCCTAATTTTGTTTCATACCAAGGTAAACGCAGTTAATAATCAGTTCAGTTTTGAAATACATCTCTTTTCTTTAAGTTTAAAATATCTTTTATCGTAAGTTCATGTCCAGATAATTTCCAGAAAAACTACTACTCTTATGAGCAAAATATGGGAATCAAGCTTACATTATTATTATTTGATTTTCAGAGCTTTCTGGATTATTTTGCAAGAGCATTGAAATATGAATATAAAGACAGTGGGATAGTTATACAGTCCTTGAGACCTTTTTATGTCAATACAAAAATGACAAGTTACAGTGAAACATTGACCAGTCATGGTCTGTTGGTGCCTTCAGCAGAGGTGTATGCTCGAAATGCTGTAGCAACTCTAGGATATAGTGGAAGAACCACCGGCTATTGGCCGCATACTATACAGGTAGGATAATTTATAATATACTGTCGATTTATCAATGATTGTGGTGCAGTTAATTTCATGAATTTCATCAGGAGATTATCAATGAAATTAACATACAATTAAAATACATAATTTTAAGAAAATAAGGTTTTAGAAAATTGAAAACTGCAAATAATTAACCTTTGAAAATAACATGAAATCTAGTGCACGCATGAAAATAATAAAATTCACGACACATAAAAATAAGAGAGCTTTTTTTCTTTGGAAAAAAGTGAGACTTGCATATTAGGAACAGCCACACTCAGAAAACACAGCCTCCTCACACAGACACACTCAGAAAACACAGCCTCCTCACACAGACACACTCAGAAAACACAGCCTCCTCACACAGACACACTCAGAAAACACAGCCTCCTCACACAGACACACTCAGAAAACACAGCCTCCTCACACAGACACACTCAGAAAACACAGCCTCCTCACACAGGCACACTCAGAAAACACAGCCTCCTCACACAGGCACACTCAGAAAACACAGCCTCCTCACACAGACACACTCAGAAAACACAGCCTCCTCACACAGGCACACTCAGAAAACACAGCCTCCTCACACAGACACACTCAGAAAACACAGCCTCCTCACACAGACACACTCAGAAAACACAGCCTCCTCACTCAGACACACTCAGAAAACACAGCCTCCTCACACAGACACACTCAGAAAACACAGCCTCCTCACACAGACACACTCAGAAAACACAGCCTCCTCACACAGAGACACACTCAGAAAACAACAGCCTCCTCACACAGACACACTCAGAAAACACAGCCTCCTCACACAGACACACTCAGAAAACACAGCCTCCTCACACAGACACACTCAGAAAACACAGCCTCCTCACACAGACACATTCAGAAAACACAGCCTCCTCACACAGACACACTCAGAAAACACAGCCTCCTCACACAGACACACTCAGAAAACACAGCCTCCTCACACAGGCACACTCAGAAAACACAGCCTCCTCACACAGACACACTCAGAAAACACAGCCTCCTCACACAGACACACTCAGAAAACACAGCCTCCTCACACAGACACACTCAGAAAACACAGCCTCCTCACACAGACACACTCAGAAAACACAGCCTCCTCACACAGGCACACTCAGAAAACACAGAATCCTCACACAGACACACTCAGAAAACACAGCCTCCTCACACAGACACACTCAGAAAACACAGCCTCCTCACACAGACACACTCAGAAAACACAGCCTCCTCACACAGACACACTCAGAAAACACAGCCTCCTCACACAGACACACTCAGAAAACACAGCCTCCTCACACAGACACACTCAGAAAACACAGCCTCCTCACACTGACACACTCAGAAAACAACAGCCTCCTCACACAGGCACACTCAGAAAACACAGCCTCCTCACACAGACACACTCAGAAAACACAGCCTCCTGACACAGACACACTCAGAAAACACAGCCTCCTGACACAGACACACTCAGAAAACACAGCCTCCTCACACAGACACACTCAGAAAACACAGCCTCCTCACACAGGCACACTCAGAAAACACAGCCTCCTCACACAGACACACTCAGAAAACACAGCCTCCTCACACAGACACACTCAGAAAACACAGCCTCCTCCCACAGACACACTCAGAAAACACAGCCTCCTCACACAGACACACTCAGAAAACGCAGCCTCCTCACACAGACACACTCAGAAAACACAGCCTCCTCACACAGACACACTCAGAAAACACAGCCTCCTCACACAGACACACTCAGAAAACACAGCCTCCTCACACAGACAAAGAGCAGAGAGGAAAAGAGAGCATGGGTTTATAAAATGATCAGTTTCAAATAAGACACCACAAACAACGAAAAAGAACCTAAGCGATTTACTTAGGTTGAGATAATTATCTTGATGTCCAATCACATCATGGTATGATCTGGCATGGGCAGCATATTCCAGATATAATGAGCAGGAATTTACATTGAAAATGATGTCACTCACAACCATTGTGATGATATATGTGATGATGAATTCATGCTACACCCAATTTGACAGTGTTTCCAGAATTTCCAGATTATTAAACAAATACCCCGTTTTAAGAAGAATGTTATTTAAAGAAATAGCCAAGATCTTGTTTCTTAATTGATGTAAACAAATACGCTGTTATAAATATATTATAGATGTGGTTTTCCAACCTGATTCCGGAGTTCCTTTGGATGTGGGGAGCCAGTAGATTGAATTCTGCACTACGTCGTCAAGCTCTGGAGAGAAAGAAAGATAGATCTATCAAATCTTCTGACAGCATGGATTCTTTCTCTGATGCAACACAGTCTTCTTTATCCGATGCTGTGCAACCTCTTTCATCTGTTCCTGTGCAGTCTTCATAACAAACTTGTTAGAAGCAGTGTGGTTTGAACCATTTAAACACTAGTCACTACTGGAAGACACGTTTGTGAACAGTGTAGACCAGTATCAGTCTGAACTAGACTCAACATTGCTTGATATTCGGCCAACAAATGTTTGGTAGCAGGACAATGAGCAATTGATTTACATAATTCATTTATTTATTTTAGAGCCATTGTGAACCAACTTTTTCCATCTTGTATTATTCAAAATTTGATTTCTGCTTCCTGGTTTTGCTTCCAACCAGGACTGTTCAACTAGTAGACTTAAGAAAAAACTGAAGAATTTTATCCATGGCTGGATTCAGATTGGAATCTCATCTCGTATGGGATTTGAACTTGCTACCACTGTATCAGGTGTCCAACACTCTACCATTTGAGCATGGTTGGCCATCAAGTGGCTCAATATCAAAGCAAGTAAACTACATTTGTTTTAGGGGCAATATGTAATGTTTAACCTATTTTGTGTTTTTTATTAATTAAGAAGTCATAGATCAACAAAAAATACAAGGAAAATAATAGGAAATACCAATTAATTAATGGCAATAGAATATTAAATGTTTTGTCATGTTATTAACAATAATGTTAGAATTATATAAAACTGTATTCTCTTATAGAGAGCTGGTATAAAATCTAGTTCTGGTAAATAGTTAAAATAATATTAACATTTCAGGGGATATTCGGCTACAGTTGTCAGAACAAAATAAAAAAAAAAAACAAACAAACTCATCATGAATAAATCATATTGTGTTCATTATATATTATTATGTTCGAACTATGTAAGAACTATGTATTCAATGTGTAAAAAATTTGGGTTGTACCTGCTTAGTTTTTACATTCCATATGTTTTTCATATTCCAGTAAAGGCAATAAATCATTACCTTAGTACAATAAAGGTATCATTGAAATATGTAGGGGATATACCGTTATTGATGAAATTATCTTCAATGCTTACTGAAATGGAAATAATTGTTGGATGGTGGTTTAGAATGGCTCTTGGAACACAGTATTGTTGCAGATAGTTCAAATGATGGCCTCATTTGAGGCAACCTGATGCATCAAACTTTTTCAAAACATATTTTTTCCTAACATTTGCTGGCAAACGACTATTTATTCACAAATCGAAAGAAGAACAGATGTGTTTTTATTCTATTATGATTAATTATTTTTGTGTTTTAACCATGTTAATTACTGTACTTTGGTACATCTCTCCGTTGATTTTGTTTGATTAAAAACTTGCACATAAAATAATTTAAAAAAAAATTAAATTGAAGCCGAAACATGGCTGCATCCATGAATATGTTTCTTACAAGGAAAAGGGTGAAAACATGTAAAAAAAAGTAACTGTGATTAACTTTTAATGTTCCAATAGACTCGCTCTATGTTAGGCGATAGGAAATCCCAGAAAATATCAGTAAAACCCTGAGGAAGCAAAATTTTGCATGAAATAGAATGTCATTGATGATTCATTTTAGGGATTTATTTTCGATTTTTCATGTTTGTGCTTTCAGTTAATGCATGTAATGGCTTAATGCAATTACCCGACATTCATTTGTGATACCTGTACGAAATTCAGCCCTCCCACTACATTTGTTGAACTTCAGAATAAATTTCTCACCTTTGATGAAATGCTTGATTTTGACAGCAACACATCAGATTAACTGTATGCACTTTATTTTATAGAAAAAAACTATCTTATTGTTTTTGTTTTAGAATTATGAAGTTTTGTTATGCCTTTAATGTAATTTTATATTAAAAAGAATAAAGTACTCTGCTGGCAAGAGTTGTTTAATATTGTTTTTGTTACATTCTTTTGAGCTTATATACTGACAATTTAAGAACTGTGCATTATACTTATTTTGATATGTGTGCATTTAAACAAGAAAATATGTTTGTACGATTTCCCTTGCTTGTGATAGATGTCAAAATGATTTTTTAATGAATTCCACATTTAATCCAAATAAATTATCAATCAGGTTATCTTGTCAATATTAAACATGTATGTTCTCCATGCACTTTTTTTAAATCGCATAAGCATACATAAGATAGTCGCAGGATTTTGTATAAGAAATGTTAACTCATCTATAGCTACAAAGCTAGCAGTTGTGGGTAAAATCACAACATGAATGGCACAGTGGAAGTCGGTTTCGACATGTAAAAATTATTTGTTTCACCTTAATTACATAAAGTTTAGCAAACGACATTCCTTTTTATGCATAATACTCGAATAAAACATAATATGCAGTCAAAATCTATAAAACAATGACATACTGGTAAAAGAAGAAAATGAAATATGAAAAATAGAAAATTGCAGAAAAAATTGACAAATACCAGTTTTTCATAACAGAGCACAAATACTGTCATTAGGGTCTTAAATATTAAATTAAGATAAGAGACAAGTCACAAATCCGTATCCAAACTGACATTTGGCTGGAGGTTTGAGACTGGTTTGCAGTCTGGTCTGGTCATTATCACGTGATTCACAGGAAAGTGCAATTATTTCTTTGAAGATCAGAACCTAAAATTAACATGCCTGGTAAAACATGCCCCCAAACGCCACGTTGAAAGTAATCTGCTGTTAATTTATTGAAGGTAATTGTGACCTTGACCTTTGACCTGACCTCAAAATCAATAGGGGCCATCTTCTTGTGATGACTAACCTCGCCACCAAATCTGAGGACTGTAGGTCAAATAGTTTTCTAGTTATTTATTGGACAAGTTTGGTTACGGACGGACTGAACGACATGTGCAAAGCAATATACCCCCGCTTGTTCGAAGACGGTCATAATAACATTTTGTTATAAGCAAGTAATATAATTGCAAATGAGAATAGTTCTTAAACCGTTGTAATATATCTATCCAAAGACCCCATTATCAGTCTACATATGTGTTTAATATGACTGATATGGTGTCTTTGAAACAAACAATGACAATAGCAAACACTATCTGAGAATGATGGCTTTAGACAAAACCTGTATGTGGTGGTCAGAAAACCCGGGTTAACTACAAATATAGATCTCTGTCCTAGAATTAAACATCTCTGTCCTAGAGTAGTGGTTCTGTAAAGCCCTAGGCCTAAACCATATTTCTTTCTAAAGCAAGTACTGCTATATTCATCGAAATTCACACTCCCGGAAACGACAGTAACGTCAGGTTTGTATACCTGGCTTCAGGAATATATTTTTTTGCATTCTACAAACACTGTATGTAAGTTCAGAACCTGGAATCGCAAGTCTTGCCAAAGAAATATATCAGCTTATATTAAAAACTGTACTGGCACTAGACCAGTAGACGTCATCACACTTTTTTAGCATTTTATTCGTTTATTTACAATACAAACTTCAAAATAAAAATATAAATTTTTATACTTAATACAATTAGTATCTCTTTTGATCAAATAAATATGCAAAGTAATGTATAAAATGCATTTTTTATGACATCTACATTCAAGTAAATATTAGTTTAACATTAATAGAGTATTTATAGAATGGCCTCATTTAGTAAATTATATCGAAGATATTTCATCAAAGTCCACGGCTAGTGTCAGCAGGTAACTATGGTATCTTCAGAGATTCGAAAATGTCTCTGACCTCAGTGGAATATTGTCTGTAAACATCGGTGTAATATTCAGTTAAAGTGTCAAAATAAGTCAAAGTTTCTTTTCTGGTATCTTCGGCAGTCCGTTTGAGTATTTCTTTTCCTGTTTCAAACAACTTACTAAGGTTAGCATAAGTTTGGTCGAACTTGTGTTTTACAAACACTTTGGCATTTAGCAGTGGTTGTACAATATAATGATCTATTCCTTCTGTACAGTATTTCCACAAAGCCTCAATCCTATAAAGCGCTTTTTCAAGAAGTTCACGCGATCGTTTGTAAGTTGTAACAACCACAGTTGTTGCAATGTCTTTCACTTTTTGATAAGTTTGAAACACTACTTGTTTGCCAGCATCATATGCTCTAATTACAGTTACTTTAATTTTTTGGAATGTTAGTTTTGCAGCCCCTTTCGTTATATTGTCTTCTCTAACGTATTCAAAGATTTCTTTCCTTGGATTAGGGTATGTATTGTTTGAAGTGAGGTCTACCTCGTGTCTGATAACTGACATCTTCCTGGTCGTAGGTTCTGCAGTCGTTACAGTAGGCAGAAAAGTGGTTTGTTCTCGATATTTCTGATTTTCAGAAACACTTAACTTTATTGCACCGCCTTTAATGAAAGCTGTCGATGCCTCTGTTGTATATTTAGAAGTGGCGTTTTCGACCCGATGCGATACGCTTGACGTTTCATCAGTTTGCGTTTTCTCAGTGTATGCTGTCGTAAAACCAGCATGTTTTGGTAAATCAATATCTTCCGGTTGTGTTTTCGCTATAGATGTAGTAACGATATCACTAAATGTGTGCTCTGTTGTATAGCGTGATTGATGCTGTAAAGACGATGCATCATGAATACGACTTGTGGAAGAAATGAATTTCGTTGTATGTTTCTTCTTAGCTCTAGTGGATTTTGTTTTCTTAGTTTTCCGAGATTCTGTCGTAAATTTAATTGGAACTTCGGTTTCTGGAGGTGTTAATTTCGTTGTTCTCAAATCTCCGGGCTCTGTTAATATATGCATTAAGAACAGGTCATCGTCATAGAGTGTTTCATTTATTGCATTTAAAATAACAATATTTTCTGATAAACTTGTTGGGGGTTTGCTGCTTCTTGGTTTTGAGGCATGTTCAGTTGCAAAAGAACTTGAAAAAGACACAGCTTCAGTATCTATAGCTGGTGATAATCTTTCAGGCGTAGGTGCTGATGTAGCTTTTGACAAAATATCTAAAACTGATGGTGCCGATGTTTTACCTGGCAGTGTAGAATGTACGGCAGATACAGGAGCTGTCTGTTTTGGTTCTGCGCTTGATTGTAGTGTTGCTGATGATGTGTATTCCAAAGGAGACGTAGATTTTGCATGCGACGATTTAAATGTAGAATAATCAACATGAGCCGAAGCATTTTCTGCCATTGTCGTAAGATTTAATGGTGTTATGGGATCCCCAGTAAAATCAGTATCTTGAATTATACTTTTTGTATCATATTCTTTTGTTCCTTTTAACAATGTCAATGAAGATGATAGTGTTGTTGTTTCCGAGGATGCTGAAGAGAAAGTTGTTGATAAAATCGGAAACGGTTCCGGTGTAGTTAAATATTTAACTTCATCAGCTTCAGTTGCTGCTGCTGAAGTTACATATATTTCTGTTGTTTCGGATTCAGAAGATGTTTCATAAGTCTGTTCAGTATCATCAATTGTTGCAGTGGTTTTCAATAATTGTGTTTGTGTTTCCATATCTGATGCAGACGTCTCCGGTTGTTCTCTTGTTATCGTTGATGGTTTGATACTTGTAGAATTTATTCGTTTTGTATCATATTCAGAAACAGTGTTTGTTGTTAACAACGTCAATAAAGATGATGGTGTTGTTGTTTCTGATGACGCCGAAGAAGCAGTTGTAGATAAACTCGAAACAGGTTCCGATTTAGTCAAATATTTAATTTCGTCAGCTTCAGTAGCGGCTGCTGAAGTTACATATAATTCTGTTATTTCGGATTCAAAAGAGGATATAAAATACGCCCCAGTATCTACAAATGTTGCAGTAGTTTGTGTTTCATTTTCCAAATCTGATAAAGATGTCACCGACTCTTCTCTTGTTGTTGTTGATGATTTGATACTTCGATTCGAGTCAGCACCTAAAATAGACGACATTTCTTCATCTGTAGATCTGGTCTCAGTATTAACTGTTTGAGTAATTATTTTAGATGTAGATTTTGTAGCTTTCGGCGAAATGTCTGTAGCTGATTGTGTAGATAGTGCTTCTGGCAATGTAGAATCTGTAGAGGACAACACTGAGGGCAACAATTTAGTTTCCGCAACAGAAGATAGTATTGCAATAGTTAACGTTGAATCTGTTGCGGAAGGTATTGATTCGGATGCCAGTGATGTTGAGTTTGTAGTTGACGATTCTCCAAATAAAGTTGATGTTTCATACGGTGAAGAATAAGCACCAGTTGATGCGTTTTCATCCGTTGTTGAAAGTGGTGTTGTTGACATCGAATCTTCTGTAAAATCAGTTTCAGTAATTACACTTTTCGAATCGTCTTCATAAAATGTTCCAGTTGTTAATGAAACAAACAACGATGTTGGTGGTGTTGAATGTGACGAAACCGCAGAGGAAGAGGCAGGTGTCGGTAAAAGTGAAAATCGTTTTGACTCGTTCAAATTAACAATTTCTTCTGATTTTACTGTTGTTGAAGATTTTATGTTGATGTCTGTCATTTCGGACAACGATACTTTGGTTTGCGAGGCAGAGGAGGATATATTTGTGAACAGCGTTGAGGGCAGTGTTCTTGTATCCACAGTTTGTTTAGGAGATGCAACAGACGGAATTAAACTGTATGTCATATCAGGTAAACTAGTTGATGAGCTTAACTTGTATTGATTGTCAGTCTCAACTCCGGGCGCAGTTGGCTTTGATTCTAAATCAGGTGACTGAGATTGTACAGATTCAGTCGAGAGATTTGATGAAGAAATTGTGGAGTCTAAGTTTGCTTCTAACGTGCTTGTTATTATTTCTTTATCAGCAGATGTAGTTTCTCTGTCAATGGTTGATGATTCTTTTAGAGTATCTTTTTGTGGAAAAATCGTTACGTTTTCAAGTGTGGATGCAGAAGTAGACCTTTCAATTATCACAGTAGGAAAAGTTGCTTTCATTTCGAGAAAAGTTGAAAGCATTGTTTCAAGCTTATCTGTCATTCCTTTTGTTTCATTTTCAGGTAAGAAATCGTCCAGCAAAACATCATAAATTTCTATCGCTTTTGTCATCTCTGGATGCGGCATCGTTGGTATTAGACCACATTTATTACATGGAAAAGGCAAAGTTGATTTTGATGATTCTGTTGTAACACTTCTGTTCCCCTGCTTAATGGACGTAAACACTGTTTTGTCCGACGAAAGACTTCTCGAGTAGGATGTGGTATTATCTGTTGATGTTATATCTGTGGTCAAATTATCTCCTATAGAAGATAGAAAATCTGTTTCAAAAGTTGTTTCAGTATAGTTGCTTTCTCGTAAAGTTGTTTCATTTACAGTAGATTTTTTGGTTGAAACAGTTGTTTCAAACTGAGAATATGCATTTTCGACAGTGTTATATGTTTCTCTGGGAAATTGCTGTGGAGTAGTTGTTTCGATAACCGATGCTGACTGGCCAAAAGTATAAGAAGGATCTGATACTTGAGAAACCTGTTCTGTAACACCTGTGTTTGTAATGTCTGAGATTAGTGCTGTTGTTTTTGTAGTTGCTTGTGATGACATTTTGATCATTTCTTTGGCATGTTGTGGATCAATATCCTTGATTTTAGTTGTTTCAACTGTTGTGTGGTCATGGTAATCTGAACTTGTTCTTTCAACTGTTAAGTCAAAATCTGTTGTTGTGTGGTCAAATGAGAATGTGTTCGAAAATGTTACATCAAAAGGCCATGATAAAGTAGCGGAAGATAGTATTTCGTCTTTCTCTGACGAGGAAGTAGCTTCTACATGAGACACCATACCTGGATATGATTCATCTGATTTTGATTCAGTTGTTACATGCCAATCAGAATATGTTGAAAATTCTACAGTTGTTTCTTCATCAGTTGTTAGATCTCCTAATGAGACTCTACCAGTAATATGAGACGTTGATATATCCAAGTCTGAATGGGAAAGTGGAAAAGTACTTGATATTGGAACTTCAGACTGTTTTGTTTTCGAAGTTTTTGCAGAAACGTCAGTTGAAGGTCCCATTCTCCCAAGATGTTTTCTGGCAGCGATCCAAGGATTCCGTGGATTTAAACGTTCTTTTGTTGGAACAGCAGTAATGGGGCTACTGGTAGTTTGTAAATGCTTTCTAGTTGCAACCCAAGGATTTAACACTGATTCTTTGGTTTTCTCAGTAACGCCGCTACTTTGCATTGAAATTTCTGTGGAAACTTTTGAAGTGGTCGGCACAACTTCTTTAAGTTTATCTGTCGACACTGAATAAGATGTACCTTTTGTGTCGGGTTTTAATGTAGTTTCATGCTTCTTGAGGGTTGTTATGAAATCATATTCAGTTCTTGTTATATTTTTATTATCTCTTGATAGTGTGGTATTCTCTGAGGTTAAAGTTGTTTGATTTGCTTGAGATGGTGATTTAAAAAACTGATCAGTCTTTGTAATGTTAAAACCACTAGTAACAGTGTCTGCAGAATCATCTTCAATAGTAGCAAAGTCAATAGAATAAATATCATGAGTTGAAGAAAACAAATACTTGTAGATTTCTGTTGTTTCTGACGATGCCATTAATGTTGTTTCATTCAATGTCTCTGTCCTTTCAGTTGTCGAAATGTTATAACTTTCAAGAGAATCTAGCGGAGTATCAGGCTTTTCTACTAAACCTTGACTTGATTCTATTCTTTGTGATGAATAGGTAATTTCTTTGTCAATCTCAGTAGTTGTCCCAAGAAAATGCGATGAACTTGATATTGCAGATGATGGAAAACTTTCTGTTGAACTCTTCGGCCTTTCGGTTAGATATTCAATAAATGAATCTTCTCCTGAACCATCTATATTATACTCTATGTACTCAAAAGTGACCTTATTCATGTCTTCATTGACTGTTTGAACAGAAGAAGTCCAAATATTATGTTCTGCTGTTTGCATCGTGTCTGTTATATTTGAAGATGTATTTGAATCATTACCAAAGGTATTATCTAGGATGGGCGTGGTTTCAACTTTAATGGTTTGAGTTGAAGACTCAATAGCATCTAAACTTGACGTGTAGACAAAAAATTTTATATTTTCTTCTATGGAAGCTGATTTTAATCCCGTTTCCTTTTCATAAATATCAGTTAATAAGGGATATTCTACTGTTTGAATATCATCGCCACCAGATGAGGTATATTCTACTATTTCAATTGCATCGCCAGATGAGGGATATTCAACTGTATCAATAACATCGCCAGATGAGGGATGTTCTACTGTTTCAATACCATCGCCAGATGAGGGATATACAACTGTTTCAATAACATCGCCGGATGAGGGATATTCTACTGTTTCAATACCATCGCCAGATGAGGGATGTTCTACTGTTTCAATACCATCGCCAGATGAGGAATATTCTACTGTTTCCATTGCATTGCCAGATGAGGAATATTCTACTGTTTCAATACCATCGCCAGATGAGGGATGTTCTACTGTTTCAATACCATCGCCAGATGAGGAATATTCTACTGTTTCAATAACATCACCAGATGAGAGATATTCTTCTGTTTCAATACCATCGCCAGACGAGGGATATTCAACTGTTTCAATAACATCGCCGGATGAGTGATATTCCACTGTTTCAATACCATCGCCAGATGAGGGATGTTCTACTGTTTCAATAACTTCGACAGATGAGGGATATTCTACTGTTTCAATACCATCGCCAGATGAGGAATATTCTACTGTTTCAATACCATCTCCAGATAAGGGATGTTCTACTGTTTCAATACCATCGCCAGATGAGGAATATTCTACTGTTTCAATAACATCGCCGGATGAGGGATATTCAACTGTTTCAATACCATCACCAGATGAGGGATATTCTACTGTTTCAATACCATCGCCGGATGAGGGATATTCTTCTGTATCAATACCATCACCAGATGAGGGATATTCTACTGTTTCAATACCATCGCCAGATAAGGGATATTCTATTGTTTCAATACCATCGCCAGATGAGGGATAATCTACTGTTTCAATACCATCACCAGATGAGGGATATTCTACTGTTTTAATATCATCACCAGATGAGGGATATTCTACTGTTTCAATATCATCACCAGATGAGGGATATTCTACTGTTTCAATACCATCGCCAGATAAGGGATATTCTTCTGTTTCAATACCATCGCCGGATGAGGGATATTCTACTGTTTCAATACCATCGCCAGATGAGGGATATTCTACAGTTTCAATAACATCTCCGGATGAGGGATAATCTACTGTTTCAATACCATCGCCAGATGAGGGATATGCTACTGTTTCAATACCATCGCCAGATGAGGGATATTCTTCTGTTTCAATAACATCACCAGATGAGGGATATTCTACTGTTTCAATACCATCGCCAGATGAGGGATATTCTACTGTTTCAATACCATCGCCAGATGAGGGATATTCTACAGTTTCAATTCCATCGCCAGATGAGGGATATTCTACTGTTTCAATACCATCGCCAGATGATGGATATTCTACAGTTTCAATTCCATCACCAGATGAGGGATATTCTACAGTTTCAATTCCATCGCCAGATGAGGGATATTCTACTGTTTCAATACCATCACCAGATGAGGGATATTCTACAGTTTCAATTCCATCACCAGATGAGGGATATTCTACAGTTTCAATTCCACCGCCAGATGAGGGATATTCTACAGTTTCAATTCCAACACCAGATGAGGGATATTCTACAGTTTCAATAACATCACCAGATGAGGGATATTCTACAGTTTCAATAACATCACCAGATGAGGGATATTCTTGTGTATCATTAGCATCTTTCTCGATTTTATATTCAGTCGTTTCATAAATACCAACTAACGTAGGATACTTTGTTGTTTTTACAGCAACTTCAGGCTCGGGATACGTTGTCTGTTCAAAAGCTTCTCCCGTTGATAAATATTCTATTGTTTTACTTGTTTCACTGGTTAAAGTATAATCCGTTGCATTTTTCATGTCAATTAACAGCTGATCATCTTTTGTTTCGGTTTCGGCGTCATAAGGACGATATTCAGGGGTTATTGAGTCTCTGCTTATGGAAGAGTATGTTTGATTGACAGATAGCCCCTCGGTGCTTTCCGATCTATTGTATTCCTGATGTTCTGGGATTGTTGTTGTCAACGAGAATTCATCTTCGGTAGTTACAGAATCATTTAAACTTTTGATATCTGAACTTACGTATGTTGATTCAGTTGCTATCACGGTTTCATTATACTCCGAATCTGTCGTAATGTTCTGTTTAAAAATATCTGTAGTTACCTTAACACGGAACGTTGAAGCTACCAAACTTAAGATAGTTTCGTTGAACATTTCTGTTGTTATATTAGGTTCAAAAGTCTTAGTTGGTTTAGTGATCGGAGTTGAGGAAGATATTAAAGTTGATGGGGTCGTAGTGAAAGAATGTGCACAAGTTTCACCAGAGAATCCCAAAGGGCACACACACTTAAACCCATTAAACATATCAACACAAACACCTCCATTATCACACGGTGAACTCTCACATTCATTTATTTTAACTTCACACCGGTTCCCTTGAAACCCCGTTCCACCACATTCACATCGATACTCTCCTACCATATCAACGCATAATCCCTCATTTAAACAAGGTTCTTCCGTTTTGTTACATTCGTCAATTTCATTTTCGCAGAATATTCCGTCATATCCTCTGAAACAATCACAGTTATAACTGCCATTGGTATTTACGCATTTTCCGTTCCGTCCACATAAATTGTCATTTTCTTCGCATTCATTAACATCAATTTCACACCGATTCCCTTGAAATCCCGTTCCATTACATTCACATCGATACTTTCCTACCATATCAATACATAATCCGTCATTCAAACAAGGTTCTTCCGTTAGGTTACATTCGTCAATTTCATTTTCGCAGAATATTCCGTCATATCCTCTGAAACAATCACAGTAATAACTTCCAATGGTGTTAACGCATTTCCCGTTTCGTCCACATTTATCGCTTTCTTCTTCACATTCATTAATATCCAGTTCACACCATGTTCCTATGAACCCCTCTAGACATTCGCACTCAAAATCTGCATCTAGACTGGTACAAGTTGCGCCATTCTTGCAATAGTTTGGATCGCAGAAGTTAACACGTTCTTCGCACATAATGCCGGTGAAGCCATATTCACACCTGCAGCGGAAGGCGTTAAGTTCGTCAATACAGAGACCATTGTTTTGGCATGGACGACTTGAACATTCATTGATGTTGTACTCACAGTTCTTGCCTGAAAAATATTTAAGTGGAAAATGACTTTTATTAACTACTTGTTTTCATTTTCTAAAAAAGGCTAAATTCGCATATCGGTAACAGCTACACCCACTAAACACACTCTCTCTAATTAGAGAACAAGAAACAAAACTGAAACCACTATTGACGAAATGCTTCTCGATCCCCTACCTGAAAATCCAGACAAACATTCACATCTATAGTCTCCCGGTAGGTCCACACACCTCTCGGCCTGGTAGCATGGGTTTGACAGGCATTCATTAAGATCGATTTCACACCGGTCGCCTTGAAAACCAGATCTACACGCACAAGAATACGACGCTATTTTGTCTTCACATGATCCCTGAAAACAGATAATAACTGTGAACACAGTCCTACTGCTTTACAATAGTTTCGATATGTTCAATTAACAATGTTCACTTCCTTATAGATTATTGTTATTTTAGTTTAAACACTAATGTAAGGAATTTTTAATGGTGTTACCGCCATTAAACTCAATTATTTTGAAGTTTGCGGGTCAATCACGCGATAATCACAAATGTCCAATATTCAAACATTACCCCGTTTAAGCAAGGCCCTGAACGACATTCGTCAATCTCAACGTCACATAATAAGCCTGCGAATCCAGCTGCACACATGCAGGAAAATCCATTTGATTCGTCCATGCATTTCCCGCCATTAAGACATGGTGAGCTTGCGCACTCATTGATTTCAGCTTCGCATGTTAAACCTGTTTGCAGAAAGAAGAACATTTCAATGAAACAGATTTTGGGTCAAAGAAAAAAGTAAACAAGAAACTAAAATAATCTTCCAATAACAATTAAGGTATTGTATTGCGCCTTTCTCCATTGCTTTGCCATGGACAAAAAAGAAAATTAAAATTGTCTCCAACGGCACAATGCACTTCCATCAAAATTTGCTCAAATAAATGCGATAAGTGTATGATTATTTTGCATATGTTAAGAAAAGTTAAAACGGTAGAGAAAAATAACAGTGCCCAACGCAGATATAGACTATATGAAGCGATCATTTACCTTTAGCCCGCTGGCTGGGACGATTATAAAGCCTGTTCAAATAACTTATTAAGTATCGCTAATCTGCATTGTTTGTTGAGCATAGTATATGCAGCAAATTTTGAAAACATGAAATATAATATACCAATGATTTGACGCTTGTCATGAATACCAATGATTTTTGCTCCGGAACCGTTAATTTTATCGGTACCTATCTAATCTGCCCGAATATTACTAAACAACACAAAACAACAATTCAAATGTCAACATGCGTGAAATAATACTGACAGCAATATCTAAGGTCCTTGAAAAGAACTTCCAATTGTGAAGAGAGATATCAACATTTTTATTTTTATGTCATTCATTTTCGCGAACAGGAAATTGAAGGTCAAACACACTTTTACAAATAACTCACATTGCATACATTTGTTAGACCAAAGGACCTTAGGTATCGTTTTCAGTAACTCATTACTCATCAAGACATTTAAATTGATGTTTAATGTTGCTTCGTTTTTGTGATAAATTGCAAATAGAATTTTAGGGTTTTTTTGGTCTAACTATTATTCTTTATGGTTCTAACTTTTCTTAGCGTATGTAAATTAAACATTTATTAATAACATTGGTTTGTGCAAAGTTTGATGGAACTGCCTTGTGCCGTTTGAGAAATTTTTATAATTTTATTTTTTTTGTCTATAGAAAAGCAATGGCGAAGGGCGCAATAACTTAAAAGGTGCAATGAAAACTCGCTGTTTAGAATGCAATCGCCATACCAAGCAAAACTGGAACCTGTAACAATAGGGTTTGTAACAACCGTGAAATGTCTGCTTCAACAACGTTCCATCATTTGGTTTGCTATAATTGATGAAGATGTTTGTCTGGATTGCTATGATTAATCAAGTTGTTTGACTGAAAGGTACTGTCAAGGTTTTATATATGTGGCAGATTTGGGTTGGAAAGAGTAGCTTCGAGAAGGACTCGAACCTCGGACCAACGGCTTACCGTGCCGACGCTTGATTTTGTCACTTGGTGTGTATAGTTTGACTTTAAATCGTCATACCTGTTCTTCCAGGGGGACAGAGGCAGCTGTAGTAATTGATCCCATCTATGCATGTGGACCCGGGGTAGCATCGGTTACCTACACAATCATCTATGTTCTCTAAACAATCTGACCCCTTCCAACCTGCAATGAAATATAAGCATTCATGCGGATAAGCGGTGGTGAAAGTTTTTCCTATTCTAATAACATACCTCAAAGGTTCTTTAGTGTTCATTAATGGGGTGTAGGGCGATATATCACAGAGGATTGGTCATCAATTGTCTACGTTTACAGTGTTTGCAAGTCTAATTTCGTACATTCCCTTGTCAAGAAATGGTTTAAAAGAACTGTTGTCTTTAAATTAAATATTCAGTTTCTTCTTAATCGTTTTTGGTTGTTTTATTAAATCAATTAAATAAATTTTACTTACATCGCATTCTTAAAATTAGAACCGTCCTCAATTGAAAGTACGGTAATTACAAAATGTGCTTAGATCTAATAAAAAAGATAAAATTTGAAAGAAAAGCTTCATATTTTTTCTACGTAGAGGAGGCTGTACAAACAAACAAATAATTCAGGTTATTTTTCTGATCGCTTGACCTTTAATTGCAGCAAATGCATTTTCTCGCATTAGAACTTTGGGCGGATGTATAAAGTACCAACCCACTGTGTAAAACACCGCACAGAATTTCAAATTCAATATCTGGAACATTCACATTTCACAAATTAAGACTATATATTATTAAATAGCATGCGTATTTTCTATGAAAAGGTAATTAAAAATGGATAACAATGACAATGCATAACTTTTTTTCATTTTTATGAAGACTGTATCATATTTCTGGAGAAATCAACACCGTGAAGTCTTTTTGAATTTGGTCGTGAGACATGCGCTAAATGACTGACAAACCATAAGAACATTCGAATTGACTTCCATGTTCGCATCCTTGAACCCCTTACAGCAAATGACACGTTCCTGTCCACCTTGCAATAGACTCGGTAACATCTGTTATTAAACAGCCGTTTTTTGATGAGTTTTTAAACGTTGTTTACGCATTTTAATATTTAAGAAAGAAAAACATACCTGATTTGCATATTTTCGCCCCAGTAGAAGGATCGCACTTAAAATGTCCGGTCGCGTCGTCCGTTTCTTTACAAAAGGTATCACAATTAGGGCCGTAAAAGTTCATGTCGCAATACACCTTCAACTGTAAGTCGAATCTGAAATCGTTAAAAACAATATCCCAAAAGGCATTTAACATATAAATATGTTCACGATTTGTGGAAAAAATCTTTTCCATAAACAGATTTATGACTTGTGGAAAATCGGATTATATCAACCTATAAACGGGGTTTCTTTGAATTGTAAGAAATTATGAACCGCTCGTGTTCATCAACCTAAAAACAGGTTAAGTTTTATTGGAAAATTTCAGTCACGACTTTTGTTCGTCGCAGGTTATATACAGGTTAATAAGTATAGGTTATTGTTCATTTAGAGGCTTGTATGAAAATTAAACGGTCAGGCCCAGCGCAGCTGGGCGATCGTTTAATTTTTCATACAAGCCTCTAAATCAACTATAACGTATATAATGGTTGAAATTATTTTTGTAACTGACAAAACATTCTCCGCCTAAATTACCATAAATATGAATATAAAGTTAGTTCCCGTTTCCCGGTTCCTTATTCCTTTTCCAGCGTTAAGTTGGTTCCTGTTTCCCGTTTCCCTTTTCCTTTTTCGAAAAAGGAATAGGGAACTGATACATGCAGTTCCCGTTTCCCGGTTCCTTATTCCTTTTTCAGCGTTAAGTTGGTTCCTGTTTCCCGTTTCCTTTTTCCTTTTTCGAAAAAGGAATAGGGAACTGATACATACAGTTCCCGTTTCCCGGTTCCTTATTCCTTTTTCACCGTTAAGTTGGTTCCTGTTTCCCGTTTCCTTTTTCCTTTTTCGCTCAAAATCCACAAATGATTATTGCGAACGGGCATACATTCGCGCTATTATATTTTTCTATCTAGAAATAATATAACATGGTGCAATTCCGCCGAGTCTTAAATTCGCGCATTTTTCCTAGCGCGAAAAACCCGAATGTATGTATAGTAAACATTTACTTTGTCCAAGAATTCTCCAGAAACTCCCTTTTCGAACCTGAATAAGGAATAAGGAACCAGTTCCCGTTTCCTTATTCGTATCTGAATAAGGAATAAGGAACCAGTTCCCGTTTCCTTATTCGAGCGAATAAGGAACTGGCAAATATAATCAAATGTAGTTGATTGTTTTCTCCGAACAGTTTCTAGATAAAACCCGTTGTTATGAACAAGGGGGAGATAACTTTAACAATGATTGATAATGTGTGTAAGAAATCTGTACAAAAACTTCAGTTCCTTTTTCGAATCTGAATAAGGAATAAGGAACCAGTTCCCGTTTCCTTATTCGAATCTGAATAAGGAATAAGGAACCAGTTCCCGTTTCCTTATTCGAGCGAATAAGGAACTGGCAAATATAATGAAATGTAGTTGATTGTTTGTTTTCTCCGAACAGTTTCTAGATAAAACCCGTTGTTATGAACCAGGGGGAGATAACTTCAACAATGATTTATAATGTGTGTATGAAATCTGTACAAAAACTTCAGTTCCTTATTCGAGCGAATAAGGAACTGGGAAATATAATGAAATGTAGGTGAATATTTGTTTTCGCCGAAGAGTTTCTAGATAAAACCCGTTGTTTTGAACAAGGTGGAGATAACTTCAACGATGATTGATAATGTGTGTATGAAATCTGTACAAAAACTTCAGTTCCTTTTTCGAATCTGAATAAGGAATAAGGAACCAGTTCCCGTTTCCTTATTCGAGCAAATAAGGAACTGGCAAATAAAATGAAATGTAGTGGATTGTTTGTTTTCGCCGAAGAGTTTCTAGATAAACCCCGTTGTTATGAACCGGCGAAAGATAACTTCAAAAATGAATTATAATGTGTGTAGGAAATCTGTACAAAAACTTCAGTTCCTTTTTCGAATCTGAATAAGGAATAAGGAACCAGTTCCCGTTTCCTTATTCGAGCGAATAAGGAACTGGCAAATATAATGAAATGTAGTTGATTGTTTGTTTTCTCCGAACCCTTTCTAGATAAAACCCGTTGTTATGAACCAGGGGGAGATACCTTCAGCAATGATTTATAATGTGTGTATGAAATCTGTACAAAAACTTCAGTTCTTTTTTCGAATCTGAATATGGAATAAGGAACCAGTTCCCGTTTCCTTATTCGAATCTGAATAAGGAATAAGGAACCAGTTCCCGTTTCCTTATTCGAGCGAATAAGGAACTGGCAAATATAATGAAATGTAATTGATTGTTTGTTTTCTCCGAACAGTTTCTAGATAAAACCCGTCGTTATGAACGAGGGGTAGATCACTTCAACAATGATTTATAATGTGTGTATAAAATCTGTACAAAATCTTCAGTTCCTTTTTCGAATCTGAATAAGGAATAAGGAACCAGTTCCCGTTTCCTTATTCGAATCTGAATAAGGAATAAGGAACCAGTTCCCGTTTCCTTATTCGAGCGAATAAGGAACTAGCAAATATAACGAAATGTAGTTGATTGTTTGTTTTCTCCGAACAGTTTCAATATAAAACCCGTTGTTATGAACAAGGGGGAGATACTTTAACAATGATTGATAATGTGTGTATGAAATCTGTACAAAAACTTCAGTTCCTTTTTCGAATCTGAATAAGGAATAAGGAACCAGTTCCCGTTTCCTTATTCGAATCTGAATAAGGAATAAGGAACCAGTTCCCGTTTCCTTATTCGAGCGAATAAGGAACTGGCAAATATAATGAAATGTAGTTAATTGTTTGTTTTCTCCGAACAGTTTCTAGATAAAACCCGTTGTTATGAACCAGGGGGAGATAACTTCAACAATGATTTATAATGTGTGTAGGAAATCTGTACAAAAAATTCAGTTCCTTTTTCGAATCTGAAGAAGGAATAAGGAACCAGTTCCCGTTTCCTTATTCTAGCAATTAAGGAATAAGGAACCAGTTCCCGTTTCCTTATTCGAGCGAATAAGGAACTGGCAAATATAATGAAATGCAGATGATTGTTTGTTTTCTCCGGACCCTTTCTAGATAAAACCCGTTGTTATGAACAAGGGGGAGATAACTTCAACAATGATTGAAAATGTGTGTAAGAAATCTGTACAAAAACTTCAGTTCCTTTTTCAAATCTGAATAAGGAATAAGGAACCAGTTCCCGTTTCCCTATTCGAATCTGAATAAGGAATAAGGAACCAGTTCCCGTTTCCTTATTCGAGCGAATAAGGAACTGGCAAATATAATGAAATGTAGTTGATTGTTTGTTTTCTCCGAACAGTTTCTAGATAAAACCCGTTGTTATGAACCAGGGGGAGGTAACTTCAACAATGATTTATAATGTGTGTATGAAATCTGTACAAAAACTTCAGTTCATTTTTCGAATCTGAATAAGGAATAAGGAACCAGTTCCCGTTTCCTTATTCGAATCTGAATACGGAATAAGGAAACAGTTTCCTTTTCCTTATTCGAGCGAATAAGGAACTGGCAAATATAATGAAATGTAGAAGATTGTTTGTTTTCTCCGAACCCTTTCTAGATAAAACCCATTGTAATGAACCAGGGGGAGATAACTTCAGCAATGATTTATAATGTGTGTATGAAATCTGTACAAGAGTTTCAGTTCCTTTTTCGAATCTGAATAAGGAATAAGGAACCAGTTCCCGTTTCCTTATTCGAATCTGAATAAGGAATAAGGAACCAGTTCCCGTTTCCTTATTCGAGCGAAAAAGGAACTGGCAAATAAAATGAAATGTAGGTGAATATTTGTTTTCTACGAGCAGTTTCTAGGTAAAACCCGTTGTTTTGAACAAGGGGGAGATAACTTCAACAATTGATCATGTGTGTATAAAATCTGTACAAAAACATCAGTTCCTTTTTCGAATCTGAATAAGGAATAAGGAACCAGTTCCCGTTTCCTTATTCGAATCTGAATAAGGAATAAGGAACCAGTTCCCGTTTCCTTATTCGAGCGAATAAGGAACTGGCAAATATAATGAAATGTAGTTGATAGATTGTTTTCTCCGAACAGTTTCTAGATAAAACCAGTTGTTATGAACAAGGGGGAGATAACTTCAACAATGATTGATAATGTGTGTATGAAATCTGTACAAAAATTTCAGTTCCTTTTTCGAATCTGAATAAGGAATAAGGAACCAGTTCCCATTTCCTTATTCTAATCTGAATAAGGAATAAGGAACCAGTTCCCGTTTCCTCATTCGAGCGAATAAAGAACTGGCAAATATAATGAAATGTAGTTGATTGTTTGTTTTCTCCGAACAGTTTCTAGATAAAACCCGTTGTTATGAACCAGGGGGAGATAACTTCAACAATGAATTATGATGTGTGTATGAAATCTGTACAAAAACATCAGTTCCTTTTTCGAATCTGAATAAGGAATAAGGAACCAGTTCCCGTTTGCGTATTCGAATCTGAATAGGAATAAGGAACCAGTTCCCGTTTCCTTTTTCGAATCTGAATAAGGAATAAGGAACCAGTTCCCGTTTCCTTATTCGAGCGAATAAGGAACTGGCAAATATAATGAAATGTAGTTGATTGTTTGTTTTCTCCGAACCCTTTCTAGATAAAACCCGTTGTTATGAACCAGGGGGAGATACCTTCAGCAATGATTTATAATGTGTGTATGAAATCTGTACAAAAACTTCAGTTCTTTTTTCGAATCTGAATATGGAATAAGGAACCAGTTCCCGTTTCCTTATTCGAATCTGAATAAGGAATAAGGAACCAGTTCCCGTTTCCTTATTCGAGCGAATAAGGAACTGGCAAATATAATGAAATGTAATTGATTGTTTGTTTTCTCCGAACAGTTTCTAGATAAAACCCGTCGTTATGAACGAGGGGTAGATCACTTCAACAATGATTTATAATGTGTGTATAAAATCTGTACAAAATCTTCAGTTCCTTTTTCGAATCTGAATAAGGAATAAGGAACCAGTTCCCGTTTCCTTATTCGAATCTGAATAAGGAATAAGGAACCAGTTCCCGTTTCCTTATTCGAGCGAATAAGGAACTAGCAAATATAACGAAATGTAGTTGATTGTTTGTTTTCTCCGAACAGTTTCAATATAAAACCCGTTGTTATGAACAAGGGGGAGATACTTTAACAATGATTGATAATGTGTGTATGAAATCTGTACAAAAACTTCAGTTCCTTTTTCGAATCTGAATAAGGAATAAGGAACCAGTTCCCGTTTCCTTATTCGAATCTGAATAAGGAATAAGGAACCAGTTCCCGTTTCCTTATTCGAGCGAATAAGGAACTGGCAAATATAATGAAATGTAGTTAATTGTTTGTTTTCTCCGAACAGTTTCTAGATAAAACCCGTTGTTATGAACCAGGGGGAGATAACTTCAACAATGATTTATAATGTGTGTAGGAAATCTGTACAAAAAATTCAGTTCCTTTTTCGAATCTGAAGAAGGAATAAGGAACCAGTTCCCGTTTCCTTATTCTAGCAATTAAGGAATAAGGAACCAGTTCCCGTTTCCTTATTCGAGCGAATAAGGAACTGGCAAATATAATGAAATGCAGATGATTGTTTGTTTTCTCCGGACCCTTTCTAGATAAAACCCGTTGTTATGAACAAGGGGGAGATAACTTCAACAATGATTGAAAATGTGTGTAAGAAATCTGTACAAAAACTTCAGTTCCTTTTTCAAATCTGAATAAGGAATAAGGAACCAGTTCCCGTTTCCCTATTCGAATCTGAATAAGGAATAAGGAACCAGTTCCCGTTTCCTTATTCGAGCGAATAAGGAACTGGCAAATATAATGAAATGTAGTTGATTGTTTGTTTTCTCCGAACAGTTTCTAGATAAAACCCGTTGTTATGAACCAGGGGGAGGTAACTTCAACAATGATTTATAATGTGTGTATGAAATCTGTACAAAAACTTCAGTTCATTTTTCGAATCTGAATAAGGAATAAGGAACCAGTTCCCGTTTCCTTATTCGAATCTGAATAAGGAATAAGGAAACAGTTTCCTTTTCCTTATTCGAGCGAATAAGGAACTGGCAAATATAATGAAATGTAGAAGATTGTTTGTTTTCTCCGAACCCTTTCTAGATAAAACCCATTGTAATGAACCAGGGGGAGATAACTTCAGCAATGATTTATAATGTGTGTATGAAATCTGTACAAGAGTTTCAGTTCCTTTTTCGAATCTGAATAAGGAATAAGGAACCAGTTCCCGTTTCCTTATTCGAATCTGAATAAGGAATAAGGAACCAGTTCCCGTTTCCTTATTCGAGCGAAAAAGGAACTGGCAAATAAAATGAAATGTAGGTGAATATTTGTTTTCTACGAGCAGTTTCTAGGTAAAACCCGTTGTTTTGAACAAGGGGGAGATAACTTCAACAATTGATCATGTGTGTATAAAATCTGTACAAAAACATCAGTTCCTTTTTCGAATCTGAATAAGGAATAAGGAACCAGTTCCCGTTTCCTTATTCGAATCTGAATAAGGAATAAGGAACCAGTTCCCGTTTCCTTATTCGAGCGAATAAGGAACTGGCAAATATAATGAAATGTAGTTGATAGATTGTTTTCTCCGAACAGTTTCTAGATAAAACCAGTTGTTATGAACAAGGGGGAGATAACTTCAACAATGATTGATAATGTGTGTATGAAATCTGTACAAAAATTTCAGTTCCTTTTTCGAATCTGAATAAGGAATAAGGAACCAGTTCCCATTTCCTTATTCTAATCTGAATAAGGAATAAGGAACCAGTTCCCGTTTCCTCATTCGAGCGAATAAAGAACTGGCAAATATAATGAAATGTAGTTGATTGTTTGTTTTCTCCGAACAGTTTCTAGATAAAACCCGTTGTTATGAACCAGGGGGAGATAACTTCAACAATGAATTATGATGTGTGTATGAAATCTGTACAAAAACATCAGTTCCTTTTTCGAATCTGAATAAGGAATAAGGAACCAGTTCCCGTTTGCGTATTCGAATCTGAATAGGAATAAGGAACCAGTTCCCGTTTCCTTATTCTAATCTGAATAAGGAATAAGGAACCAGTTCTCGTTTCCTCATTCGAGCGAATAAAGAACTGGCAAATATAATGAAACGCAGTTGATTGTTTGTTTTCCCTGAGCAGTTTCTAGATAAAACCCGTTGTTCTGAACAAGGGGGAGATAACTTCAACAATGATTGGTAATGTGTGTATAAAATCTGTGTAAAAACATCAGTTCCTTTTTCGAATCTGAATAAGGAATAAGGAACCAGTTCCCGTTTCCTTATTCGAATCTGAATAAGGAATAAGTTCCCGTTTCCTTATTCGAGCAAATAAGGAACTGGCAAATATAATGAAATATAGTTGATTGTTTGTTTTCTCCGAACAGTTTCTAGATAAAACCCGTTGTTCTGAACAAGGGGGAGATAACTTCAACAATTATTGATAATGTGTATATGAAATCTGTACAAAAACTTCAGTTCCTTTTTCGAATCTGAATAAGGAATAAGGAACCAGTTCCCGTTTCCTTATTCGAGCGAATAAGGATCTGGAAAATATAATGAAATGTAGTTGATTGTTTGTTTTCTCCGAGCAGTTTCTAGATAAAAGCCGTTGTTCTGAACAAGGGGGAGATAACTTCAACAATGATTGATAATGTGTGTATGAAATCTGTACAAAAACTTCAGTTCCTTTTTCGAATCTGAATAAGGAACCAGTTCCCGTTTCCTTATTCGAATTTGAATAAGGAATAAGGAACCAGTTCCCGTTTCCTTATTCGAGCGAATAAGGAACTGGCAAATATAATGAGATTTAGTTGATTGTTTGTTTTCTCCGAACAGTTTCTAGATAAAAGCCGTTGTTATGAACAAGGGGGAGATAACTTCAACAATAATTGATAATGTGTGTATGAAATCTGTACAAAAACTTCAGTTCCTTTTTCATATCTGAATAAGGAATAAGGAACCAGTTCCCGTTTCCTTATTCGAATCTAAATTGGCAAATATAATGAAATGTAGTTGATTGTTTGTTTTCTCAAAACAGTTTGTAGATAAAACCCGTTGTTCTGAACAATGTGGAGAAAAGTTGTATGAACAGTTCCTGTTTCCTTATTTGAGCGAATAAGGAACTGGGAAATATGTTCAATTTTAGTTGAATTTTTTATTACCAAATCGGCTTTAAGGTAAATCCGTTGATCTGACTATAGGTGATATAGCTTCAACAATGATAGTTTTATGTGTGAGAAAGCTGTTCTGATTCTGATACCTCAGGTCCTTTTTGGAATCTTTATAAGAAATATGGAACTAGTTCCCGTTTACTTACTCTGTCATATAAGGAACTTAAGGAACTGACAAATATTGGCTGCGTTTCATTAAGAATTTACGATAGTGTCGTATCGTAAACTGCGATACCCATTTACGAAAGAATTTACGAATGTGACAAACGCGTTTCATAAAGACCTAGGTCCCGATCAGTCTAAAAACAGCCGTTTCCGGGCGCGAGGTTTTTAGCGCGCACCTGTCAAACACAAAATATGGCGACTTCCATGAAACTGAAATTTCTTTAATTTAGCTATTTTGATTAAACTTCCGTCGTTTTCTACATGTAGATAATATAATAATAGAGGACAATGATCATTAAACTTCATTCCTCCTGGGTTCAAGACCCTGCTGTCCGAGAAAACACGTGAAATAACCGGTAAGTTAAAGTACAACACTGAAAACAAGGTATATAACAAATAGCCTGAATAGGATTATAAGTGTTTACATAATTTGAAAATCGGTCTTGTAAACAATAAATTGTTATAATTGGCTTTTTCAAACATAATTTTATCTGGCAATGTCAAAAATTATAATGTGAGCAGTGCAATTGATCAGCCTGATAGGGGTGGGGTCAATGGGTTAAATGATCGTTCTGAATAATGAATTGTACACCATAGTGTTATGAAGGTGATGAGGTGTGAAAAGAAAATAATCGTCTTAAAGCGTGGTAATATGTTCATCGCTAGGTTGTAGCAGAACATTCTGACCTGACAATAGGTTGTCCCGGAGAAATATTCATCATTCAGCATTTCGTCTGATCAGGATCTGCACTGGTCCCGTTAACTATGCAATCTTAACTATGAAACTATGTATAATATTGCGAAGTTTATTTTTTCAGCTGTAAAAGAAAGACAATAATATTTTGAAAATTAAATTGTTAACATTTAGTTTAATTATGCCTCTCAGATAAATGTCTACCACTTAATATGTATGTGTTTGCTATAAGCACTTTGTGTTTAATGCAATAAATGTGATTGTTGTTGTTGTTGTTGTTGCTTAAAGCCAACAGTGCAGATCCTGATCAGACGGCATGGATGTGCCAGCTTACACATACAGTTGACAGTTCTAATCTTCTGTTCACTGATTTAAAAATAATCTAGAAACAACAGCAGCAAGCAGTAAAATTATAATAATTATTTCATAATAATCAGTTTGTCTGATCAATTCAAATGGTCTTTGGAAACTAACTATGAAACCTGTCATGAAACTGATGTCTTTAATTTTCCTTACATCTTTGTTGTGTCAAAAACAAGTTTAGGATTGGAAGATTGGAATCACATAATAGCATACCTGAAACTTTTAATTGCAATGACTGGTGGTTTTATTAACACCTATATAGTATATGTATCTTGTATTTAAATTTTTACTTCAGTTAAGAAGAAAAGACAGTTGGAAGGATGACTCCCTGCAGCTGACCTTATTATAGTTGCTGTTTAATTCACAAGATCTGGTTATGTACATGGACGAACATTTTATTGACTCCAAGGTATTTCTGATGATCATTTATGTTTCTAAAACTTAAGTGACCTCAATACCGTAAATTGGGATATTTTGGCGTCGCGATATTTTGTCCATTTTGCCCCATAATACCTGTGTTTTATTTTGGGCAGTTTAATTTTGGCCATTTATCATGGTGTGGCAAAAAATAAACACAGATACGTTTTTTTGTCACGTGTAATGCATAAAATATTTTAAGATCGACATTTTCAGAACATTTATTGCAGCACACAATAATCCAACAAACTGAATGAAATACAGTAATTAAATTAAAAATTATGAGATTTATCTGGTTGGTTTGATAAGCGATAAATAGTGGTCAGCGTCGATGACGTGTGAAAGTCAATCTGTATTGTTGTTGTGTTTGCACTAAATGGGCTGAATTTTCACCTGTGACATATTTTAGTGTGTTTAATTTTGGCCTTTTTATCATGGTGGCCAATTAGGCAAATTATTAAACAAGGCCAAAATAAACCAATTTACGGTATGTGGTTGATATTTCTCAAAAATATATGATTCATTGTAAAATTATTAATTAAGTTTGATTGATTGAAATTTTCAGTAATTCAACAGTACTGTTATTTATTTAATTTTTAACAGTCACTTACATGTATGTCTAGAAATTCTAAAAAAACCGCACATTATAACACTTTACTCATTATATACAGGTTTTGTCGCATGTTCATACAGTGTACGAGGGTTGTCCCAATAAATCGTAGACTTTTTGAATAAAAAGAAAACTACTGAACACATCTTTAAGCAAATTTCACAGTTAGTTAAGACATCATTTGGTAACAGGTATGCTGAATTTCAACGAAAAATCTTTTAAAATAAAGAAATTACACACACTTTATTAAACCGAGCTAGCGATTGGCGACGCACGTCAAAAAGCGCCATGATTTTGAATTCAATAATTTACTTTAAACAGTTAATACATTACACAGTGCCATTTTAGCGGCTAATTGTTAATGTTGCCTTAACTGGTGATAATTCTGAAATCAATATGCAAAGTTTCAAAAAGTTGCCATAATTTGTATAAGAGTAGTGCTGGTTTCATGCTAATGAGTAAATATTAACTTCTAATAAAAATCGCGACGTTTGAAGAAGCTGCGGCGCACATTTCGATCATCCAATATTGTGATAAAAGCGAATTGACGCCAAAAGACACGATTAAGGAATAAAAACAAGTTAAAAAGCATTCTCATTTCTAGAGCGTTAGTATACAAAAGTGGCACAGAAAGTTTTCGCATGGCGAAACGGAAATAATACTCGGAATCAGTCATCCCCCGTACTCACTAGACCTTGCTCTGGTAGACGTTGTGTACTTTCAGGCTCATAGGTCGCAAATCTCAGATCTCTGACAAGATCAGAAAGCTTGGCCTTCAACAAAATTCTTGAAATAATGTAACAGAGTGTTACATTAATTTATTTAATAGTCCGGTGATCAGACACAGTGAGTTTATCAAAATGCTGAAGAGTACTTCAGGAAGGAGTAACGGTATGCTGTGTGAGCATTTTAATGACGTTGCGATGTGCGCCGCTGGTCGACAGGTCGAATTGTTAAAATGTTTCCAATTTCTTTATGGTAGTCTATTTTTCTTTGATATTTCATCTACAAATTACCAATTAATGTTTTAACTAACTGTGAAAGTTGCATAAATATGTGTTCAGTAGTTTTCTTTTCATTCAGATAGTCTACGATTTATTGGGACAACCTTCGTATATCCAGATCAGCTGGCACATCTGTAGCTTCTGATCAGGATCTAAACTGTTCGCATTTCAATCAGAAACAACCTAATGAATTAAACAGCAAACAAAGTAAATCATGATCAGACAATTTCTATATGTATCGGCTGATCTTGATCTACACTGTCCATCTGTGAATAACAACAGCCAGATCGCATGGAGTAAAGGGTTAAATTTCATTATTAATACTCTTTTGTTAATTGTCATTCCTTCAATATAAATAATGAATGTAATACATGAAAAATCTCTCATGTGCAATATTTATTTATTTAACTTGTATAATAATTCTTATAGAAATGTGTTACAGAGTCATCAAACCATTTGCCTCCATTAAATTTTGGCAATAATAGTAAAGCCACGTGTATTTCACTATTTGGAATAGCCCTGAGCTTAATGATTTAACTCTGTTAACAACGTTAAACTGCTAAGTAATGCCAGTGCTTATTTATAATTTATATAGTGAATGGGTTTTTTAAATTTATGATGTATTTTTAAATGTTAATCTATAAATGCCAACTGAAACAGTTATTCTCTTCCAAAAAAATTTTATTGTTAACCCCCTTTTCAGTTTAATAAATATGGTACATTAAGGAATTAACAGGGTTATTTGAAATAATTTTCCTCTCATCATTTACTTGATAATGTAGATGTATATCAGTATTGGTTTATCTTCAAACTGAAGTTAATACAATTTGAAGACTGGCTCATATGTACTGACATTATTTCCTTATTATTAATTTAAATGTTTTCATTTTCAGATTTATGAATTGTGAGAAGGAAAGAGCAGCTAGAAACAGACTGTTAAAACATTCCCCTTGACATGGATGACTGTATTTAATTGTAAAATGTTACTGAGAATAAAGAATTATGAAAACAAGTTCAAATTGAATTTCTAGACAAAAAAAGGGATACACAGTATAGCCATGTGGTTTCTCTATTAACTGTAACCGGGTGACATTAATGCCTCTAGTCTGAATGATACATGATTATCTGTCAGATGCTAGTTTTCACTTTCTCATATTAATTGGATAACAGTAACTGTCCCTGGTATTACAGTCACTTTTAAGTGTTTGTGCGCTGTTCCTGCATGTCTGCAAAGGCTTTAATGAAACTTGGCAAACTAATGTAACAAAGGGCTTCTGGCCATGTAACAGGAATGTTGTGGTTGGCCTAAATTTGCATGAGTTATGGCTGATGTGCTATTTTTATATATACAATTTATATTGTACAGAGTGCATCTTAAGATGGGACGCATTAAGTTAGGGCATTGTCCATCCATCCAGGTGTCTGTTGTTTTCAGGATGACAGCAGCTGTCCTAAAGTCAGCGATACTTGGGTAATGTGATTAAGTCGATGGTCTAGGTCACATGATCAAATATGACAAATGGCAAAGTTTGTCTGGACAATAGCTGGACATTGTTTATGCCTACAGTCAACACTCCTCGTGTGTTGAAAGCCCTTGATTGGAGAATGATTCCTACTGATATTGAGATCACTACGTTAAAGGTCATGATAACCAAATCAAATCAAAGTTATGATTTTTCACCAAAGCTCATTTTTTGTGTCGCCCTTTCAAAGAAATGACGATACATAGGAATCGCTTTGTCTGTTCGTTCAGACTGTCTGTACATCTATCCATCACGAAAACTTAACATTCGCTATAACTTTGCCATTTCTTAATATTTCTTTATGAAACATTCAAATTATATCGCTTATGAAAACACACTCATGATGATGCCAAATTCTTTAGGTCAAGGTCACATTTGATGGAGTTATGCCCCTTTTTGTACTTGGATTTTGACCTGAAAACATAACATTGACTAAAACTTTGCCATTTTTCAATATTTCTTCATGAAACTTTCAAATGATATTGTTTATGACAACATGCTCATGGTGATGCTGAATTCTTTAGGTCAAGTTCACATTTGATGGAGTAATGCCCCTTTTTGTACTTGGATTTTTACATGAAAACTTAACGTTTGCAATAACCTTGCCATTTCTTATCATTTCTTAAATTAAATAAATTATATTGCATATGACAAAAAGCTCATGATAGTGCCATATTCTTTAGGTCAAGGTCACATTTGTTGGAGTTATGCCCCTTTTTGTACTTGTATGTTGGCATGAAAACTTAATGTTGGCTATAATCTTGCCATTTCTCAACATTTCTTCATGAAACTTTTAAATTATTTTGCTCAAAACGACATACTTGTGATGATGACAAGTTGTTTTGGCCAAAAAGGAGTTATGCCCCGTTTTGAACTTGCATTTTTTTCCGACATTGTACCAGAGGGCGATACAAGTGTTCAACTGAACACCCATCTAGTTATATACCAGTATTCTATAACAGAAATGGGGTTTATACTTTAAATATGTCTTATCATCAACTGTTTGGACTTAAACCTCTGCTGTTCCTTATAATTTTTAACTTCTCTTTTCGATATATTCTTGACGAGAGCATAACTCGTAACATGTAATATGATCTTAGTTGAACTTGACTAAAGGCATTCCAAATTGGTAGCCGAAATTGGGAAATCTAAACAAGATAAAAGCCAGTATGCGATCTTTTAAATTTCATGACAATTAACTGTTTACTCCCTCAATATACATATGGGTTTATTGCATATATGCAACAGTGTTTATCCAGATCAGCTTGCAAATTTGTGCGATCTGATGTTTACACTGTTCACTTCTTGTTCAGAAATAACCCAATGTATCACAAAATGCAAAGTGTAGATCCAGACCAGATGGCAAGTGTACATCTTGATCAGATGGCAAATGTAGACCTAGATTAGATGGTGCTGATGACAGCAATATCCAATGGTTAATATCTTCTTTAAACTTAAATTGGTTCATTAAGTGAAATATGAATATCAGTAATTAACAGTATTTTGATAACATGAACAAAACATCTTTTTGTTAAATTTCTGGTTCTTTTAAATATAATTTATTTAGCATGTTTCGTTCCAACATCTTTTGGAGGTAGCCTTGATTCTGAGACAGAATTTAAAAAAAGAACAATGATGTAGAAAAAACCTAACTTAATATTGTACAGTGCAAAACAGTTGTAGCTGTATAAAAAAATGCAGTTTAACTGTTTTGCACTCGACTCACAATTTGTTTACTTTGTGTTTTACTAAAGTTTAGCCAGAGTGGTTCAGGTGGGATAGTTCAATAAAAATTACAAGAAAACATGGTTAAGCTTTTCATGTTTGTCATTCTAAGAAATAAAAAAGATTAAAAATATTTATTACTGAACATATATATTACTAAACCAAATCTTCTACAGTAAGCCTTTTTTTGCTATGAAAATGAATTCACACATAACTGTCATTATACATGTATATATTACATGTATCAATAATCAACCGTATACAAATGGTTATGTGTTTTGACAATTGTTGATTTGTGTAAGAGTGTTGATTATTCACTCCTCCTTATGTCAAATGCATGTGAAGGTTGTTACAGTTGATTCTACTTTGATAGCTGCATGTTGCAATGTTCATTCTTCTTTGTTTTTGTTTTTGGAAAAGAAATAAACTTGATGTTATATTTTGCTTTAAATTTCGATATCACAACATATCTTCAGCATTTCAATATAAGTTTAGGCTTAAAAGAACAAAAGCAAAATAACCAAATGCACCATCGTTGGGTCCCAAGCCCTGTGTGAGAAAGCAGGAGCGACTTTTTTGTCTACATATTAATAGTTATAATAATATCTCCCTGATCTTTCATTTTAAAAAGAATTCTTTGAAATCCGCCCTCCTTTTAAAAACAAGATTACTACTTATTGCAGTTATTTCTTCTTTTCGGTGGTCAAGTCAAAATAACGACCACGTTAATAAATCACAATATCAATTTTATTCATATATTTATTAATAATTTCATTCATTTATGATTGATACATAAGCCATTTTTCTTATCAAAATACATTTTGACTTATTTTCCAAAAAATGCCTAACTGCAGAGTAATTCACACTTTTTCCCTATATATTCTATGCGTAAAAGCTGCGTATTTTCTATATGTTTATATTGGCTGGGTTAAAAGCTGCGTTTTATACAGGCCCCTTTATTACTAGCTGTTTTAGTGTTGTACCTTTTTTTCTTAACGTATCCGAAATAACTGTTGAAAGAAATTATATCTCCTTTGTTGATTGTTTAGCGATAATGAGACAAATCAAGAAGAGAAGGCGAATGTGCTCTATATAAGATAATAGTTGTCAGTTCCTTATACGACAGAGTAAGTAAACTAGTTCCATAATTATTTCTTATTAAAATTCCAAAAAGGAACTGAGGTACATTGTATCAGAATCAGAACAGCTTTCTCAAACATATAACTATCATTGTTGAAGTCATATAACCAATATTCAGATCAACGGATTATACCTAAAAGCCGATCTGGTAATAACAAATTCAACTACAATTGATCATACTTGCCAGTTCCTTATTCGCTCGAATAAGGAAACGGGAACTGGTTCCTTATTCCTTATTCAGATTCGAATAAGGAAACGGGAACTGGTTCCTTTTTCCTTATTCAGATTCGAAAAAGGAACTGAAGTTTTTGTACAGATTTCATACACACATTATCAATCATTGTCGACGTTATCTCCCCCTTGTTCAGAAAAACGGGTTTTATCTAGAAACTGCTCGGAGAAAACAAGCAATCTACTTCATTTCATTATATTTGCCAGTTCCTTATTCGCTCGAATAAGGAAACGGGAACTGGTTCCTTATTCCTTATTCAGATTCGAATAAGGAAACGGGAACTGGTTCCTTATTCCTTATTCAGATTCGAAAAAGGAACTGAAGTTTTTTGTTCAGATCTCATACAAACATTATAAATCAGTGTTAAAGTTATCTCCCCCTTGTTAAGAACAATGGCTTTTATCTAGAAACTGCTCGGAGAAAACAAACAATCAACCATATTTCATTATATTTGCCAGTTCCTTATTCGCGCGAATAAGGAAACGGGAACTGGTTCCTTATTCCTTATTCAGATTCGAATAAGGAAACGGGAACTGGTTCCTTATTCCTTATTCAGATTTGAAAAAGGAACTGAAGTTTTGTACAGATTTCATACACACATTATTAATCATTGTTGAAGTTATCTCCCCCTTGTTCATAACAGCAGCTCTTATCTAGAAACTGCTCACGGAAAGCAAACAATCAATTTCATTTCATTATATTTGCCAGTTCCTTATTCGCTCGAATAAGGAAACGGGAACTGGTTCCTTATTCCTTATTCAAATTCGAATAAGGAAACGGGAACTGGTTCCTTATTCCTTATTCAGATTCGGAAAAGGAACTGAAGGTTTTTGTTTAGAACTCATACACACATTATCAATCAGTGTTAAAGTTATCTCCCCCTTGTTAAGAACAATGGCTTTTATCTAGAAACTGCTCGGAGGAAACAAACAATCAACTACATTTCATTATATTTGCCAGTTCCTTATTCGCACGAATAGGGAAACGGGAACTGGTTCCTTATTCCTTATTCAGATTCGAATAAGGAAACGGGAACTGGTTCCTTATTCCTTATTCAGATTCGAACAAGGAAACGGGAACTGGTTCCTTTTTCCTTATTCAGATTCGTAAAGGAACTGAAGTTTTTTGTTCAGATCTCATACACACATTATCAATCAGTGTTAAAGTTATCTCCCCCTTGTTAAGAATAATGGCTTTTATCTAGAAACTGCTCGCAGAAAACAAACAATCAACTACATTTCATTATATTTGCCAGTTCCTTTTTCGCGCGAATAAAGAAACGGGAACTGGTTCCTTATTCCTTATTCAGATTCGAAAATGGAACTGGAGATTATAGTAACGATTTTCTTAACGCAGATCAAATCATCTTCCCTTTCTCTTTCACACAGAAAATTCTTGGAAAAAGTTTATGTTTACTTTTAATAATTTCGCGCTAAGAAAAATGCACGAATTCAAAACTCGGCGGAATAGCACCATGTAATCTGATGTCTGATGTCTGGATAGAACGAATGTATGCCCGTTCGCAATTATCATTTGTGAATTTTGAGCAAAAATTCGTCCCCGCGAAATGCAATTATTTCATGTTTTATTCAAAATTCTTATCATGAGCTTAACTGTACAAACAGGTTATATCTGCATATCAGAAAAAGGACCGCCTAAACACAGTAAGAGCGGCAATTTGAAGCCCTTGAAAAAGATATCAAAATTATGGAATTACAAAAAAAAGTTTTGTAAAAGCCAATAAGGTCGTATATTTCTAACAATTATAGTGTAAAACTGCCACGCTGGCCGAAAACGAAGCCATCAATCACTGAACCAATGTTCGCTTTCATCAAATTAACCAAGTAGTATGTAGCCTGTCTATACAGAACATTATGAGGACAGATAAGTAAGCAGAAACAACAACAACAACAACAACAACAGTAGCAGCAGCAGCAAATCAACTGTATGTATCAGTTCCTATTCCTTTTTCGAAAAAGGAAAAAGGAAACGGGAAACAAGAACTAACTTAACGCTGAAAAAGGAATAAGGAACCGGGAACCGGGAACTGTATGTATCAGTTCCCTATTCCTTTTTCGAAAAAGGAAAAAGGAAACGGGAAACAGGAACTAACTTAACGCTGAAAAAGGAATAAGGAACCGGGAAACGGGAACTGTATGTCTCAGTTCCCTATTCCTTTTTCGAAAAAGGAAACAGGAAACGGGAAACAGGAACCAACTTAACGCTGAAAAAGGAATAAGGAACCGGGAAACGGGAACTAACTTTATATTCATTGTGCAAAGTTTCATTGAACGGCATTTTGCCGTTATTGAGATTTTGATAATTTTCTTTTTATCGATGAACGTGCAATGGAAGATTATAGTAAGCCCTTAAAGCGCTAATATTTCTAATACTAGTAAAATAATTTGTTTTAGCTTTCTAAGCAAAAATAATTAAAATTCTGGTGGCCTTCCTTTCATATGTATGTTGTCCACCGATTAAGTAACTATCGAGCCGTCCATCGGTCTACACACTGCTAGCTGGGCCCAAGATCATAAAACTAAATCAGGAGACCAGTCTCAAATCTCAAGCATCTGATTGGCTGCAATGGGGACCAGTCTTCAATTCAGCCATTCAGATGCTTGAGATTTGAGACTGGTCTCCAATCCCATTTTAATGATCTGGTTATCTTTGGAACAAGTGTCCAGTCGAAACTGCACCATGACAATAATAAATACAATTTGACATCCGTATCATTTTTCAACACCAGTTATACAGACTGTCACTCATGCACATTTTCTGCCAATAAAACAATGACAGCTGCATAACATATTATGATGATTATTCGGCGTGCAATGGAAATCAGGTAATGACATGTGAACAATTATACATGTGAGGTGGAAAATAGCAAAGCATATAATCAGTCACAGTTAACGAATAAATTTAGCAAATTCCACGCATGTATAATTATAGTTCATTAAAAATAAAAATCGCGTTGTGATTTGTTAAATGTGATTATTGGATTCATCCACGGATCTTATGACTGAAGACGCAATGTTTGCTCAGGTAAGGTTCAACTAAACTGCTCGAAAATAGTCATGACTCCAAGATTATAAAACTGAGAATGGAAACCAGTCTCAAATCTCAAGGATCTGATTGGCTGAAAAGGCGACCAGTCGCCATTTTAGCCAATCAGATGCTTGAGAATTGAGACTGGTTTCTAATTTCAGTTTTATAATCTTGAGCACTGGTTAATGGAGATATAATTCGTTAGATTCAAGTTCTGAGACTGTCCGATTTATGTTTACTAGGTATTATTGTTAACCGATTTTAATAAATCAGTTTAATTTCCATTAATGTAGGGAAATGCTATAGTAAGTTTCCACTTTTTCGCTGTTTAGTTTTATTTGTTGCTAAATCACTCTCGTTGGCTAAGGAGGCTACTTTCTACTATCTAGTCATCTAATATAACTGGTAGGTATCCAAACTCTCTGGATACATGTGTGAAAAAAGATTTTGTCATTTATAGAATTTCTAGCAATTGGATTTTAATGGTACTACATAACATCTTAACTACATTTATTTAGAAAATCAAAACTAACAGATGCGCTTGTGTTTTCTATCTTTAAAAGATGCGCTAGTTTCTATATTTAACAGATGCGCTTCTTTCTATCTTTAAAAGATGCGCTTGATTCTATTTTCAACAGATGCGCTTGTTTCTATCTTTAACAGGTGCGCTAGTTTCTATCTTTAACAGATGCGCATGTTTCTTTCTTTAACAGGTGCGCTAGTTTCTATCTTTAACAGATGCGCTTGTTTCTTTCTTTAACAGATGCGCTTGTTTCTATTTTTTAACAGATGCGCTTGTTTATCCTTTTTCAGCCCTTGTCCTACATTGCGGTCATATGTTGTATAATGCTGAGTGCAGTACACCTACAGTGTGGGATTGAGCTTCACTTTACACCTGTACCCAGCGGGTCCCATCCAGAACCGATCCGCTACACTCACACTTCCGTGGTGCTCTGTGGCAACTTTCATTGTGCGGAAGTAGAGTAAGATTTCTTCACTTTATTCCCGAGACCAAAAACTATACAAACAACATGATCAAACTACACGTGTGATCATCTCGGCTGAAGATTTTAAATAAAACTGAGATTGGAAACCTGTCTCAAGTATATCATTGGCTGAAATGGCGAATGGTCGCCATTTCAGCCAATCAGATGTTTGATAATCGAGACTGGTTTACAATCTCAGTTTTATAATCTTCAGCCCTGATAACAGTACTTTAGTGCAAACTCAAAATTCGCTGTCGTAATTCCAAAACGAAGTATGAAGCATTTCATATTTTCGAGAAAAAAAAACAACGTTTGAAGACATCAATAATTAAGCATGACTTATGTCTTCGTGAATTTGAATTTTTGTATACAGTACACAAAAAAGTTACATATACAATTAACGGATTTAACTCTAACAGTCGTGTAAAGCTGGAAAAAAACGAGCACAATGTCACAAAACACTCAGTATTGCCGAAAATGACTTATGCCGTTTGGAATTTCGGTGACATTAAATGACAATTCAAATGTGTTTTTGCGTTCTGTACTGGTACATGTTTGTAAGTTTAAATTATGAAATGGATTGCAGAGGATGACGAAAAGAGTCTGTTTACTCAAACATTCGCGAAACATTTATGTAAAGACCTATGAGATAAATATTTTTGAGTTTTATACATGTTGATTCAACAACACAAGTATAGCGTTAATTAGTATTTAAATTTAACTGAATGTTTAGGTAATACTTGTTGTCAACAGTCAGGGATTTATAACATCACTATTTCCAATCGTAATGAAGAAAAACACTTGACAAATATATTCGTTTTATTGAAGTATTAATAAAATATGTTAAAAAGGTCATTGTGGCATTGATGACCTGTTTCACAAAAGTGATTGGTTTGCACTTTAATAAAACGTAACTATGTCGCATTAATTGTCAAGCTCGTATTTATATAAAACTTAATGCTAGACAATCTCCTTCGCAGAGTTGTCGTTCCTTACACTCACTTTACATCTCTGCGAAAGGCTTTGACATAACTCGACAGCCTTATTTTATACAGTCATAATTATGGATATGAAAGCTTGTGGATAAACAAATGACATGTATCTTCACTATCTTTCATTCAAACCAAAGAAACCCAGGCAATTTTAAATGTAATTGGTGAATTTTTTTTTAGTTAAAGTAAAAGTAGTTGAAAGTAGTCCCAGCCTATAACGGAGGTGAATGTGAGCCGATAGTGTAAGACCGTGAATGCAAGCCTTCTAATTATCACAACATGCTTGAATAAAATGCACGAATTTGGAAATGTTTATGTTAAACGTAAAACTCTGTCGATTGAAAAGAAATGTGAAAAACTTCGTTCCAGTTCATATGTAGTATTAATAAATGGGAAGAGGGTTTGCATTGCCATCATTTAACAATAAACAACTTACATTAAACAACTTTGACGCTATTGAACATCTTGTTTAAAACCAAAAATAAAAAATATAGGAACAATCAGCTCAGCAAGTACTTTTAACCACATGGTTTAACAATTTTAAATAAAACCAAAGTAAAATATTTATAATCTTATTATTTGGACTAAATTCAGCATGGAGTATAACAATAATAAACTTGAATATTCGGACATGGTTTATGGGTAATCTGCATTTTTTACGAATAGCTTATTATACGAATAAATTATTTCGTTGTCTGCCAGTAATTTACATGTGTCTTAAACAGTTATAGGTATTTTATGTGTGACCTTCGTAAAATCATATAATTCAATTTACTTTTCGCAAAATCTATATCTGAAATTATAGATTTTTTAAATTGTTTCCCTTTTCATAAAAAATACACTACTTTAAGTCTTGTTACATATAAAATTATGATTCTATTCTTCCGTTTTTTTCTTTTTAGTAGTGGAGACATTATCGTGTGCAAGTTGGTTTTGCGTGTCAACTAGAAATTTCTGTCGTTTCAAGTGTTCTTGCATGATAATTTTAGGTCATGGACGTTTTCATGTGTTCATTGCGGCAAATTATTATTTTGGTGACACATTGTTCACACAGTTGCAGTGTTCTTAAATTAATTTTGTTTTACATTTGTCTTGTAAAACAATAAATAATTAAATAAACAACACATTTTTTTTTGAAATCGCTCGACTGTTTGCATGCCATAGTTTAAAATAATGTAAAAATGTTTAAATCTTGTCCGAAGATCACATTCATCATCCATTATTTTATAGGTGTGAATACATTTAATAGATATAAACCAGGGGCGTAGCAAGGGCTTTTGAAGGTGTACGCAGAATCATAGGGGGTCCGGGGCATGCTTCCCCGGAATTTTTTTCAAGTTTTCTGTAGATCGTCTCAGGAGCGTTCTGGCTTTTTTTGGCATAAAATAAGTAATATTTTTTTACCAATTTTACTCGATTTTTTTTTTTACTTTTTCTCAACGAACATGTACTAACAAGTATTCAAACAGATTTTATATAAAATTATTTTTACGATTTTCTGGAACAATGTGTATGCTGCTGCGTATTCTGCGTACTAGTAGCTACGCGCCTGTAAACATATATCATTTTCGATTCCACTGATTTTCTGATTTCTTTTTATTGTTTTGATGTTGTTGTATTTTCTGGAAAGGAAAGTTGTTTTCATGTGTATTTAACTTTTTGCGAAGGTCAGCAGCTATCAAGGCAGCCTATGGATCCTTTTTCTCCACCGCAAGCGAATACGAGTCAAGGACAAATAGTCCAGTAACAGATGTGTATCCTTACGATATCCTGTCGCAGACAACAGGCTTTATATCACGTGAAAATATTTTCTTAGCAGCGCGACATTTCTTGCTGCGGAGAGAAGTTCATACGAAATCTGGTTACTCCAACCGCAATGAGACAAAACACGATAGAGTGCGCAGAGGAAGTGAATCTCTCGTGGTGACAGCCGGGATTACCGATGGGGACAAGTGCTGTCCAACGTAAGTTATTTGTGTAAGCAACTGATTGTTTCGTCATTGCTGAAAACTGTCAGTGGACAGACTAGAAAGTTAGTATGTTTAAAACAGTTCACTGGAAATAAAACCGTAATGCAGGTAAGCGTTTGTCGGACTATTTCACCGTATTTTCACGCAGCTGAACTGTTTTAAACATTTTTACTGCGTATCATCAACCGAATTAAACCTTTCTCAGTTATCCACCTATTCTCCATTTGATTTATCAATTCTTATATTGGAATTAAATTTCATGTACATGTGAGACTCCATTCGGTTATGAAATTTGGTACATTAAAATCCTAGACGACGTTTTAAACAGTTAAAACAAGACATTCTCATGCATTTATTTTGTTCTTTGTTCACTTACGAAATTTCTACTTTGTAGGCATTTTGTTCTCAGCCTTTAATCATGGATATCTTGAAATTTGCATTGAACATTGTTTGCAAGGGAAAGATAACACTTTCAGCGTTAAATGATTATGGACATTTTTACAGATAACATTTATCATAATTATTCTTGCTGGGCCTGGTCTGTCAGGACTTGACGGAATCACTCTCATTCTTAATGGAATGGCCAATGGTGTTTGTTTAATTCTACATATTTTAATTTTCAGTTTAGGTAAACAGCATTCCTATTGACACTAATTGTGCACCCCTTTTCTTTTTTCTGCTTGTACACTTATTTAAATAGATATCATTTATTTTTTAAATAGGAGAGCAGCACGAAAAAAATGAAAACAACTCAGATACACATGAAGAAAAAAATTATATATAGAAACCATAAAACGACTTTTTTCTTTATTTTTGTTGCAAATGGATTGTGTCGGCAAAAATATAAACAAGTGGATCTTGACTTTTATGCACATGTCATTGTGAATTTCCATTTTTTTTTCGATGTTGTTGTCTCTCTTACATTTTTCGGGGTTACTTACATTCACAAATTGTTTGTTTGTCTTCTCAAGATATTGTAACAATGTCAAATATTTTGTAAATGCAGTGTTTATACAACAGGTAAAACGTTCCTTTTGAATTTATGTCTATTTCAGGATAAGACGAGCTAGATTCTATACAACACTGACCAGTATAACTGGGCAGACTTCCTACATCATCCATTTGCCTGCACTAAATAGATATCAATATACAACAGTAGGGGAGTGCGGGTAAGTAAAGTTCTACGTTCTATTTATAAATATATACGCCATTATCGGACACCACGACCGATCCATTCAGTTTGTTTTCACTTTTGAGTAGTACATTGTGAACAAAAGTGAGTAATAGTTTGTGTACATAGTACATTGTATAACTTGTGTACATAGTACATTGTATTTAAGTATACATTGTATACATTGTGTAGATAATCCAGATATTACATAGTATACATGGGTTACATAGAACCTTGTATACATTGGGTACATTGCATTTTGTTGTTTACATTGTGTACATAGTACATTCTATACATTGTATTGATATTACATAGTATACATCAGGTGCATACATATATTGTATACATTGGGTACATAGTGAAATGTACACATTTTGTACGTATTACATTGTATACATTGGTATACAGTGGGTCTAGTTCATTGTATACATTGAGTACATTGTATATTGTATACATTGGGTAAATAGTGCGATGTACACATTTTGTACGTATTACATTGTATACATTGGTATACAGTGGGCCTAGTTCATTGTATACATTGAGTACATTGTATATTGTATAAATTGGTTACATAGTGCTATGTATACATTGTGTACGTATTACATTGTATATATTGGTATAAAGTGGGTATAGTTCATTGTATGCATTGAGTACATTGTATATTGTATACATTGGGTTACATAGTGCTATGTATACCTTTGTACGTAAAATTGTATACATTGGTATACAGTGGGTCTAGTTCATTGTATACATCGAGTACATTGTATATTGTATAATTTGGTTACATAGTGTAATGTATACATTTGTACGTATTACATTTTATACATTGGTATACATTGGGTATTGTTCATTGTATACATTGAGTACATTGTATATTGTATAAATGACTTACATAGTGCGAAGTATACATTCCGTACGAAGTATATTGTATACATTGATATACGATGGTTACACAGATGGTATACATTGGGTACATAGTATAATTTATATATTGTGTACGTAGTATTTATTAAACGATCCCACATATATATGACGTTTGCCCTATATACATAATAATAAAAATGTGTTTATTATATATGTATATAGGGTCAAGTGTGGGATCGGGGTGATTATTGAAAGACATTCAGGTTAGTGTGCTATCACTCACACAGATACATTAACATATTAAATTGGAATCTCAATTTGTGTATAAATTCCACCAAGGGCTATTACTAGTAATATTCACTGTTTCCGAACCGCGAAAACTTAAACCAACACAAAACAAAGTGATTTCATGGTATTGCTGGCAAAGCGTTTCTAAACACTGACGCTATTAAAAAATTCAATTAGTTAATTTTATTTTAATCTCCCATATTCAACATTAGTTGTCTAAAATAATAGTGACAATGGCATATAGCTGAGAATCTCTTAATTTTAACAATAACAACTTATTTGATGTTTTCATATAACCAACAGGTTGACATCCGGTTCGTGTTCACGGTGTGTACCTACGGACACAGTACAGTCTATGTTAGTATGGTTACCAGAAACGCAGATCCTCTCCATAGAATATTTTAACATTCCTACTTACTGTATATGTGTTAGCACTTAATATAGAGCTAAAGGTGTCATTTCACGGTGCATCAGCGCCGTGTATATTAATATGGCGAAGGACATGTTCCACGGAGGAGCATGTGACCGATCAATGGATTCCGTCTTTGCTAAAATCTTATTTTATAGAGTGGAACCAGATGCCGGTTCTCTACTTCAACCTGAGCGTGGAACCAAGCTCACAGTTTTGCCTGTAGACTTCTGTTCCGCTTTCGACATCTGTCGGACAGACATTTATCGTGTACCTATTGAAGTAAACAATTTGTGGATTTTAAAAATCAATGATAGTGAATAGAAATCTGTTTTGTATATTATTTGTTTTAAATAAGTTGTTTCGGAAAAAAATCTTTATTTTCAATATGCAAAGAAATGAAATGTGCCTGCTGATATGCATAGGCCTAAATTGGTTGCAAATGCAAATGTTTAATCAAACATTGGCTCGAAAATTGTGTTTTGATATTGTGGTTTCATTTTGCTTATTTAAACAATCATAGTTTTGCAAACATGAAGATTTTGGTCATAATAAATTGAATTGCCATTATATTAAAGGAAGTCTCACGTTAAATGATGCTTAAACTTTTTATTATGTAAATTGGTGGAAGAGAAATTTTTATGGGATAAGCTTCGGTGATTCGTTCAATAACCTTGCGTTACCAAATAATTTTTCAAACAATTTATTCTGCTGTCTCTTTTTTTTAATTCTCTGCTTCATTTTAAAGAGTCCCGGCGTTCCCGTCTTTGTTTATATTAAGATCTTCTGTAGAAATGTTAATCACAAAGTGTAAGAAGTAATTTTGTTTTTAGCATATGTACTCCCCACCATTTCACATCGTTTTATCGTAAACGCATATCGATGTAGGAGTCAATAAGGTTATCCTTATTTGGGGCTCATAGTTTTAAGCTTATACGTGTACTTCATCGGTTTGTTGCATTTGCTCATATTTTTGCACGATGACCATTTTGTAAATATGCTGATGTTTTATAAGTATCATGCATGAGTGTGAGGTGAAGATGGAAAAATCTGTCACCGAGGGTTAACTGTTTTGCGGGAACGAGGCTCTGCCGAGTTCCCGCCAAAACAGTTCACCCGAGGTGACAGATTTTTGTATCTTCACCGAATGTCTCATGCAAGATACTTTTTCTTGCATACCTTTTATTATTTATAACATTTCTGTGTAAGTATACAAACTTATTTATTTTCATTATGCTGAAATATTTACGTTAAAGCAAACTTTTTTTTAAATGACGTCACTAAATTGAATATATTACGTCAGATACTTGAAGACGTGACGTCACTCACGTGACTCATTCTACATGGGGGGTGTAGGATCGAAATTTCCTACACGGGTGAAAACACCGGATAACCTGATCTGGTATGCAAGAATACTTTTTATTATACCTCTTACATGTGTAACATGTCATAATATTCTTAGATTTCATGTACACATGTAGTTATATGTTTTGTATTATGTTTAGTTTTTCTTTTTTATGTGTTATTTGATCATTAAAGAATTATCTCTGTAAAACATAATCTGTCGTTTTCCTACAAATCTTCATGTTTATAGTTGGAAATTTATACGTTAATTTATATTTCATGTATTTACAAGTATGAGAACCATCATTTCCAATGATTTATTCTTTATTTGCCCCATGGAAGGTGGGGGTCCGGGCGAAGTCCACGATGACCGCTCAATAACTCAAACAGTTGTTGACCGATCTTCATGAAACTTGGGGAACATGTTTATGGGCATAATATCTCGGCCAAGTTTGATTATCAGCCAAATCGCTTAGGCCACTACAGAGCTATGGCCCGTTATTCGTGCAAAAATGACAAGTTCTTCGACGAGCATATTTTGTGGCACTTTGGCACTCTTAAATAGAAAGAGACTAGGGCCCAGGATTGATCCTTGTGGGACGCCAGATTCTACGGAGACTGTTTCTGAGGTCACACCTTCTAGGACGACTGACTGGGTCCGGTTACTCAGGAATGTCTGGATCCAACGATTTGTTTTTCCTCTAATGCAGGAGTGTTCTAGTTTGTGGGTTAGGAGGCTGTGGCACACCTTATCGAAAACGTTGGAGAAGTCCTTTATGAGTACATCGGTTTGTTTTTACCATTTTCCATATTTCTGGTTATGTCGCCTGTGAATTCTAGTAATTGTGTTTCGCAGGATCTGCCCTTCCTGAAGCCATGTTGAAGATGGTATGGTATAGTATGTTTTCGGCGTGATTCATGATGTGAGTGGTTATAATATGTTCTAGTAGTTTACAACAGATGCATGTTTTAGATGGGACGGTAGTTTTCTGGATTATATCTGCTGCCTTTCTTGTACATGTAGACAGCGGAGACGTTGGCTTTTTGTCCAGTCGATAGGGATGGTGCTTGTTTCTAGGGATATGGTGAAGATGATGGTGAGAATGTTAGCAATGTCAGTAGCCAGATGGAGTCTGGGGCTGCAGCTTTGTATGGATTGAGAGAAAGAAGAAGTTTAACAATTCTGGTTGAGATGATGGTTATCTCTGGAGCCACAGGGTAGGATGTGTTTTGGTCGACAAAGTTTCCTTTCTCAAAGTCCTCTTTGGTGACTGAGATGTTGTCAGTGAATACGGACTGGAACTGTCGATTTAGAATGCTTGCTTGGACTTGGGATCTGAATGAAGTTGACCGTGTTCTTTTAATCCGGTAATAGTTTGGTTGTCTTTCTCTTTATGTTTGATGAATGTCCAAAAACGTTTCTGGCAGCTGTGTATGTTGGTATCTGTAGGTTGCGGAGTGACGACTTGGTCGACATATGACCAGTGCCCAAGATCATAAAACTAAATCTGGAGATCAGTCTCCAATCTCAAGCATCTGATTGGCTGAAATGGCGACCATTCGCCATTTCAGCCAATCAGATTCTTGAGATTTGAGACTGATCTCAAAACTTAGTTTTATGATCTTGGGCACAGTATGCTTGTCTAAGCCTCCTTTGTACTAGGTGTTTATAATTTCTTTATTTTTCTGGTGTTGGGCATCATTTGATTTCTTCATTTTCTTATGTAGTCGGTCTCGTTTATGAATAAGTTTCTTAATGTCTTTATCAATCCATGGTGATGTTTCTCTTGGTTTAGCTGATATGTGTGGGATATGTTGTTGTATACTTTTTTCAGTGTAGATGTGAATTTATTCCAGATGGTATCGATGTCTGTATTGTTTTCTGCCATTGATGTAATTGTTTGGTTTAGAATAACCATGTCTGCCTTAATGCCCGCCAATCGAGCGTTTTGTAGAGTGGGATTTTCCGGGGTGCTTGGGTGTGGACAGCTGGGCTCAAGTCAAACTCAACAAAGACAGTGTCATGGCCGGATATACCAGGCATTGTGTTAACACGCTGTACCTTGCTCGTAGTTTGTGATGACAATATCTAGGGTGTTGTCGTTTCGGGTACTTTCTTCAACAATTTAGGTAAGACCGTTGTCGTCTAGGCAGTCTGAGAACTGGTAGTGAAGACGAGTATTAGGCGTGCCAGGCTTAAGTTATTTGGTTTTCCAGTCCCAACCCGGAAGGTTGAATTCGGAAGGTTGAAGTCGCCCGCAATTAGTAATCAACATCAACATCCTGAAATTAGTGATTAAACAAAACTGACCTTTGAAGTGTGACCTTGACCTTTGACGGCCATAATTCTGGGACCCGACACTGCGCCTAAAGAATCGCGATGGTGTAAAGTTTGGTTGGTATTCCTTGGGCAGTTGGTAAGTGCTCCGTTAACCAGATTTGTGATGGACGCCGTTCACGATATGTTCCGACCCTTGAGTTACAGAATTTCATTGACAGTTAATATATTGTGATATTTGGAAAGAAAAGTGAAACATGCTTATTAGGGAATGTCCACATTCAGAAATCCTGTTCCGGCCCTCTACTGAGATTGGAAATATAAAATAGCCCTTACGGAGAAAAGCCCTAACGCTCAGATTGAAGAGATTGCCAAATGATAACTGGAAGTACATATTGCAGTAACCATTTCCTTGCTTAGCAAATATGTCTAGCCCTTCGTGTAAAATGAAATATTAATTGGCGAATTATCCCTACACCTGTATTAATACTAGTAGTTTTCATTGTCAGAACTACGGTTCTAAGTATTTATATATTTCGCCGAATTGATGGCATAATTTGTATTAAAAAATGACCGATATGTTTACAGTTTACTGATGGGCCCCACCATATTGGATATAACCTAGCGACCCTCGTCTAGTCAAAATTTTTTAAAGCAACACAATCCTATCAACTCAAGTTCTAGCAATCCTGCACCGGCTTAACTACCAATGTGGCTTATGTTTGGATTCGCGCGTGAATAAGAATTCAAAGACTTCACTCGGAGACCAGCTGTAGAAATGTTCAGCCGCTTTAACATTGGGTTATTTTAATCCCATTATAAGCCATTTATTACATCAAATTTTACATCCTTGCCATTCTGACTGAACCAAAGTAAATCCAATTCCCATAGACAGTGGGTAGGACGTGGCAATGCATCCAAAGATAGTAAAGCGAGGAAAATGTTGCATTGGGATGAAAATGGCGGTTTAGTGGGCATTTTTAAATAAAACGGATTTATTTTGCGAGGTAAGTGCCTTCATACTGTTTTTAATTTAAAGTCCACCTGTGCATTCTGCGACCAGATGCCTAAAGTACCCTCAACACTTTGTTTCAGGAACGCAGGTTTTGTAACAAAAAAGTTATTGAAGGTTTTATACAGTAAAGGTAATATAAACAGCCAAAAATATGGTATTTTAGGCTGATCTTCAGACATCTGGGCACTTCCATATTGGGTTTTAGCATTTTATCAAGTCAAAATAACATATTTTTTTTCTTCTTGGCTCGTCCACAATAAGCAAACCCCCACGCTCGAAAGAAAACAGGACATGCCATTTTCTGGCATTCGAGGATTGGGACATTCCCTTTTTGGCATTACCTGGATATCTTTAATGAACTCCGGAATGATGTATTTTCACTCGTGGCTTCGCCACTCGTGAAAATACGAATTCCGGAGCTCACTCGATGAAATATATTTCTATCTTACACTGGTAAAAACAAATATCCTCTATTTCATCTATTCCAAACACACAGGAAGTTGTCGGTTTACTTACTTGTAAGAAAATTACTGATCTCTAACCGAACAGACCCTATTTCAAACGAGGTATCGCAAATATGGTGACAAAATATACATCCGCTAATTGCTTTCGTTTATTTTCCTGGCATGTTATACATGCAAACAAGCCAATAAACAGGCCAATTTCTAACGGTTAATGTTTCACTAACATTGAAAATGGCGAATACTGGTTAAAATTTCAAAAATGAATTTTGGAGAAAATACTCATTGCCACCTATATTTCAGTAAAGGGCAAACATTTTGATGTACAACTTAAAATTTCGGACATTATTTTAAAGATGACAAAATATTGTTAATAAGTGTTTGCGCGATATCTGTATCATTTTTAGACGTTTTTAATACCCATTCGAGAGTTCTTGTGCAAACGATATTTCCATTTGGTGTGTCTGTTCTATGTAAATTAAGCTTTTTTTCAACAACAACTTGAGCATCCAAACTTAAATACAACCATATGACACTATATTTCTTTACTTTCATTGGTCTGCAAGTGGGAAATAATGTCGAGTTTTGATCATCAAAATGATTTGCCCCTGAAACCGAAAGTAGGCCTGGAAGTAAGTTTTCTTGAATTTCTTGAAAATCCTAACATTTTTTGACGAATTGGAACTAATGATTGTACATGTAGACCAGCATATACTTATTTCAGGTTTGAGTTGATTTTGGTATATTGTCCATGAATTTCAGAGTTCTCATGCAAACGGCTTTTCTTTTGTTTTAGTAGGTGCTTTGTAATTAAAACCTAAATTAGACTAAACTGAGCTTGCAAACATTAGTACATCCTTAGATAAAAACATTTCTTCGCTAAAATCTAGGTGGCAATGAGTATTTTCCCCCACCATTCATTTTTGAAGTTTTAGCAAGTTTTCGCCATTTGCAATGTTAGGCACTAACATTAAGAAGCCCCAAGATAAAGAGAAAAATTATCATATATAAAAACGGACTTTATTCAAATGGACCAGAGATACTCTGTGATATGCAACCTGCAATAGAAACTAAGTGCTCCAAATTAGATTACACAAAGTCTGAAACATTTTAATATTTAAAAACAAAAGAATCTTAAAGTTGAACGATATTTTGCATCCAGCATCTTCCCTTTTTGTCTGTTGCCGGACGAATTCGGTTATTTTGTGCGCTTATTTTCCTTAGGTGTTTACGCTTCCTATGCATTAATCAAGCGTCCGAAATAAAAAGAGGATCGTTAAGTACTATAATTGGAATGAAGCTATCATAATGTGATAAATTTAACATGAAATAAATCTAAATTGTTCCTGAACACCGTGTTTCTACTGATATTGTTTTATTATGTTTTGAACATAGTCGCAAAAAGCCACCATTACAAAATCGGCAAAAGCTCTGACGGAATTTGAATCACACGCACAAGCCCGCGGGTCGTCACAATACTTTCAGATAATCATACGGTACAAAACCCTTTTGAAGGAAGAAGTTACTTGTGACCACAATATGTATAGGATAGAGTCTATTTTCTATAGATTGAAACGTCTTCACTTACAAATTGCCCAACATTTGTAGCCATGCGCATGCGCAGTTTTAACTAGATCGATCTTTTTTGTTCATTTTAAGATAGAAAATTGAAAATTCTATTGAAATACATCGCTGAGGAATTTGAATTTTCATAGCTTCCGATTTGCTACAAATGTAGGACAACTTCTAAAGTCCATTAGCAGTGCTAGGGAGCGGAAGTGTAGTTTCTTACGAGTTTGAAGAACTTGTACGAAACACTTTTACTTCGGTTCGAGTGATTACAGACCTTCAGGCAAACATCAAACCATAAACTTGGCTTTGCTTCACAATCCGGATAAAATGCCCCGATTCTCACACGGACCCAATGGTCCACTTTCACAGGTGTTCAACATGTTTAAAAAAAACGAAGCCATCCAGTTTTATAAGCATTTACTGTCATTAGCATTTTTAAACAAATCATACAATAACCATAGATTTATTATGGAAGGTATTACATACAACACAAAAGAGCAAAGGAAGCATGTTGGTCAAGAAGTATAATAAATAGCACTATATCTGTCACATACACAAAACTATACATTTGTAAATAAAAACCTCGATGTAATGGGGCACGCCACGGGAAAAGGTACTTTCGGACATATTTGTTGACATTTTAGTTGTTACTATATTTGGAAAGAGCTGAAAATTATATTTAATTTTTTTATACCTAACTGGAGATTTTGTTACACATTTTGACAGTATAATGTCATTTTTACCTCGAAACGCATAATAAGTAATGTCGTCTGCTCAACTTGATGACGTCATTTCAATGATTGACGTCAACGGTCCGAAGGTATCTTTTCCTATGCCGCGCCCCATAAGCTCACACCGATACGGCGACAGCGCCTTACCAAATAACGTCGATTTCTCTACAGATTGTAAATGCATGAAGTTTTTCTTTGTCCCCAATCCCGGAAGGTCTGATAAATACTGTGATCACATTTTCCACCGGAGCACATTCTATCAGCCATTCAAGAAATTTCAACATTGTCTTTGATATTTAAGTTTTGAACTTACTTCTAATTGCATTCTACCTGGGAAATGGAAGCAGAGAGCAGCATCAACATAAGTTACAGTTCAATTACATATTATTTTACATATAAGTTCATCGGCAAACAATAGATTTTCAAATTTTCTTTATAAATCAGTTAATATCTTTTCACTTTATATCAGGTCACATTCCTCTCATACCTGCACTTATCTCATTAAAAATCATATTAATAACTTGCCAAATATCTGATGTTTATCAACATCGAAAACTGTTTGTTAGCATCTTGACTTCTGATAGGCTTTTAAAAAAAAGTATTGACTTCAAAAACATAGGTGTAACAAATATTATAATATAATTTGCCTACATTGTTGAGTTTTTGTTGCTACTGGTATTCTACATTGTATTTTCCAATATTCTTCTTTATAAACAGAAGATCTACCAATGGATATGTCTTATTCAGCTGACATTCAACACTATTCCACCTGCCACTCTTTAAAGAAGTCATTTCCTTTGTCATCCACCACTATAAATGCTGGGAAGTTTTCTACTTCAACTTTCCATATTGCTTCCATTCCTGAAAAAATCAAAGTTCCTTAGTGTGTAGTTTCCTATGTTATAATCAAAGTTCTTTAGTGTGTAGTTTCCTGTGTTATAATCAAAGTTCCTTAGTGTGTAGTTTCCAGTGTTATAACCATCAAAGTTCCTATTAAAGTGTGTTATTTCCTGTGTTATAATCAAAGTTCCTTAGTGTGTGGTTTCATGTGTTATAATTAAAGTTCCTTAGTGTGTAGTTTCCCGTGTTATAATCAAAGTTCCTTAGTGTTTAGTTTCCCGTGTTATAATCAAAGTTCCTTAGTGTGTAGTTTTTTGTGTTATAATGAAACGTTCTTAGTGTGTAGTTTCCTGTGTTATAATCAAAGTTCCATAGTGTGTAGTTTCCCGTGTTATAATCAAAGTTCCTAAGTCACCGTGGGGAATCAGTAGTACTAGTTACGAACATTTTTAGAACGCGAGCGTGAGCTCGAAGGAAAAAAGTTAATATGTAAATATATTCTTTTATTTTCTAAAAAACATGTTGTGCACGGAATGGCACTAATGAAAGCTTTCGATCGGTACATTTGTTGTTGCTGAGAATGGTGTAGTAAATTCCTGAAATAGCCGCCGCTAATATACCGCCCTTTGGAAAATCTTGCGATGTATCACCGACGGTTATTTATTCTTTATTGCATAACTGCGAAGAATTAATGAATTTTAGTCAAACGTTTAAAGTTCTTAATTTGCTGTTAAAATACTAAATACTGCTTAAATGTACAATCATTATAAATATGTCATTTTCAGAATGTAAAAGCCTTACGTTTGCAAGATTTGTGGCGTAACCTACAAAGTAGATCTGGTGTGTATTTATGAGCATGAAAAGCGGCACAGCAAAGAAAGTCCAAATCAGTGCTGCAGGAAACTGTTTTTTAACTAAAGTTCATTTACTGAACATAGGTATGAAATTAATGCATCGTTTTAGTAAGTTTAATTGGGATTTTAGATTCACTTTTACTAAGTGAAGTCTATTAATCAGTGCATACCACGGAAAAGGGCATCTACGGTAACAGCAGACTCAATTGTCGTTCAAGTTTTAAAGTAACATTAAACATATTCCAAAATATATTCGACAGTTATTACTAATTTTATTTTCTTTATTAACATAATTATTTGATACTTCAAATTTATATCAAATAGCGATACGGGCAACTATATATAAAGTGTAGGTCCATTCATACAAAGCACGTTTCAGATATGTATGTGGAACTTTTCTGTTAAATTTTAGCTTAGGTTTTAAATTCGCGCACTGGCCCGAGCGCGAAATACGCGAAAATAAAGCCATCGCTAAATTAAATGATACCACAGTACCTAATTCTGGATATTACAACACTTCTAAGAGCCACCAGGAGTACATTAAACAAATGTAAGAGATTATACCTAGTTCTGGATATTCTAACAGCTCCACCTTGCGAATGCAGTTTTTGGCTAGAATGGCTGCTGGACCTCCGATAGAACCAAGGTAAAATCCTCCGTGTTTCTTACACGCATTTGTCACCTGGTGCGAGAAAGCAACTATTCACTAAATGTAAAACACTTCAAAAATATTCCAATCTAAGAAAAATTAAAAAAAGATAAATTTCCTTCATTAATGTTATATGCAGATGGACACTCGCATGTCTATTATTATGAGCCAATCTGTTACTGTTCATATGAAAAACTGTATAAATAGAAAAATTAAACAATGTAGTCCCTGATGGATGTACAGACTGAACTACATGCTCACAAAATGAGACAGAAAGTGGGCTTAGCACATCATGATAGGATCAGGGCTGAAGGTTATAAAGCTGAGACTGGAAACCAGTCTCAAATCTCAAGCATCTGATTGGCTGAAATGGCAACTGGTCGCCATTTCAGCCAATCAGATGCTTGAGATTTGAGACTGGTTTCCATGCTCAGTTTTATAACCTTGGGCATTGTATATCCAGGTGTAGAAGAAACTATGGACATATTACATTTGAAGTTTGGTTTGATACATTGTTACACTATTGTCTCTTGCTACCTGTTTGCTTCTGTTTCCCTTAGCCAGCATGATCATACTTCCTCCGACTGCCTGGAATACATCCACATAACTGTCCATACGTCCTGCTGTAGTTGGACCAAACGATCCACTTGCATAGCCCTATAATATTCAATAGTTTTTGTTTCACTGTCTATAAACTAGACTTCAAACTTCTGAAAATGCAGTGCAGGGCCGAAGATCATAAAACTTAGTTTTGAGATCAGTCTCAAATCTCAAGGATCTGATCAGCCAATCAGATGCTTGAGATTTGAGACTGATCTCTAGATTTAGTTTTATGATCTTGGACACAGATCTCTGGATGCATCAAAACATACAGACTATAATGCAGTATCCCCAGTTAACTTTAAATGAGCTTGGCTGAGGCTGCTGGATTTACCCTTTCCTCCATAGATGCACCTTTATTGCAAGGGTGAACAGTTTAGATCCAGATCAGCTGGTACATCCGTGCCGTCCGATCAAGATCTAAACTGTTTGTTTTTTTATTCATTAGGGCATTTCTGACCAAAATGCCACCACTGCAGATCCTGATCAAACGGCATGGATGTGCCAGCTGATCTGGATCTACACTGGTCACACATGCATAAAAATGCTTATATATTGAGGAAAGGGTTAATATTTGGTCACATTATAGAACAGGGTGGCAGGTGATCTTTGCACATGTAGATAATAGAGATGTGCAACCAAGTAAGAGAACTCCAGAAAAAAAGCAGAAAGTTGTAAGTAGTGAGCTGTCAGTGTCAAGTTTTTTACAGTCAGTAGTTAGCAGAAAGTAGTGAACATTCAGTGCCAAGCTGTAAACAGTTGGTAGTTAGCAGAAAGTAATTAGTAGTGAACAGTCAGTGCCAAAGTTGTAAACAGTTGGCAATAAAAAGTAAGTTATAAGAAGTTAGCAGTAAGTGCCCAGTTGTGAAAAGTTGGTAAAAAAAGGAAGTTATAAGTAGTGAGCAGTAAGTGCCAAGTTCTAAACTGTCTGTAATTATCAGGAAGATATAAGTAGTGAGCAGTCAGTTTCAAGTTCTTAACAGTTTATTTCTTTGTATAAGTAGTGAGCAGTAAGTGCCAAGTTCTAAATTGTCTGTAGTTGGAAGGAAGTTATAAGTAGTGCGCAGTCAGTTTCAAGTTCTTAACAGTTTATTTCTTCGTATAAGTAGTGAGCAGTAAGTGCCAAGTTCTAAACTGTCTGTAGTTGGAAGGAAGTTATAAGTAGTGAGCAGTCATTTCCAAGTTCTAACCAGTTTATTTCTTCGTATAAGTAGTGAGCAGTAAGTGCCAAGTTCTAAACTGTCTGTAGTTGGAAGGAAGTTATAAGTAGTGAGCAGTCAGTTTCAAGTTCTTAACAGTTTATTTCTTCATATAAGTAGTGAGCAGTAAGTGCCAAGTTCTAAACTGTCTGTAGTAAGAAGGAAGTAATAAGTAGTGAGCAGTCAGTTCCAAGTTGTAAAAAGTCAGTAGCTAGCAGAAAGTACAGTCAAACTTCAATGGCTCAAACTCCATGGGACTGTCAGATTGTTCGAGCCATCGTTAGTTCGAGCGATCAGTGGTTGGTATGTGAGAATGGGTTTCTGTTCACTAAACTAAACGATCACATAACAATTCATAATATTTCTTATTTAAATGAATTAATTATTATCTGATAAAAAACGATTTTGCCCCTTTTCACCCTCTGTGATGACATTGGATTTAAATTTTAGAGATTTGCAGCCCAATTTTAGTTTAGTGCTTTTCTTCCCTTCTGCCGACTTAGCAACTTTAGCTGTTGCCAGGTCCTTCACTAAGTTGCTTGGTGTTCGCTATTCCTCCTGTTGCCAACTAAGCTATCCCCCTGATACCTGTTCCTTCACTTAGTTGCTTGGCTAGTTGATCCTGTCAAACTCATTTTGAATATGAGGCCTCATTGTAGAATTCCTTAGCTTATTTTAAAAATAATGATTGACATGACATTCTCGCGAAAAAAAACTTCTATAATTTTCTTATTAATTTTATTAATATGACAAAATAATTACAATTAAAAAACAAAACAAATAACAGCTTGTTTATAGTTATCAGAAGTGTGGTATAAATGATCAAAACCACCAAAATATTTTCATCCGATTTAATATTTTATTTACATGACTTAATTAAAAAGCCCATCGTCGTAATTGGCGAGACATTTTCACGTCTTTGTTGGCACCTTTGATGATTACCGATAACGGTCTGTTTGCGCCAAGGAGTGTCAAAAACATGAAAACTGACTGTCGTGACCTTGATTGGTGTTCAACTGTTTGACTTATGGGTAGTTCGAGCCACTGGAGGTAGAACAATATAGAAAGTATAGAGTTCTAGTTTGGGACCAGACAAACTGTTTGAGAAAAGTGTGGTGTTCAAGCTAATGGTTAGACTGTAATAAGTAGTGAGCAGTCACTGCCAAGTGTTAAACAGTGGGTAGTTAGCAGGAAGTGATAGGTAGTAGGCAGTCAGGGGAAGTTATTTCCAAAAAAGTAAAACACCTTTATGACATAGACTTCAAAACTGAGAACATTTAGTTTTTGAAAGCAGTGTTCAATTTGACTCCTGTCAAGACTTTTAAGGGACATAATCATAATGTCCCAGATTCCCATGTTGTATTCAACGATCATATTTTCCTTAAAAATTGAAAACAAAATGAAAATTGTAACTAAATTTGGCCCAGTTCGAAATTACGTGTACTACTGCTTATGGTAGTGTTTTCTTTGCAAGCAAGTATATGGGAGAGAATTACCTCTGGAGTTTTAGCTGGACCAGCATAATAGACTGGATGATTCTTGAAGAATTCTGGCAACCCTTCTCCCTTCTCCAGCCTCTCCAGCAGCTTGGCGTGTGCTATATCACGTGCAACGATCAGCGTACCCGTCAGACTTAGTCGTGTCCGGATTGGATACTTGCTGAGTAACTTTAACACTTCCTTCATTGGTCTGTTTAGATCAACCTGTAATTATCAGCCAACTGCATTGTTAGACAACAACTACTTACAGTATTAAGTATGTTTCACATTTTTGAGATTCAGATGAGATAAATTGGTCTGCAATCAACTGAGCTCTTGATACTATGTGCAACAAATGTTTATACACCAATATGTACATAAATTGAGATGAATTTTTAAATTTCAAAGAGCTTCAACCATAGATAACAGGATTTTCTACTAAATCACAAAGATAGTATTTTTTGCATACCTGGTATAAAATTGATCAAAATTAAAGCATGGCTAAGCAACCAGCCACCATTTCAGCCAATCAGATGCTTGAGATTTGAGACTGGTTTCCAAACTCAGTTTTATAACCTTCAATCCAGTTCTCTTAACATTAGTTACACAAAACATTTATATCAAAGTGAGTTCTCACGAAACAGTTATACTGAATATACATGTACTTCAAAAATAATATTTTAAATATTTCTTCCAACAGTTTTATAAAAGAGAAAGATTATAATGTGAAACACTCCAATAACACTCTTCCAAACAGCATTGCAAGCGAGTCAGCTTCTGTAAACAACATTTCCTGTGAAATTTTATAGATCCAATAACACTCTTCCAAACAGCATTGCAAGCGAGTCAGCTTCTGCAAACAACATTTTCTGTGAAATTTTACAGATCCAATAACACTCTTCCAAACAGCATTGCAAGCGAGTCAGCTTCTGTAAACAACATTTCCTGTGAAATTTTACAGATCCAATAACACTCTTCCAAACAGCATTGCAAGCGAGTCAGCTTCTGTAAACAACATTTCCTGTGAAATTTTACAGATCCAATAACACTCTTCCAAACAGCATTGCAAGCGAGTCAGCTTCTGTAAACAACATTTCCTGTGAAATTTTACAGATCCAATAACACTCTTCCAAAAAGCATTGCAAGCGAGTCAGCTTCTGTAAACAACATTTCCTGTGAAATTTTACAGATCCAATAACACTCTTCCAAACAGCATTGCAAGCGAGTCAGCTTCTGTAAACAACATTTCCTGTGAAATTTTACAGATCCAATAACACTCTTCCAAACAGCATTGCAAGCGAGTCAGCTTCTGTAAACAACATTTCCTGTGAAATTTTACAGACCAGACATGAATGATTTGACCATACCTGCCATATCCCCTGGAAATTAGAGCCATGCCCTGGTCTCCCGGCGGGAGATGAAAATCTCCCGGAATTAAAAAAGTTAAGAAAAACAGTAAAAAAAATTATTTTTGTTGCTTTCATCAGACATATGTCAAAACGCCGAATACACAGTTACATATCTCGGACGATCTTAACCGTTTTCATTTGACAAAATCCAGAAATGTGTACCTGGATGACTTCACCGCCCAGATCTTTGTCCTCGACTTCCGGCAGATACTTGTCCGGGTTTGTCTCTAGCTGCTCCAGAAACACACCGTCTGATGTTATCTTACCCATAATCTGTAACGAGAAATCACACTTTAACCCTTTCCTGTATAGATACACCTTTATTGCTAGGGCAAACAGTTTAGATCCAGATCAGCCGGCACATCCGTGCTGTCTGATCAGGACCTAAACTGTTCGCTTTTTGATTCATTAGGTTATTTCTGACCAAAAGGTGACCAGTGCAGATCCTGATCAGACGGCACAGATCTACACTGGTCGTATATGCGTAAAAATGCGTATATCAACGAAAGGGTTAATATTTGCCTAATTTCCAAGTGACAGCAGAAATAACATGTTTTGTTGGAAACACAAGTCAATCTTTCAGGAAAGATACAATACACATCACATATACAGGGGTTTCACTAGCTGCTGAATATTAAGGGTTATTTTGTCCATTTTTAAGGGATTCTCTCAATTATAAGCCAAAAGTATGACCTTTCAGCTAAAATCCTAGGGGTCAAAATAAGTCATTTTACAAATTTCAAGGGTCAAAGGGTCATCTCCTGAGTCAAAAGGAACCCCTACATATACAGTCTATCCCTAAATGTCTATATATTTGAAGTTGATACGGTGAAAAATGACAAATAGGAAGACTTTGGACAATTGAGGGGAATGTGGATGTAGGATGAGTAAGGACAAAGCCGGAGAGTGGTGGTGTAGCTGGGGTGTAGGGAGTACTGGATGCCTAGTGGGAGTGGGCGTGTAGTGGGGAAGTGGGGTGTAGGGTCTTGCATGCTGCTTTGCTGCTTTACCAACTTTTCTTCATTAATATCTGAAGTCTGCAAAATATTTTTATTTGGGAGGGGGAGTGGGGGATGGTGGGGGGTTACCATTAAAACCCTGCGTGCAACATTGATTTTATGGTATGATCATGGTTTTAGAACTGACATTAAGATTTGCTCCAGAAACTAGAAATTTTACAGAAATTTTGAAGCTGACTTTTTGAGGTAGGGTCATGGTTATGGGAATATCTTTTACGCAGTTTGGCTGAAGCACTTCCGTTAGTTGCTAAATTATCCTCCAGAAATAGAATTTTCGGCATATTTTGAACTTTGAACAGTAAGTGTTAAGTTTGGTTGAAATGTTGTGTATATAAGATTTGTGATGGCTGGACATGCGGACATATGACAAGGCCACCCAGAATGTAACTCCAACCCCAATCTGATTAAAATCATTTCCTGAAAACCGCTATGATATCAGGATCTGACGACGAGTAACTAACACGTGCTTTTATCACTAACCCTTTCAATCAATCAGATTGTTGCCTACAAAATCGCAAAAGTGAAAGTAGAAATAGTATTAAAATAGTATTTTAAACCATGGAAAGTGTTGTCAGCCTGCATAAGACATATTTTACTGGAGATATATGTGTTTAAGTAGTATTACATGCATTTCTAATGTAATGACATCTTCAGATCATTTTGCGAGCGTTATAAATCATGCTTCCTTTGTTGACAGTTTCTAAAAATTTTAATTGGGGAAAACCGCTTTTACTTATGTACGGTGTCTGCGGGCCGTCATCAGATCTAACATTTTGTTAGATCTGACTTTAGTGAGATTGCTCCAACCCAGTGCCAACACTAAAGAATTTGACTATTTCAGACACCTGATGTCCAAAATGAAAGCTACAATATTGTGAAGCTTATCCTGGTAATAAGTTAGAAGACATTTTCACTCAATCATCAAAACATTTTTACCTGTCTGTCTGCTGAACATGAAACTCCCAGGCCGACTGGGCATGAGGCACCATGTCTGGGCAATCTGACGACCCGTACATCATGACAGAAATATTTGCCTCCAAACTGAGCACCGATACCCATCTTCTGTGTGAGCTTGTGAATGTCTTCCTCCAGCGCCAGATCTCGAAATGCTCGACCATGCTCATTACCTTACAATAACAACATGTCCAAGTGTTAATACTGGACAGTCAAGGTCTCTATAGCAACCAGCGACATCCTGTGTCCAGGTGACTGGATCAAACTAAACCTGGTCTCCAAACTGACCTCTTAGAGGCTAGAGTTTGTAAAGTAGTCCTGTATAACAGGTTCATAATCGTGTGGTCTGAGATATGCACTCATTAATGTTTTTGTTGTTTTTTTAGTCATCAATTTGTAAGGTTTTTCTTCAACAAAGCCTGTTCTAAATAAGATTGTGTTTTAAGAGGAAGATATATCATTGAAGAAGATCCCATGAGACTTATATCATTAAAGAAGATCCCATGAGACTGACAGATTTCTTAAGGTAAGACCTGTGTAATGAATACCTTTATCAAGAAGAGTATCCAAGGGAGGTAACTATAGTAGTAAATTAGCCAAACTCCCCGCAGTGGTTACTTCCCCTTACAGTTGCAAGAGGACAAGGGTTCAAATCCTACTGGAAGCTAATTTTTTTTTGTAAGCCTAGAGCTTAAATAATTGGCATATTTCTTTTTTTCCTGTGTAATTCTGTCATTGAATAAAAAATTCTCATGATTTAAACTAAAATAAGCAAAATAATCAAGATTAAAGGGGTTTTCGCTATCAGAATAGTGTTTATTCAAGTCATCAATTTGAAAATTTCTAAAACTGGATGGTAAACTTCTCTGAAATTTTGTTTAAATTTTGTTTAAGGTATATAGTTAAAAAATAGTAAAGTTTGGTATATTGCACCAATCAGGATTTTGCACAATTTTCATTAATATAGTCTCGTGAAATATAAAAAAATGCATTTTTTAAATTTATTTGGTCAAAAAATGTCATTTTAAGATATAATTTGTATTTACATATTATATCTTAAATTGGTTTAGTAAAATATAACATATTTTTGATACACTGTAAAAAATTAAGGTTGAATTTATCAATAACAAAAAATTTTGTCACCGATTAAAGAATTTGGATACTTTCACGTTTTTTCTCACTTTTTTAAATAAAAAAAGCTAAAAATCTCAAAAACTACACGGTGAAAATCATTAAAATTTTGCATACAAGTCAGTGGTATGAAGCAGTTGATGAAAATATAATCAGATGTTGGATTCTTAATAGTGCCCATTACACAGGTCTTACCTTAAAAAGAGGCCAAAATTAGCAAGAGCTGCATATTCTCAACTTTCTGAATAATTTATTTTGAGACAAAAACAATCACAATAAACATCTTCTGAGAATGAAAGGTTTGAACATTAAAAAGCTATTTTACAACTGTCAACAACTGCTGTTTCTATTACTGATAAGATTTCCAGAATTTTGTGAAGCATTCTAAACTAAGTTTATCTTATCGAGGTATTTTGTAATGGCTGGCTTGACTGGAAACATTATGGAACTTACAGAGCACACATTCTTACATACCAGATCAGGTCATCCGGTGTTTTCAGCCGTGTAGGAAATTTCGATCCTACACCCCCCATGTATCTGACGTAATATATTCAAGTTAGTGACGTCATTTATAAAAAAAGGTTTGCGTTAATGTCAATATTTCAGCATAAAGAAAATAAAGAAATGTTATAAATATTAAAAGTATGCAAGAAAAAGTATCTTGCATGAGACATTCGGTAAAGATAGAAAAATCTGTCACCTCGGGTGAACTGTTTTGGCGGGAACTCGTCAGAGCCTCATTCCCGCAAAAGAGTTAACCCTCGGAAACAGATTTTTCCATCTTCACCTCGTACTCATGCATGATACTTATAGGAACTTACAGAGCACACAGTCACTCACCAGTTGTAGGTAAGGTATCCAGATATTTGGTGGAGGCCAGCTTGACTGTTTTCAGGTTGAATTCAGCCGAAGTTCCTCCTACAACGAGAGCCAGGTGGTATGGCGGGCAAGCTGCTGTACCCAATGTCTGAAATATCCATATATGTCCGACTCACTAAACATTAACTCTCAATGTCTTCAGAATGCATGGTGGAAAATATTTATATGGGATATGTCAAGGGAAAAGGTACCTTCGGTCATTTTTAGTGATATTTAGTTTTTAATAAATTTAGAAAGAACGTACAACTATAAATTAATTTCTTATAATTAAAATGTTGTTTTATTATACATTTTGACAATAAAATAGTATTTTTACCGCAAAATGCATAATAAATAATGTCGTCTGCTCAAATTTATGACGTCATTTCAAAGATTGATGTCAATTGTCCAAAAGTACCTTTTCCCTTGATGCGCCCTATATGAAATAACTTCCTGTGTTATGAAAACAATATTTTAAGAAAGTACAACAGTCAAGTGAGTTTAATCATAAGCCAAAAAATGTCTTCAGGCTAAAGTATTGTTTAATTCCTGCATTTTCTTTTCACTTCCCTGAACAAATGCCAAAAGGTCCTCATAATTCTTTACAAATTACAAGTAATTCTTTTCCGCACAACAGTAAGACATCTTTTCTTCGCATGACTTCACCTTCTCACAGACATATGTACTTTCTCACAATTTTGGACTGAAGTTATGGATATGTTCAAAAACTAAAGGAAAAGTAGTCCCTACCCTACAACAGTGTATTTCTTATAATTTCAATTCTTCTACAGTATACAGTCACACAGATTTTTGGACTTGTATTTTAACAAATTGATCAAGTTTTTAAATTACCTTAATTTTTTCATCAACAAATTTCATAAGTTTGTCTGGGTTCAGCAATGCTTTGGTCTGCTGATACAGATAGGTTTTATTAGCAGAGCCACCGCCTTTGGCAATGAACAGGAAGTCATAATGGTTCCCGTCCTGGGAGTATATCTCAATCTGTGCAGGCAGGTTGGTTTTGGTGTTCACCTCTTTATACATGTCAGTGGCAGAAACCTGAAAAAGTCCAGACGTAATCCTTTAACATTACACTTGATCTTTGGTCATTTAAAAAGCATCATCAATCTAAATACCAAGTTTGTTTACTGTGTGTCAACTGACTTTAAAATTAATGGAATTAAAGTTCACTGTGACCTTGACCTCTCACCTTCTGACCAAGAAATCAACAGAGGTCATTGCAATATACAAACTAAGTTCAACACTGTAGATCAAACATGAGTTATTAATTGAAAACTAATTTCCATTTTAAAGTCTTCCTGAACTTTGAACTCATTATTTCTTGGAAATATTCAAACGAAGTGTAAGTCACACTTAAGCCCTGGTCACAACCCGCCATGCGTCTTTTTTGTCCGTATGTGTGATGCGGAGGTCATGTTCGCTGCGTTTTTGGGTCGGACGTGGCAAGTAGAGAGAGGACGCATGTCACTCAAGATGTGACTACGTGGCCCGCACGCCACATCTAGGGGTAAGCAGTGAACATGAGTTAATTTCAGTCACTGTTGGGTGATATATATTAGGATGACCTACCGATGCTCAATATATATTATATACTCCGCATAGGTCTTTGTGCACACTGTGCGCTGTAAGTGTGGAACACATACATGCTCTGTAAGCTCTTCCTGATTTCTTTGCGCGTTCTGGACAGTTGAACTGAGGACGCAAGGACCACGCAAAAACTCATGGAGGCAGTGCGTTATGCACTCGTGGACTTACAGGGCATGCACGTCATCCGTACTGGGGATGAATCCGTAGCCTACACGCAGCTTGAATGCAGATAAAGTTTTGCATGCACTAAAAATGCTACAGCGTCTCTGTGTGCTCCCAAATCCGTACAGAGGCGGTACTCACCACGTACGGATCCCTGAATTTGGCCTATGTTTATGCACGTAGACAGCATGAACTTGCACGTAGGGAGGGTTGTGACCGGGGCTTAACTGTGAGTAATTCAGGTTGTTTGATGTGTTATAGAACATTACTGAACATAATTTACATAAAACATTACTTGTGAGTACCTAAGGTCCTTTGGAGTGTGTATGTTATTGAATATCACTGAACATAATTTCCATAAAACATTACTTGTGAGTACTTCAGGTCCTTTGGTGTGTGTATGTTATAGAACATTACTGAACATAATTTACATAAAACATTACCTGTGAGTACCTCTGGTCCTTTGGTGTGTGTATGTTATAGAACATTACTGAACATAATTTACATAAAACATTACCTGTGAGTACCTCAGGTCCTTTGGTGTGTGTATGTTATAGAACATTACTGAACATAATTTACATAAAACATTACCTGTGAGTACCTCAGGTCCTTTGGTGTGTGTATGTTATAGAACATTACTGAACATAATTTACATAAAACATTACCTGTGAGTACATGTACCTCAGGTCCTTTGGTGTGTGTAACTATGTTATAGAACATCACTGAACATAATTTACATAAAACATCACCTGTGAGTACCTCAGGTCCTTTGGTGTGTGTATGCTATAGAACATTACTGAAAATAATTTACATAAAACATTACCTGTGAGTACCTCAGGTCCTTTGGTGTGTGTATGTGATTAAACATCACTGAACATAATTTACATAAAACATTACCTGTGAGAACCTCTGGTCCTTTGGTGTGTGCATGTTATAGAACATTACTGAACGTAATTTACATAAAACATTAACTGTGAGTACCTCAGGTCCTTTGGTGTGTGTATGTAATAGAACATTACTGAACATAATTTACATAAAACATTACCTGTGAGAACCTCTGGTCCTTTGGTGTGTGTATGTTATAGAACATTACTGAACGTAATTTACATAAAACATTACCTGTGAGTACCTCAGGTCCTTTGGTGTGTGTATGTTATTAAACATCACTGAACATAATTTACATAAAACATTACTTGTGAGAACCTCTGGTCCTTTGGTGTGTGTATGTTATAGAACATTACTGAAAATAGTTTACATAAAACATTACCTGTGAGTAACTCTGGTCCTTTGGTGTGTGTATGTTATAGAACATCACTGAACATAATTTCCATAAAACATTAATTGTGAGTACCTCATTTCCTTTGGTGTGTGTATGTTATAGAACATTACTGAACATAATTTACATAAAACAATACCTGTGAGTACCTCTGGTCCTTTGGAGTGTGTATGTTATAGAACATTACTTAAAATAATTTACATGAAACATTACCTGTGAGTACCTCAGGTCCTTTGGTGTGTGTATGTTATTAAACATTACTGAACATAATTTACATAAAACATTACCTGTGAGTACCTCAGGTCCTTTGGAGTGTGTATGTTATAGAACATTACTGAAAATAATTTACAAGAAACATTACCTGTGAGTACCTCAGGTTTTTCTGTGTGTATGTATTATAGATCCCTCGAGATATTGCCTCAGCATCATGGCCATCTGTCCAAACATATTGTCCCTTTTTACCTAGGAAATAAAGAAATTAAAAATGGATATACAAACTTTCTTAGTCTAGTCACAAATAAAATCTTTTTACAAATAAATTCTGCCAATAAAAAGAACAAGAGCAAGTCAACCCAGTGTGACCAATGTCCATGATATTTTGTTCATTTCAAACTGCAAAATAATATTGATTAAAAAGCAATAGATGTTTTTTTGAAAAAATAAATAAAAGAGTTATGCCCATTAAACAGTACCAGTATCCGACATCCGGATAACTTACCCATGCATATAGCTGTAACAGTATCCTGACATCCTGGTAACTTATCCATGCATATAGCTGTACCAGTATCCCGACATCCTGGTAACTTACCCATGCATACAGTTGTACCAGTTTCCTGACATCCTGGTAACTTACCCATGCATAAAGCTGTACCAGTATCCTGACATCCTGGTACCTTACCCATGCATGTAGCTGTACTAGTATCCTGACACCCTGGTAACTTACCCATGCAAATAGCTGTACCAGTATCCTGACATCCTGGTAACTTACCCATACACATAGCTGTACTAGTATCCTGACATCCTGGTAACTTACCAGTGCATATAGCTGTACCAGTATCCTGACATCCTGGTAACTTACCCATACAAATAGCTGTACCAGTATCCTGACATCCTGGTAACTTACCCATACAAATAGCTGTACCAGTATCCTGACATCCTGGTAACTTACCCATGCATATAGCTGTACCAGTATCCTGACATCCTGGTAACTTACCCATGCATATAGCTGTACCAGTATCCTGACACCCTGGTAACACCATTCCAGCTGCTATACATGCATTTTTCAACAGTTCTAGAGCCACAAACTTGTCATTGCTGGAGGCCTCTGGATCTTTCAAGATCTTGGACAATTGCTAAAAATGGAAAGATGTTGCTTTTGAATTTCAAGACACTTTTAAAGTATAACTCTAATTTCAGACCAAAGTTACCACCGTCTACAAATGATATCTCTTCATCTGTGCAATTTTGTAAAAAAATCCACCAGATGCATTTGTAGTTTATGAGAAGTAGATGCCACGAAATTTTACTGAAATTAACAAAGGCCTGAATCTAATAAAAATAGATCGCAGGAAATAATATTTTCTTAACGATCATCTACACATCATGCTTGATTATCTGTGCAAGTTTGAAAGAAATCCACTGGACAGTTAATGAGTTGATGCCACAACAATTTTATTATTGAAATTAACTAGGGGGCCTTATTCTGGTAAAAATGGTTTTACCAAAAATTCTTTTTTTCTACGACCATCTACACAGGCCACAACATTTGGATAATGTATATATGTACACATGGACGAGTGTAATGTTATATGCTTCCCACTTCATGGGGGGATAAAACATTATTGCTGCAAACAAAACAACATGTGATGGGGAGGTTATCAGACAGACTACCTGATGCATTCATTTTTATGTGTGGTAGAGAACTGAAGCAAGAAATGGTGGCAGCTATGTGGTTAAAAATTTAATTCTGCCAGGAATGAGCCTGGTCAAAGTACAGGGACCAGCCAACCAGCACATGTAAGATTGTAACCAGGAATCAGCTTGGTCAAACAACAGGAACCAACCAGCCAGCACTTTTAAGATTGTAATCCTGATTGTAATCCTGCCAGGAATCAGCCTGGTCAAAGTACAGGAACCTGCCAACCAGCACATGTAAGGTGTAATCCTGCCAGGAGTCAGCCTGGTCAAAGCACAGGAACCAGCCAACCAGCACATGTAAGATTGTAACCTGCCAGGAATCAGCCTGGTCAAAGTACAGGAACCAGCCAGACAGCACATGTAAGATTGTAATTCTGCCAGGAATCAGCCTGGTCAAAGTACAGGAACCAGCCAACCAGCACATGTAAGATTGTAATCCTGCCAGGAATCAGCCTGATCAAAGTACAGGAACCAGCCAGACAGCACATGTAAGATTGTAATTCTGCCAGGAATCAGCCTGGTCAAAGTACAGGAACCAGCCAACTAGCACAATGTAAGATTTTAACCAGGAATCAGCCTTGTCAAAGTAAGGGAACCAGCCAAGCAGTACATGTAAGATTGTAACCAGGAATCAGCCTGGTCAAAGTACAGGGACCAGCCAACCAGCACATGTAAGATTGTAACCAGGAATCAGCCTTGTCAAAGAACAGGAACCAGCCAACCAGCACATGTAAGATTGTAACCAGGAATCAGCTGTGTCAACATACAGGAACCAGCCAACCAGCACATGTAAGATTGTAACCAGGAATCAGCCTTGTCAAAGAACGGGAACCAGCTAACCAGCACGTAAGATTGTAAGCAGGAATCAGCCTTGTGCTGGTTGATACAGGAACAAGCCAGCACATGTAAGATTGTAATCCTGACAGGAGTCAGCCTGGTCAAAGTACAGGAACCAGCCAACCAGCACATGTAAGATTGTAATCATTAGAGATCCTTACCTGTAAGTGAGCAGGCCTCAATAAATGGGCAATATCAATCATGGCTTGTTCAGCAATCATGGTGAGAGCTGCTGGTTCCACTTGTAAACATTTCTTCCCCTTTACTTCAAATGTTGACACATAATCACCTACACAAAGGTACAGATCTTATCAATGTGACATCTTAAAATAAATAACAATACATTGCTCTCTGTTTATTCAATAAATGTCTCTAACACCCTTATCAGCACAAAATACACTGATCCTGATTCAGCAACTTGTTTTATGATTTCCAGGGCATAAAACAACTTTCTCTGGGAAATAAAGTTGATATTCCACTATTTTCAAACTGTGGAATATCATTTTTATTTTCACTGGGTTTTTTTCACATTGGTACCCATACACAGTTATATTTTGAATGAGAATATTCAGAAAACAGGTTCAAATATCAATATATGACATCATGATGTAACACTATAAACAAATGTTATGGCTACATTTCATGCATTTCTTTCAGTCAAAATCATTCAAATTATGCAATTAAATTATATGATAAACAAAATATACATTTGGTTCAACCAGTGAAAGATAATAATGTATTTACTCATGAACTTTTGAATTATGTATTTTCACTTGTGATGAGCAGCTTTATAAATAAAATGTATGAATTATGGAGCTCACTTGGTAAAATATATCTGTATCTTACATTGGTAAAATGAAAATCCTCAAATACCCTGTACACAAACTCAAAAAGTGTATACCAGTAAGTTTTTTCCACTTTATGTCCGGCTTTTTCTCAAGTTCAAGAATGTCTTGGTAATGAAAGGGGCTGACAGCAGCAGCAGCTGTAGCCTTCTGTTGCTTCTGGACCAGACTCCCAAACTTCTGACCCACATTGTACAATGTCCTTGACCTCCGTGACAACATGTCTAGTTATCTATAAATAAACAAAACTGTACACTGAAGATGTCCTTGACCTCCATGACAACATGTCTAGTTATCTATAAATAAACAAAACTGTACACTGAAGATGTCCTTGACCTCCATGACAACATGTCTAGTTATCTATAAATAAACAAAACTGTACACTGAAGATGTCCTTGACCTCCATAACAACATGTCTAGTTATCTATAAATAAACAAAACTGTTCTCCGGAGAAGTCCTTGACCTCTTTGACAACATATCTGTTATAATTTAAATAAATACAAGAAAACCATGTCCCTGACCTCTATTACAACATGTCTAGTTATCTATAAATAAACAAAACTGTACTCATGAGATGTCCTTGACCTCTATAACAACATGTCTAGTTGTCTATAAATAAACAAAACTTTACTCCTAAGATGTTTTTGACCTCTATTACAACATGTCTAGTTATCTAAAATAAACCAAACTGTACTCAGGAGATGTCCTTGACCTTTATTACAACAAGTCTTGTTATGATATCTGTAAATAAACAAAACTGTACTCATAAGATGTCCTTGGCCTCTATTACAACATGTCTGCTATAATATAATATAAATAAATACAAGAAAAACATTGGTAACTTTTGCAAATTGCTTTAATAAATCAAAATAAAAAAACATTTTCAATTGTCCCTTGCAAAAAAAGCATGCAAATCATGCCCACCTGTGTTTACCTATAGGTCAATTAAATTTCCACAGTTACATGTACAACAATCTAAATCTTGTGATTTGTGCAGTTTTTAAAATTCATTATAGTCAAGATTATTTGAATATTATATGTTGTTATTTCATATACTCGTATATAAGAACATATAAAAAGATACCATGTTCTGACACACATTTAAAAAATCTCACATATTTTTACTCAAATCTCAATTAAAAAAGCTGCCAGTCTCAATTATTTTGAGATACCTGGCATGTTACTCCAAATATCAAGAAGAACACATGCTTCTTTCAATTTTAACATTTACATTTATGATATTTTATGTTTTATATTCAATGGCAAGCATTATTGCCAGAAAATAGAGAAAATGTTAAATATCAGTGAAAAATGAATGAAAAAATGTTGAATAAGCATTTACAATGTCATATTTGTAGGACTACTGGCATGTATGACCACATTTAATTATTTTTCTAACAAAATTATTTTTTCAACAATTGTCTTCTGTTATAAATATTATCATTATGCATCTGTTTATAACAATATACTAACAGTTGTTTTTTTTTTTTTAAATTGTTGAAAAAAAAAAAATTCACACATCATCATCCTCAAAGCAACATGGTGTACAATTCAGAAATGGCAGTGACTAGAGTTCCGGATACTGAGAGCAATAGAGGAAAGTCGGGTGATTTAGTCACCTTAAGGCGATTTTTTGCTCACATGTTCTTGACAATATTAGATCTACCCTGCAGTAAGTCAATGTATACAAGATAAACAATATAAGCCTAAGTGTTCCAAATGAAGAATCAACCTAAAATGCTTTTGAATAGTGCACTGAAAACAAAGGAAATGTATAGATGTATAGCGGGTAAATTCGGCAGCATTCGGGTAATTTCTTCACTTCACTGCCAAAAAATGCCTTAAGATGATAAAATTACCCGACTTTGATTTATTTATCATCATTACATACATGATTGTTGAAATCATTCATTTATCTATCATTTTTTTTTATTGCCAGACCTCTAGCCAGCCCTCATAGGACTGACTAGAGGTCCAGTAACCTCCGGGTCTAGGGGTCTGGTTACCATTTATTTATTTTAAAAAAGAAATTAGTTTGAAAAAATAAAACCAGCGATTTAATATACACTGAATATATAAGTATACATCGCATAATTATGGTTTGACGTTAATGTAAAATGTAACTCGAAATCGAAATGCGCTTAAGTAAAAAACTCATAATGATAATCCGAACATGTGATATCCGAAATCTGTGCAATGCATCCAGTATCCCTCAAGTTTAAAGCATAATAAGGACTTATTGCATGTGAATGTATTTGTTTTTAATTTGGCAAACTAATTAGACATTGATCAACAAATATGAGGCACACAATCGCTCAATATTTACCTACAAATTTACTTTTTCTAAAGGGTCACTTAACTATAAAACGAAGGTCAAGGTCAGCTGTGTCAAGGTTCTGTAAGGGAAATTACTCTCGCCTCCACTTTCGCTTTCATTTTACTTCCTTACTGTATAGTGCGCTACTTAAAACTAGTAAATAGATAGAATTAAACAATCATTTCGTTATTACGTATCACATGTTTGACTATTTGTGAAAATTAGTGAAAATGTGCCTGCTTCACTTATCATGACTGAAATGGACGAGCCAATAAGTTTCGCCGATCTCGGGATTAAAGTAACTGATTCAACTGTAGACACATGTTTGGGGAAAGTAAGTTCTCTGTTTCTTTGTTTCTCTGGGTATTATTTGTCTTTTGTGTTAGTTAGTGAGTGTTTCTTAAGCTTAGTCAGTTCTAATGATATTTCGATCCACTGATTGATCATCTGATGCTTGTGATCATGTAGAATCTAGATTAGACCTAACATAGATTAGTTCCGAACTCATTGTATAAAACTTTACCATCTGTTAAGAAATGTCTAACTTTCTAGGGTAATATACTGTAATGGTTTTGAAGTGGAAGTATCGTGCATTGCTTCCCTGCCTCGTGTAGGGTAACTTGCATTTAAGTCGAACTCGCAGTTTGTCCGCTGAACTTGACTGGCTATTTAGAGAAATTATTGCGGCTTTAAAAATGAAATAAAGCATGATGTGAAAATGCTCGTGTTCGATCGTTGTTTTGTTCTGTAATGTTTTTTTTACTTTGTTGTTTCTGGATGGATGGGGATTGAGTTTGTAATATATTCAATGCAGTTAGAGTTTTTTTTTACAGTTATCTGTTCTGGCTGAAGTGAATAAATACTTCACAAAAATGTCTTCACTAACAAACATCCGTGTTTAGTTCGTAAAAAATGTCGTTTTGCACGTAATGCGGCAAATGCGTTTTTGCCGATCTGATTAAAATTTGTCGAAGTTTCACGAAGAACAGACATTCATGTTTCAAAATATACATATTGGTCCTGATAGAATTTTTATCACGGCGGACGTTCTTGCAGTGTTCTTTTAACAAACAACCAGTTCGGTTTGAGTTAAATTGGTCTTTGATTTCTTTCCGAGTATTTTTATGCGTACATGTATAACTCCGATGATCTGGTCGCTTGACTCGTTACTGACTGCTATCGTTCAATTAAACGATATGTGCTTTATGCAACGAGATAAGTCTGAATTTTTAATGGGTAATCAAAATATTACAACAACCTAATCTAGTAATATTATCAATGACGCAGTTACCACAAAAATGTGTAAAACTTCCCATCTTTACTTTATCTAGTATTAAAAAGATAATGTTTTTTTCGCGTTAAACTATAATTTAAGTACTATTTTTTAGGAACAAGTTAAATAGTTTATACCGGTAAGTAAACGCAAATGACACCATGGTATCTTTCAAACGAAAGAAAAGGTAAATGTGCATATCTATGTAAATCAAGTCCCTGCATCCGTTCACTTTGAAATGGCTTGAAACGGAAGTGTCGACGGCAATTTGTTCGTTGCCCCAATACGACGCCCTGAGTGCTGAAATGACGTTGCGCTTTATAGTCAAACACTGCGCAACGTCAATACAGACGGGCGGGCTGAAAAACAGACGGGCCTCTAGATACCGGCGGCTGTAACATTGTACATTTTTTTAAGAACTATGTGCTTCCTTTTAAAGAGAACTGAAAGTTGGCCACTCCTTTTCCCCAAAGTGATGTTCGCTTGTTATCGGTTTGGTGGTTGCGAGAATGTTTACCGGACGTGATACTGTACCATTGTGAAAGAAGAAGAAGCTAGATAGTTAACGGCTTAAAAAGGGTAACTTTGGCGAGTTGTCATGAAAACAACTTGAAATAGACTCGATATTTAAGATATGATGGCTGTAAACAGCGAGCCCTTATCAATGTCAACCACTTTATAGCTCACAATTAAGTATAGTTTGTAGGGCACATTACATTGACCTTAAGCATAATTCACGTGGAGATAACAGTTGTTAAAGATACGCGTTCTGATACGTACATATAATATAGCGATGTAAACAACAGCGACAATCATCTTATTTCAGATCCGAAGCTACAAGACTCTGTCCAAGTTAGAGATATGCTTTCTCGTTATCTCGTTCGTAAGTTTGTTAGGGGCGCTGGGGCTTACCATAGAACGTCTTGTCACGGCTGACCGAGACAGTCCGGATTTTACCTTTGCTCTCCTGCTGATCCTAAATATATGTAAGTATACAGAAAAACAATATATCGACAGACCAAAAAAACCGGGGACCTGTTGGAAGACCACAAGACCCCGACTGTACGATCACACAGAGCAATATTTGCACACGGTGGCCGACCATGGTTTATTATCTCAACTGTCTAAATTCAGGATATTTTTTCGGACTGGTAATTATGTAGTAGATTTCGTACTAGTGGCCTGTGAAGCTCAATTGGTAGAGCGACGGCACGGTAAGCCGGAGGTCCGAGGTTCGAATCCTGTTTGAGGCTACTGTTTCCACCTCAAATCTGCACATTGGCGCTGCGATTATCCTTGGAGCTCTTTCGGGCGAAGCATGTTTGGCTGAGGTATTCGACTCGAACCTAGGCAGAAACTTGCGCACAAGTAAGTTGAAAATGTCTCGTATAAGTGGGGAGGAAATGTAGTAGATTTCGTACCAGCGGCCTCGGTAGATCAATTGGTAGAGCGGCGGCCCGGTCTTCAGGAGGTCCGAGGTTCGAGTCCTGGACGAGGCTACTCTTTCCAACCCAAAACAACTTCCTGATATGAACATTGTCTTCAAATCTACATCTTATCATACGAGTATATGAAAATCACCAAGTTCTAATCATCTGCATAATGTTTATCTGAATAATTTAGCAAGAAAACTATTTAGATAACATACGGAATAATTTCATGTTGTAGGTTTTTGCATTTACTACGTGTTGAGTGGAGTGTTCTTCGAGCGTCCGTACGAGATCGGCATCTTGGTTTTAGCGACATTCGTTGTCTGGTTGTACATTGTCCTGAACTATGCCATTAGTGTCAAGGGACCTTTTAAACTGGTGAGATCTCTTGAAAAACAAATATATTTACTCAGCAGAAAAAACGTTAAGACGAGGCGATAAATCCGACTCCCAGTATCGAGTAGCCAGTACAGTAGCGAGCCGACAGTAGTTAAATGCATTTTCAGAAAGTTGGCAGGGGAGCCAGTGGCTATAAAACATTGACAGTGTGATGCGGGAACCATCTCGACTTTATAACCTTTTCACGACCGACCCTGTTTTCCGGACAGACGACCATAACGTATTCGAACGCGCAGAAATTTTGAGCTCCCAAAAAACCGACACTGATTTTTTGTCAGACACCCGTAACGTAAAAATTCGTAGGCTTTTTTCACGATTTTAAAACCCGTAACGTTAATCTACGTAAAATTTTAAAATGCCCGTTGATGAGCGTATGTTTGAATAAAGCACATACGCTTTTAACTGTTACAGGTTTTCTATTCCTTTTAATGAAATTCTGAATTTCAAACATGGTAAGAAACCCGACTTAATAACTGTAAAACATGTTATTAAACGTTATTGTCTTTCTTCTGTAAAAAGTGAAATATGCATATCTAGAATGGATCGTTAAATCCAAAATCCCAACGCTCTGTTGAACCTCATTTTTCGCAAAACGTGTTCTTCACACAGTGTGAAAAATGCGTGCGAGTACGCCAGTGTGAAAATTTTGTACGCATGAAAAATATGAGTTCGTCACAAATCGGCAATGTGATTTATACGTTTGACTTTTTTCGATTTTTTAGTCTGAACGAAATTTTCACAAGTGGTCAAATCATTGTGCATCCTATAGAATTATATAAACAAAACTTACGTCTCAACGCCGCTAAATTGACTCTAAATGTTGCAATACGGACGCTAGATGTAGCAACCAACCTAAGTAACCACCATAAGGTCCATTGCAACTCTAGCACCTAAAACAGCCGCCCTAAGGTCCATAGCAATCTCAATAGCGCCCAAAGTAAAAGCTCTTATGTCGATATCAACCGGTATCGCATCCCTAGTAACCGCATAAATAACCATGACAACTACACTTTCGCCCCAAGCAACCGCTATGAGGTCCGTAGCAGCCACTCATCTAATGGTCCTTTCTAGTTTGCTCAAATTATGCCCCTTGGGTCAAAATTGGCCCCGCACGGGTGTCTTTAGTTTTACTAAAATTATACTTGTATCTATATATAGTGAAATCTTTAAAAAATTCTTTTCTGAAATTGAGAGCTTTAATATTTTGTATGTAACATCATCTAGTGGCCCTTTATCAAGTGTGCTCAAATCATGCCGCTGGGATCAAAATTGGCGCCGCCCGGGGAGTTCCTACTTTTACCTAGACTTTAATATTGAAATCGTAAAAAAAAACACAAGGTCTATCTAGAGCTTTTGATAATTGATATGTAGCATATGAAATCTATTAAGTATGGCTTAAGTGCAGTCATTTGTTTATGTTCCTGTTTTAATATTTTTTTAATTTCATAGCCCTTGACAAAGCAACGAAGTGCATTAACTTCCTTATTGTACTAATTTTACTCCAACACCTCACACTGTAATGTAAGTAAGTACCTTGCATCATAACAGATATATACACACGAATCAACAAAGGACAAAAATATTAATAATTTCACGCGTTTCGTTAGTATAGCGTGAAATATTTGTCTTAAGCGGTACGAATATTACACAATAGGGCGTATAGTTATTGGTCAGTTATGGTCAGTTAAGCACGAAGTTTTCGTGTTGATATTAATAATACACAGTGGTCATTCTACCAGACGGTTTCGCGGAGTGCACATCGTTTAAATTTCGTTTATTAAAGCTATAAATTAAGAAAATGTGTATATTTTTTTTTTTATTTTTTTTTAAAGTATCAGAAATCTGAAGAAAATATTTGTTTTTAGAGTAATGCTTAGGATATTTCATGTAAATGCATATGTACGTTTATCTCTGTAAAAAAAGTGTATCCTTTAAAGCAATTTTATGTTGATATTGTTATAATATTTATTTTTAATGTATTTAATACGAGCGTAGAATGGGGCCAACACTCTGTGGTGAGCTGACACTTGCCAAACGGGCACAGGTTTCCAGAGTTCACCGTCTCTGGTTTTGTCTGGGCGGTCAGTCTCACGCGTTTAATTGTGCAGACTTATGGTTTCTGTAAACTGTTGCATCATAACCATGTGGTATACGTATAAGTTGTACTTGTATCTCTATCCTGGCTGCACTCCTTTGTAAATAAATCGCTCGTCTGGCTGTGCAAAAGGTGTTTTGTTATTTCTGTATAAGAAGTAAAGTAAAGACGTTGCACTGTCGCGGATCCAGGATTTCAGTTAGAGGTGGGGAGGGGGGCGTAAAAGGGGGCGAAAACTCAAATTATTATAAACATATTTTCTAAAGCACGATAATGGTCTCAAGTTAGTAATATGTAACGAAATAATTAGTATTATTAACAAAATTATTTATCATTTTACTAAAAGAATTTGCAGATTGTGCGCATTTGACAAACTTATGCAGTGTTATGCTAATGTACAAAACGTTATGTCACAGCCTTCGAAACATTTGAAAGTAAATGGATTACTTGTGAGTTGGAGAAAATGGTCAGCGTAGGCCTACTTGTTGTAGTTGCAAGTAAATAATAATGAAAATTTACGTATTTAAGTAGAGTTTGCCCTGAACTTTTGAAAATATGGTTCGACTAATGTAGAGATTAGTTTGAACTATGGAATGACCACAATGTTAACTCGAACTTGCTCTATTTTCTCCAGGCTAGGTTGGTCATTACATCGGTGCTTAGTCCTTGTGTGATTGTTATAGGCGTAATGCTCGCCCGGAAATACCACCAATCGAAAAACCTGATATTCCGGACTGTGGGTGCACAGTCAAGCTTCCAGGAGCTTTGCGCCAACATGTTTGTGTTCTATGATTTATTAAAAGCAGACTTACAAGTTTCGGTAAGATCATTAATTTTACTTACACGAGAATTCCATGCATTGATAAGGAAGCATTGTCTTACGTTAGGCCTTGATTTAGATATATCCATGTTTGATACATTGCCTTTTGTAGAATAAGAATTCAAGTTGTATAAACGCCCTTGATGTTAAAAAGTAAATACATTAAACAACTTGCTACTATGGCGAAATTTACCAAGTTCATATATTATTACTGAACAGTAATTTAATAAAAAGTGTTTCACTCGGCGTGTGCTGACACTCGGCGGGTGCTGACATTCGGCCTGTGCTGACAGTCGTAGAATATACTTATATAATCCTGACTACGTTGATGATGTTGTTGTCTATGCCCATCCTGATCCTGATATGTTGTTGTTGTAGTTGTCTATGCCCATCATGATCCTGATATTTTGTTGTTCTTGTAGTGGTCTCTGGCCCTGCTGATTCTGTCATCAGGTCAGAAACTCGATCTGGAAGACAAGATTTTTCTACCAATCAGTCTTGTACTCGGAGCCGCCTCGTTCATCACTGCCTATCTTGCCGTAAGTATCTCGTTCTGTCAGTCTTGTACTCGATGTCGCCTCGTTCATCACTGCCTATCTTGCCGTAAGTATCTCGTTCTGTCAGTCTTCTACACGGTGTCGCCTCGTACATAACTGCCTATCTTGCCGTAAGTATCTCGTTCTGTCAGTCTTGTACTCGGTGTCGCCTCGTTCATCACTGCCTATCTTGCCGTAAGTATCTCGTTCTGTCCGTCTTGTACTCGGTGCCGCCTCGTTCATCACTGCATATCTTGTCGTTAGTATCTCGTTCTGTCAGTCTTGTACTCGGTGTCGCCTCGTTCATCACTGCCTATCTTGTCGTAAGTATATCGTTCTGTTAGTCTTGTACTCGGTGTCGCCTCGTTCATCACTGCCTATCTTGTCGTAAGTATATAGTTCTGTCAGTCTTGTACTTGATGTCCCCTCGTTCATCACTGCCTATCTTGCCGTAAGTATCTCGTTCTGTCAGTCTTGTACTCGATGTCGCCTCGTTCATCACTGCCTTTCTTGCCGTAAGTATCTCGTTCTGTCAGTCTTGTACTCGATGTTGCCTCGTTCATCACTGCCTGTCTTGTCGTTAGTATCTCCTTCTGTCCGTCTTGTACATGGTGCCGCCTCGTTTATCAATGCCTATCTTGCCGTAAGTATCTCGTTCTGTCAGTCTTGTACTCGGTGTCGCCTCGTTCATCACTGCCTATCTTGTCGTAAGTATATCGTTCTGTTAGTCTTGTACTCGGTGTCGCCTCGTTCATCACTGCCTATCTTGTCGTAAGTATATAGTTCTGTCAGTCTTGTACTTGATGTCGCCTCGTTCATCACTGCCTATCTTGCCGTAAGTATCTCGTTCTGTCAGTCTTGTACTCGATGTTGCCTCGTTCATCACTGCATGTCTTGTCGTTAGTATCTCGTTCTGTCCGTCTTGTACATGGTGCCGCCTCGTTTATCAATGCCTATCTTGCCGTAAGTATCTCGTTCTGTCAGTTTTGTACACGTTGCCGCCTCGTTCATCACTGCCTACTTTGCCGTTAGTGTTACGTTCGGTCCGTCTTGTACATATAGTTCTGTCAGTCTTGTACTCGGTGTCGCCTCGTTCATCACTGCCTATCTTGTCGTAAGTATATCGTTCTGTCAGTCTTGTACTCGGTGTCGCCTCGTTCATTACTGCATATCTTGCCGTAACTATCTCGTTCTGTAAGTCTTGTACTCGGTGTCGCCTCGTTCATCACTGCCTATCTTGTCGTAAGTATTTGTTCTGTCAGTCTTGTACCCACTGCCGCCTCGTTCATTACTGCATATATTGCTGTAAATATCTAGTCCTATTATCTAATTCAAGGTCCGAGAAAAAGAATTATGTTCCAAGGTCCGATGATGACTGATTTAATTAAGCCCCACAGAGACGGGGGCATATTTGGAGTTGCAACTTTTCAATTACTTTGTGGTGGATTTCCTTCAATCTTGCACAGATGATCATGTAGGATATGTAGACGACAGTTTTATTTCGTTATATTATCTAGCCCGCTTGCAGTGAGCTCGATGTAGTTGTCAGAGAGTTATGAACATTGTTATTTTAGAATTATTCATGCACACACATCTTGTGTTGGAATCACATCATTGATTTGCTTTCAGTACATTCCGTGTATTTATACCATATTTGACAAACTTTTCATCTAGTATGAATGATATAATACATTATAAACATTTTCATTTGTCCTGAAACAGTATTATTTTTAAGTAACCTCAATTATTTACTAAGTAATCAGGGCTGGTGAGGCTCGAGGATCCACCCCACTCTGCCAACAAAGCATTATGTCAACAAAATGTTAGATCTGATGACGGCCTGCCAACACCCTATATAAGCTAAAACATATTTTCCCGAGGGACTTCAAAGTTCCCTTTTCATCTATTTTTATTATTTTAGAAACAGTCTACATTGCTGTATACAGGAAGCATGATTCATAACGCTCGAAAATGATCTGGAGTTTTCATTGCATTCCGCGGTAACCAATGTAATAACACATTAAATACAGCATCTTCAGTAAAATACTCCTTATGCGGGTTGTCAACTCTTCCCGTGGTTTTTCAACTGTGTATTAATAGATATGTGTATTAATAGGTATAACAAGAAATATCTTTTAAAAAGATAAACGGCGTTGATGGAAAAGATTTTTATATATAAGAAAGAAAGAAATAAAGACCGTGCAAAAATTTCGTCTGGTGATAATACGTCGATTAAAGAAGACTGTCTAACATTAACTGTACATTCAGTTTCAATAAAATACCTCTTGTAGAGTTAGCACTAATGATGAATAAATGTCATTAAAATACAATAAATGAAAATAATAACAACTTGTTACAAGAGCGAAATCTACCAACTTTTACGTAAATTAACTTTAAAAGAAAGTGTCCCTCCCGAGTATTGAACCCGGGGCCTCCGCTTGAGAGGCGAGTGTGATAACCACTACACCAAGGCGTTTTGTATATCTGGACTTGAAATTAACAATCAGTATCAAAGGAACTAGAAAGGAACCAGTAAGAACCAGAAATATCTGCACTTCTCTGTCGTTTTACACTGTGTATTGTACTCGAGTGTTTACCTGACACCTATGAATATTCCATATAAAATCGTATTTAAGCCATCAATTGACTTAATTGGTTATTTATACCGTAAATATCTTTTTCTCCAATACAATTAACGCTTTTTAAAACGAAAATGCCCGAACATAAAGCGCCAGGTAAATACTTACACACAATATAAAAATCGTAATCATTAACTAGACCCACTAATAACCAATCAAAATAATCTATTTGATTTTCCCGCTGCATAATAAATTTTATTTACAATATTTCATTGGTCGAAAAACTAGGTCAAAAGTGAGCTTAGACAGCTAACGCCGAAAAAACGATATAAAGTTCGGAACGCATCGACAAATTTTACGGCGATCTTCATGTTCTTTTGCTGCTATTTTGTAGGCGAAAATCTTATTGGGTCGGAGGTCTGTTATAAAAATTAAGTGACTCTTTGTCAGATCCTGAGAGCGGTTTTCAGGAGACGATTTTAAGTTTTTGTACATTTTTACTTTTAATCTACTCTACTATAGTCCTACAGCTTTGAAACTACACATGTGTTTACACATATTCCAGATTGACTATAGAAGTATGATACGTCTGTGTTGCATTTTAACGAGAAAAGTTCCAATTCAAACATAGAATGTTATAGTTAAGTTTGCATGGCAGCTGTTATTTAACTTATTGCTAAAACAAAATCATTTGCATTTGTTAGCCATGATAATGAGTTGATTGTAACCACCCCCCCCCCCCTCGTCACTACACAAGTCATCCCCATCCACTCAACTACATGTATTTCTTCCACATTTTTATAATGTTTTATGTGTTACCAAACTTAAAAAGAATTCATAACAGCCTAAACCGCCAACCCCACTTACTTTTACCACCCATACATCCCTTTACAATCTTTGACACAGCACTCACCCATTCTCTCTACCAAAACATCTTGTTTGAATATCAACAAATCCCAAACACCACGTTCCCAAAATGCATTTCATGTACACAAGTTTTAAGAATCATCCAGACCCATCTCTGCCCAGTTGAAGGCTAACTCTTTACTCAAATTGTACTTATACACTCAAATTGGGCTTTAATTTCTTCTTTTACGTTAAAAGTCGAGCATAGTTTGGTGTTGGATAATCACTTGTTTAAAGAAACGGGTAGACCCTGCTCTGAGTGCACATACAGGCTTGTTGATCGTGGTCGATACAAGTCGAAATCGGAACATTTTCTTACTTTTTTCGATATTTGTAATGATTTTTAGGTTCGTTTTGAGAATAAAGTGCTGTCTGTCGTCTATGCAGTGATATGGATATTGATGCCGGCCTACGCTATATTTTTGGTTGTAAAAGTAAGAGTTTTATTATATGATATTAATTATATATTAAACTATACTCATGCATGTAACAGTAAATGCCGACATAAAATTAAAATCATGATGTTTAATAGCATGTTTCCTCTAATGTTTAATAACATGTTTTCCTCTGATGCTTAACTACATGTGATCTTCTGACCTTTTATTACATATGAATCTCTGATGTTTAATTACATTTGATACTTTGATCTTTAATTACATGTGATTCAGTGATGTTCAATGACATGTTAATAACATGTTATCCTCAGATGTATAATTATATTGTGATCCTCTGATGTTTAATAACATGTTATTCTCTGATGTTTAATATTATCATTTCATGTTTATTAACATTTGATCCTCGGATGTGTAATAACATGTTATTCTCTGATGTTAAATAATCTGTTACCATCTGATGTTAAATAACATTGTTATCCACTGTTGTTTAATAACATGTTATCGTCTGATGTTTAATAACAAAAGATACTTTGATTGTTAATAACGCGTTACCCTCTGATGTTTAATAGCATGTAATATTCTGATGTTTAATTACATGTTATCCTCTGATGTTAAATAACATTGTGATCCTCTGATGTTTAATAACATGTTATTCTCTTATGTTTAATAACAAAAGATCCTCTGATGTTTAATTACATGTTATCCTCTGATGTTAAATTACATTGTGATCCTTTGATGTTAAATTAGATTGTGATCCTTTGATGTTTAACTACATGTAATTTTCCTATGTTTAATAATATGTGATTCTCTGATGTTTAATTAGTATACATGTGATGCTATAATGTTTTATTACATGTGATGCTATGAAGTTTAATAACTTCTCTGATGTTTAATTGCTTGCCTAGAAATGACTGTACATTTTATTCTTTTTAAATTTACCTGCATATTTGTTAAATAATAGTGTTAACCATTTGTAATTGATGTACCTTTATACCTCAAATGCGATTGATGTTTATGGTTAAGTGAGTTTTCTTCATGTATAGCATAATGCACATTAAGTTTATTCTGATTCAAGTTCGTCCGTTTCTGTACATCATCTGTCCAGTTCTGTGTCATGAATCAAAGCGTTGTAGTCGAGGAGTTCCTGCTATTTGTATAAAATAGTTTTTAACGGACACGGCATTTTGCACTCCAATACTTACATGTTGTTAACGAACTCTCGCAATATGCTCACAAGCATGTGAACATTACAGTGTTACAGTACATTTGTATTTTACTTTTCTGTAAGAATCACATGTGCTCTACTCTGAAAAAAAATGTATGGAAAACATTCTTTTTCCGGAATTAGCGATTTGAAATTTGTCGGTCATTCCCTAGTTAACATTTCAAATCTAAAATAAAAAATAATAATCATTTAATAATTTACATTTGTATATTAAAATAAAAAATAATAATCATTTAATAATATACATTTGTATATATTAAACTTTTCTCATCGGTGAATAAACATTTTCATATTTTCTATTTTCATGCGAACATTTGCTTTGCTTCAGGCAGCTAAGGATTTACAGTCCGATTCGATAGACACGAAGGTTTCATTAAACGCTGTCATTTTCGTGGCGGCCGGTGCTTGCGTCCTTGTGAGAGGGGCCAGTGCTTGGTTTGGCGTCAAGGCTTTCTTCAATTTTGGAAAAGGACTGAAAGAAAAAGGTGATATGAACTTGAAACGTTTCAATGTTTAGTCGCTATTTTGTAGTTTGTTCAATTTGTTTTATGCGAAAATATTTGAAAACACGCTTAACATATGTCACCCTTTCTATTATTAATAAGCCCTTGGCCACTATTAGAATACACATGATAATATACGCAAGGGGTATATGAAAGATTAAAATGAGATGAAATGGCCAATACAAATCTGATAACGTACAAATACAACAAAAACAAACAGTGATAAAACAGATAAAGACATAGGGGTAAACGATCCGGTTCACATATTTACTGTTTTTAAGGACCGTCTTAAGCTTTTGAGCTTCACATTCATTAAAGGCATTTGGAAAGTATGAAACAAGTGAGTGCACACTTGTCAAAACTCTGTAGGCCAGCAAATTCAAGTCACTGAGCTACGAGCAAGCTCCTACAGGACGCCGAGGTGTCTACTCAAATGCGCGTTATATTTGCACAGGAAAAATAACTGAGAAGTGCACCCATTAGGTTCGGGAATAGATTTTATTATTAATCTTATTGAAGTCACAGGTTCTTAATTTCTCACGTTTAAGTGAATAATAAAATATGACAAAACGTACGTTTTACGGCCCATGCTGTTAAAATAGTGTGCATGAATGCACACACAATTTTACAGTACATACCTAACCCATAGGCTATTATGTTTTAAGACCGAAATAAACAATGAAAGCATTTCCTCGGACTTCCAACAAGTGCAATTTTCACATAAATACTGGAGTATTGTGGGGTTTTCAAAGCTCCGTATACTAAAATTGCACAAACTGCGACTGCATTTATAAATTGCGTTAATGTGCTTGTTGTGTTTTAAATTAAATGGCGCTTATAATGTGGGTTCTTAATTAGGTTTTCACGTTTTCATTCAATTCTACATGTTTCTTAAAAGTTTTAGTTATCAAGTTGTTAACGAGATCAGGTGCCAAGGTTATAAAACTGAGATTAGAAACCAGTCTCAAATCTCAAGCATCTGATTGGCTGAAATGGCCAGCATCTGATTGGCTGAAATGGCGACCAGTCGCCATTTCAGCCAATCAGATGCTTGAGATTTGAGACTGGTTTCCATGCTCAGTTTTATAACCTTAGGCACATGTGGCATTCTTGTAACGACTTTCTGTAGGTCAGTGACTCAGTGAGCTGGGTAAAACATGTCTGTATATTTGTCTTATTTTCAGTTTATGGCGTGACGGACGGTGACAGGGGACCCATCGATATAAATAATTCTCATCGGAACGCCGAAGCGTGATAGCGTTACATTTGACGTCATTTCTTCCATATCTACCGAAACTTTCATCATTGAAAGATATGTCATTCCTTGCACTTAAATTATAAATGGGGACAGGTGTCTGGACATTGTTCTGTATGACGTTTATAGGACCATAGTTCAAGGAGTATGTGTATGACATTTCGTGTTCACATCGCTTAATGTTGGTAGTCACGCTGAGTGAAATAGTGAAATTAATTAGGCGATGTAACGCCGCACAACAGCATCGTCGCATAAACGAAATCGACAACGTTTATGCGGAGATTTTCCACACATTAACAGGATTTTCTTTTGTAGCAAAAACACACTCTTTCGCCGCATAAAAACAACGCACATACAAGTGCAATAGTGGTTAATAATGTCTCATCAAGTTCGGTTGTGTCCACTCACTTAACCAAGCTTTGAACCTTCTGCGAAAAGTATTCATTTGACGATTTGCTCGACTAAAAGCGGAAATATGTGTTACGACAACACATAATACCGTCATTTGGGACAATCAGAAAGTGTTATCGTCTTATGACTTAACACACATTCTCGGCTTTTTTGTTATACTGCCGGGAATGTGCCCATGACAGTGCGCACTTTCAACGTATTTAAAGTCAGTTGTTAACATTAGAAATCAAACAATCCTCACTGCTCCGTATGTGTCTTTGTGCTCAGATGAGCTAAGAATTATACTGGAAAGATAATAAGAATACATGTAAGTAACTTATGAGACTCCCAGGTGTAAATATTTCGGGACGGACGGACGGACGTGTCCGCGACCTCATCTAATCCTCATTATGTGGCAACAAGGCTGAACCCAATATAAGCAATTTCTGTTTTATGCAATGAGCGTCTCCCTGTTTATTTAGAGGATAATACACGGCTGAGCGGGGCCGAGGCGTGATAATCGGCCCGAGAGGAGCATAACGGCCCGAGGGCTTTAGCCCGAGGGCCGTTTGCGACCGAGGGCCGATTATCACGCCTCGGCCCCGCTCAGCCGTGTATTAACGTCTATAATACATACCTTTATAGACATCTATTTAGATATCTTTTTATAAAATGTTCACTTTTAGGTTATTAAGTGAGCACTTGTTAATTGAACGAACACGTCACGATTCAAGTATTACGTCATTTATGTTTAATATGTGACGTAATTCGACGAATGTTTACTTTTTCAAACAGTGCAAATGACTTGCGGTTGAAAGTTTCTTTTCTTTTTTGCTTTTAAACCAGAACTTCATTGCAAAATCATTGGACAGGACGGAATATGTTTTAATTATGAATGGTAGAAGTGTTTTACGTGGTATGAGTCTGTAAAGGCTATGATTTAAGAGTGTTTCATACTCATACCACTGCTGCGAGCTTCGATTATCTACACCAAATAGGCTTTATTCTACCGGACGTATGGAGAAAACGATAAGAAAAAAAGGATTGGAAGTAACGTGATTTTAAATCGGGATATTTCTCTGGAACGTACATTTCAGTTTTAGTTTTAATCATTCCAATCTTCTGTTTAAATAGATGATTTCTTTACGACTGAAAACAAAACGGAAATATTGTGACGTCGCGCGCTCATCACGCGAGGGCTGATATCATGATATCAGCCCTCGCGTGAGGGCCGATTATGTGATAATGCCCCGGTCTGGACAATAATAGCCAAAATTACTATATGAATTTGTTACTATAAATAGTAAGGTATGTATTATTCGTTGAAAATCACCGCATAAACGAAAATAGCTTGTTTATGAGGCAATGCTGCTATGCGGCGTTACAAGAAAAAGGAGTTCTAGTGAAAATAACTGTTCATTCATTCACTGCTATAGAAGTTGATTCATTATTGAAGTCACAGCCGGATTAAGACAGTTGCCCACAGGGCGCGCGCCCCTCTAAAATGTCCTTATTAATTTTAAATGTCAAATTCGGTGTACGCCCCTACATTTTTCCCTTGAAAAAAAAGATCAAAATATTAAACTGTTGGTTGATAAAGTGATATTTTTCTTATAAATGGCTTTTGAACAGACCGTAGCTTGCACATGTATTAGGACCTCCCATATTCAATGAGGAAAAGTTGCACTACATATTAGCTCATGATGGCGATGTGATAAATGGTTGTATTTTATACACTGCTGATAAATCCTGATATCTTGATGCTTTTTTGAACTAGTGTATTTAGTTTTTCCGCATGCTGAAATAATATTTGGTCGCTTCTTCCCTTTGACATATCAGTAGCCGGAAGTTTAAGTTGTACAATTCATCATGAATAAGACATTTCCGGGAATAATTTCTCTGGAGAGATTTGTTTTGTAGTTGTACTGTGTGATACAAATACACTGTTTTTGTGAAGATGCACTACGGAATAAAAGAAACAAAAATCTATGGTTAACAGTATGGGTCGTTTTTAAGCAATGTTTATATTTTAAATATCACTTTTGGTTTTTTTATTAATGTTAATATGCATGTAAACTAAAATCGTTCAAAGTAACACTCGGTCAACAACAGGTTCGTGAACTCCTTATTCAAATGTTGTTTCTTAAAACTACAAAAAGACGTATTTTTAATAAAAGTATCATGCGTGGTTGAAGTCTAGCATTTAACCTATTTCAGTAAATTACAGAATTTTATAATTTTTGTTTATGACAAAGGTAACATTGAAGAATGTTTTTCATTTTTGATGTAGATGATTAAACATATTAAATAAAAATTATAGATAAAAGAAAAGTATTCATTGTCTTTATTTTTTTCTGAGAAATACATTTGCAGTAGTAGACCCTTTACGTAAAATACAATTTTAATGACCCAGAAACGTCGGGGCTCGAACAACTACTTGCACTGCCTTGGTGCCAACGAGACCCACAACCAACGCACATGGTTTCGCTCTATTAAGGAAAGGAAAGAATGATTGCATTAACGTTAATGCAGAGGCATTTTTTAAGGACAATGACACATGAGCGAAATGACGATGGCGAAGTGGGACAATATATTCTCTTATTCGCCATCGTCTCTTCGCATCTTAGATATGTGTCTGAGGAAGGACGAATGGACATGCCGAAAATGGAAAATAAAAAAAAGCGCACACCAAATTGTATGAGAATAATATTTAAAACTTTTTATCGGGAGTTCCGAAGAGAAATTACAAAGTTTTATAAAGCATTATCAGTGTAGAAGGACAATAAAGCTTATACGATAATATATGTGTTGTTCTTATTATTGTTGGTTCTAAAAAACAATATCTGTAAACCCGTCCAGGAGAAAGAAATCACCACGGCTAAACCTTAAACACATTGACTCGCTTGTGCTTTGTTATATATTTATTATGAAAATGCTCGTGGAACCTATGTATGCATTGAACAATACCCAAGGTAAATTCGATCACACTTTTCTCCATTCTTGACGAGTAACCTTTCAGAAGCAACCGTGTGTTACCGACGATGAGGCCCATACCGACGATATATAAAGTACATCATTGTTCAATTTTGAAAGTATTGCATCGAATAATTCTGAAAGTAGACTTTTCCCCAAGATGAGAATCAGAGTTGCTATACCATGTGACTTTTTGGATGTCGTGCACGTACAAAATCACTCGCTGCAGCCTGCAGATAGGTTTTTGCTTATTTCTCAGTATTTTTTTACCAATTTCGGCCAAATAAAGAGCACCGTACTTCTGTTACAAAGGATTTTTTACCGACATTTAATCTCCAATATCAATCGGCTGTTTTCTCAAAAATGCAGACAAATTTTGTTTGAACGTGTGAATTTGAGCGTTACGTATAGAGAGTGAGGTGTAGAGGTCTTATACCAAGTGTAAGGTATAGAGAGTGAGGTATAGAGGAGACAGTTAGGTATAATGAAACAGAAATGTATAGAAGCGACAGTAAAGTATAGAGGAGACAGTAAGATATAGAGTATGGTTTATCTGATATAGAGTAAGGTATAGAGAGTGAGGTATAGAGGAGACAGTTAGGTATAAAGAAACAGAAAAGTATAGAAGCGACAGTAAAGTATAGAGGAGACAGCAAGATATAGAGCATGGTTTATCTGATAAAGAGTTAGGTATAGAGAGTTAGGTAAAGAGGAGACAGTTAGGTATAATGAAACAGAAATGTATAGAAGTGACAGTAAAGTATAGAGGAGACAGTAACATATAGAGTATGGTTTATCTGATATAGAGTTAGGTATAGAGAGTGAGGTATAGAGGAGACAGTAAGGTATAAAGAAACAGAAAAGTATAGAAGCGACAGTAAAGTATAGAGGAGACAGCAAGATATAGAGCATGGTTTATCTGATATAGAGTTAGGTATAGAGAGTTAGGTAAAGAGGAGACAGTTAGGTATAATGAAACAGAAATGTATAGAAGTGACAGTAAAGTATAGAGGAGACAGTAACATATAGAGTATGGTTTATCTGATATAGAGTTAGGTATAGAGAGTGAGATATAGAGGAGACAGTTAGGTATAATGAAAAAGAAAAGTATAGAAGCGACAGTTAAGTATAGAGGAGACAGTAAGATAAAGAGTATGGTTTATCTGATATAGAGTTAGTTTTACATTGGACAGTGGGGATAGAGGCAACAGAAATGTAGAGCGAAGAATCTGATTAATGAAATCATCTCCTGAAAACCGCTACGCTAACATTTTGCTAGATCTGACTTCACTTAGATTGATTTTTGCACTCGTGCACACGTAACATTATCAATAACATTTAAATCAAACAGAGATATCATACATGGAGCCTGATAAACATCCTCCACCATAAATATTTAGATCTAGATGTAAGGTTAACGATGTGATAAAAACAATTTCTGTGAAATTTATTCAGAAGAAAACGTATGAAAAGAATACATATAGGATAAGTGTCAACCGATAATGAGTGGTTAAGTTTACTTGACAACGCGTTGTAAGTGCGGACATACTTGAGCGCTTCATTTTTAAAGGTTAGTTTCAAATTGATTTTTGTTACTAACGAATAAATTAAAATCAGTTATGTCTTGATGTGTAATGAATATATAATTCATTTAACCTGATTGTATTATACGCCGGGAGCTAAAAGTTAATGCGCAACTCAAGTGATTTCTTCCACGATACATGATGTTCTACACCGCTCGGTATGCTTAGTGATGGATCCATCTACAGTTGATCGTTATGCTTATCCGGTTTGCACGACGGTGACAGGGGGTAAAGAATTCGAGGGGCTCTGGTCTCAGTAAGTTGATGAGTGAGTGGTTTGTAATTCACTAAGACAACTTGTACGGATAAGTGTGAGGTTGGTGCACCCTAGAACCAGGTTTAAACCCCCATCGGCAAATTGTTTTGCCACTGACCATCCTAAGGCGGTAACCCCCATGGTTCTCCTTTTCGTTGTTTGTGTTGTCTGTTTTGAAATAGATAATTTCTTATCATATGTTTTTTCATCTCTCTACTTTATTTGCTGTGTGGGTGGGGAGGCTGTGTCTTCTGGAAGTGGCCATTCCTGATATGATATGTTATATTTCACCCTTTTCCCGCAATTAACAGCCTAATGACTCGTACCTGATTTTCAAACAAAAATATGCAGTAAAGAACACCAGTTAAAGGCAACGAACCATTTTCAACAACCTGATATTCTGTATTTTAGTTTGCCAGGTTTTGTGATTGCGACGTAAGAATCTGTAGATGTCGTGGAGTTAGCAGGCGTCACCCACCGCTGGAGCAAAGTCGTTAATATGGCGGTAAATCTCAATAGAAGAAGTTTGCTTTGAGAAATATGTATTTGTGCAGCGGCTAAAAGAGACAGGTGTCAAACTTGATTTATTTCAAATAGATGTATGAATTCATCACTGTCTCTTTACATAAATTATTACCAAAGACCAGAAAAAGCTCACTATTTAATTGAGTCCATATCGACCAAATTACCGATAAAAATATATACTCCAAAACAAGTTCCATGGTACGAATCTAGTAACTGACGCCAAAAGTGGGGCTAGCAGGTTCGGCCACCAGCCTGTAGTAGCAAATTAAATACATAAAACTGGGATTGGAGGAAGAACTTCCAAATATGATGGGGTGTATGTCACGGTACTAATCTAGTCAATACCGGGTGGGTGTGTGTGTGGGGGGGGGGGGGGGGGGGAGAGGAGGATGTGTAAGCGGTCCGGCAAGCTCAGTCGGGAGAGCACTCACCCTGTAAGCGAGGGGTCCCGAGTTCAAGTCCCGGTCTGGCTGCACATCTTTCTCACCCCGTGACACAAGTTTGGCTTGGAGAAAAATTTATTTAAGTAAAACCTACATAATGGTAATAATCAGGTCAATGATACTGTGTGTCCAGCATCACAAAGTTTCTGTCAGCTTAACAACATGTCTTTAATAAGCAAGCTTTGTTGAACGCCAAGCTTCAACATGATTCATCACACTGATATGATGGAATTAAATCATAAATGTTAATGTTATGATGTAATTTATGAGTTTCACGTTTCATAATGGGTTTTGTTTTGTTTAATTCCATTGTAGATATCAAAATCTCCACATGGAGACGTTGTATACCTATCTTGTTCAGTATAATAAGACGTCACGTTTCATGTAGATAATTTATATTTTACCACAATTTTCGTTATATTTTCGTTTCGATTTCGTGTTTTTGTTTGTTTTATTTTGGTAAAGGGCCGGCAATGGCGGGAATTTCGGATTTGGGAGCGTGTTTACGTGGTGGTCACAGTGCTTGGTCTGCTCACGGGGATCGGGTTTGCAGTGTATGGTATGATCAGAGACAACATTCTCACTGAAGACTCGCTCTACCTGTACATCTTTATTGTAAACAGCTGTAAGTGTCGGGCACGATTTCTCACTGAAGACTCACTCTACCTGTATATCTTTATTGTGAACAGCTGTAAGTGTCGGGCACGTTTTTTCACTGAAGACTCGCTCTACCCAGGGGGTCCAACGTATTTGGTTTTTGCGGAAAAGTAAGTGAGGGACATGTTCTGTGCGGAACAAAATGGCGGAATATTTCGTTATTTTGTGCATTTCTGGAAATATTTTGATTTGATAAGTAGTTTTATATCACTGTTATCGAAATATAAATACGCCTACCCGGAGGCGAGATGTGTAAGCTCCACTCGGTTTGTCAACCTATGTTTGTAGAGGCCTTAACAAAAAAAGTTATTGAATGTATAAACTGAAAGATTGTTTGTTTACAAAGTGAAAATAGAAAATTGCGTGACTTGAAACTGCGTTTTTAGTCAAAATATACCGTTCTTGGACCTATTTTAGCTTCTACAAACATAGGTTATAAAACCGAGTGAAGCTTACATGTCTGGCCTCCGGGTAGGCGCATTTATATTACGATAACAGTGATATAAACCTACTTACCAGGTCAAAATATCTCCGGAAATGCACAAAATAACGAAATATTCCGCCATTTTGTTCCGCACAGAACATGTCCCTCACTTGCTTTTCCGCAAAAACCAAATACGTTGGACCTGTATATCTTTTTTTGTGAACAGCTGTAAGTGTCGGGTTTCGAAGAAAATCAGTTTGGGGCATATCGAAAAGAAAATAAGTCGAGAGCTTTATACCAAACAAGTTTTGTTTACAACGAAATTAAAAATGTTTCTGGCAGCCACTGTATGAGCTGGTTTAGTTCAAATGATTCCCTCAAAAGTGATGGCACGTTGTTATTATATAATATTCACACTGGTCTAAGCAGTAAAGGATTGTCACTTTACAGTATTTGCACTGGTCTATGCAATTAAGGTTGTTACTGTGCAGTATTTGCACTGGTCTATGCAATTAAGGTTGTTACTGTACAGTATTTTCACTGGTCTATGCAATTAAGGTTGTTACTGTACAGTATTTTCACTGGTCTATGCAATTAAGGTTGTTACTGTACAGTATTTTCACTGGTCTATGCAATTAAGGTTGTTACTGTACAGTATTTTCACTGGTCTATGCAATTAAGGTTGTTACTGTACAGTATTTGCACTGGTCTATGCAATTAAGGTTGTTACTGTGCAGTATTTGCACTGGTCTATGCAATTAAGTTGTTACTGTGCAGTATTCGCACTGGCCTATGAAGTAAATGGTTCTTTTTTTACAGTGTTCGCAGTGGTCTATACAGTTAAGGGAATGAGATATGAGGACCCATACGATCTCGGAATCCTCGTGCTGTCAGTGGCGCCACCTATCATCTATATCATAGTCGATTATAGTATTGGCCACAAAACAGTCTTTAAACTGGTAATTTTTATACGATAGATATATACAATATACAATGTAAGTTTATATCATATATTTGATAATGAATAAGAAGACAGTCACATGATAGTATATGAAGTTATGGCATATATAGCTAATTTGGGGCACGTCACGGGAAAAGGTACATTCGGCCATTTTAATGACATTTTAGTTTTTAGGAAATTTAGATAATACTTACAACTATAAATCAATTTTTAGTAACTAAAATGTGATTTTGTCACACATTTTGACAATAAAATGGTATTTTTTCCGCGAAATGAATATATATATATGTTTAATTTACACACGCTCAGAAAAGTTTGAACAGTAAAGAAAAATAGTTAGCGAGAACTTACGTCTTATATATGATATACTGTTTGAATGTAAACTCCAAAATAAAGAAGGACTATTATTATCAATTGATTTTAAACAGGCATTTGATTCTATTTCATGGAAATTTATTCACAAGGTTCTTAATTTCTATAAGTTCGGTAATTCTTTTAAGCCATGGATATCCTTGTTTCAAAATAGGGCCGAAACTTGCATATTACAAAACGGCGTTGTCTGATTTTTTCAAGCTATCACGTGGTTGCAGACAAGGTGATCCGATTTCACCGTACATTTTTATTCTTTGTGCAGAAATTCTGGGTCTTATGATAAGAAATAATAAATTAATAAGAGGAATAACTTTTCATAATAACGAACAAAAATTAAGTCAGTATGCAGACGATACGCAAATATTTCTTAATGGCACTGACAGTTACTACCAAATATCCGGTCTAAAAATAAATGTAGAAAAACGAAAACTCTATGGTTTGGCTCTATGATCGGCTCAAATACTACATTATGCAGACACGTAGCATTAGACTGGACAACAGAACCTATTAAAATATTAGGCGTTAATTTTCCAGCAAATGTGTCAACTATATGGGACCAAAATACAAACGAAATTAAAAGTAAATGCGAAATTACTTTAAACACTTGGTCGAAGAGAAATCTAACACTGTTCGGCAAAATTACTGTTGTTAAATCGCTCGTTATATCAAGATTTTTCCATTTATTTATTTCACTTCCCAATCCACCGTCCGACCTTGTAGTGCACATCGAAAAAATCTGATATAAATTTCTCTGGAACAATGGACCAGATAAGATTAAACGATCACAATCCGTAATGAAAATCGATTCTGGTGGCCTAGGTATGACCGATTTAAAAACATTTATTCAAAGTTTAAAATTATCTTGGCTTACAAAGTTGGCTGTTTCAGAAAGCAATAGTTGGAATATGTTGACAAACCTAAGTAACAAAGAAATATTACTTTTAGGAGCACAATACGCTCAAGAAAAATCTAAACAACTAGATAATCCATTTTGGAAAAATGTACTCGAAAGCTGGGTGTTGTTTTGTAAAAATATTCACGTCAATGATATATACGACGTCCTCTATTCACCAATATGGTATAACCACAATTTTACTAATAAACACTATTTTACAAGAATTGGTACGACAAAAATAAACAATTTGTACTTGACATTTTAACTGAGGAAGGTGAATTTTATACTTTTAATCAATTAAAAGACGTTTACAAAATAAGAGGTACATTTTTAGATTATCAAAGACTTATAATTAACATTCCAAATGAATGGAAAACTATCATCCAAAACAGTAATCGTAACTTAAAAATAATTAAAGGAAATATGTATTTAAATATAAACTTGAAATATCTAATAAAAGAGAAAAAGGGATGCAGAAAGTTTTATGAAATCTTGTTAGATAAACGTAACATATTTAAAACAGAAAAATGGGTACCTTTCTTCGGTCCTTTAACACTCGAAGATTTTAAAACAATACACACGAATTTAATGAATATAGACGAAACTAAAAGATTTTCAATTCAAAATAAACAATAAGATTCTTGTCACAAAGTCATTTCTTTTTAAAATAAATAAAGTCCAGAGCAGTATGTGCTCATATTGCAATGTAAGAGAGGAGACAAATCATCATTTATATTGTGATTGTGAAAATATCAAATCATTTATGACAAATACCAAACAATGGATAAAAAATAATCTGAATATTAATTTAAATGTTGATGAAAAGGTGTTTCTGTTTAGTTTAAGTTATGAAAGCGACATTGTGAAGCTCTTTACAATTTTGTTAAAATATTACATTATACAAATCGAAATTTCGAGAAAATTGCGGCTCTTTTTTAACGACTTCACTTTTTATAGGTTATTTGAAACATAAACTTATTACCCGAAAATATATTCTTTAATTAAATAAAAGAAACGAACCTCTACTAGCCACCATTTCCAACACATTAGAAATTTTGAATAATTTACGATAGTAATATTTTCTTACAACGATAAATTGCAAACGTATAAAATATTATATAAAGATTAGTAATATATTAAGAAAATTATATAACTATGATGCCGATGGGACGCAAAATATCTCCCAACTTATACCATGTGTTTTTTTTAAATATTTATAATGTTTCAGTCCTCATATAACCAAATTAGAATTATTTCTTGTTTGTATTATCTAATTGGATATATTTCTATAATCTATAATCTAACTTTGAATATCTGTTTGTAAGATATTGATATTGTTATCTCCTGTAATGATGAAATGTAATGTAATAAACGGGGTTACCCTGCAAAGGGGCCTGAAACGAGAAAAAAAAATCCCTAATATTTTATTTGCAATTAATTTCAAAAACGAAGCATCAAGTTAAATGTCTTCATTAGAAATGAGTTACTGACAACATTATCTAAGGTCCTTTGGTCTAACAAATGTATGCAATTTAGGTTATTTGTAAAAGTGTGTTTGACCTTCAATTTCCTGGTCGCGAAAATGGATGACCAAAAATAAAAATGTTGATTTATCTCTTCATAATTGAAATTCTTTTCAAGGACCTTAGATAATGTTGTAGTTATAATTTCACAGATGTTGGCATTTGAATTGTTGTTTTGTGTTGCATTTTTTATGTGAAAAATTAGAATAGAAAATGAAGCAAATAGAATTTTAGGGATTTTAACATTACAATTTATCTTTACTGTTTTAACTTTTCGTAACATATGTAAAATAATCATACACTTATATTATTAAAGACTAATGGAGCAATGCCATAACTTTTTTTCCGCAGTGTAATTGCCGTGAAAAGAACATGACGGTAACAGATTTGAAAAATAAAAAGTACTCATGGACAAAAGTCATGTCCGGTAGGTTTTCCGTAAGATTTTATACGCGTGAAATCCAAAACTGCCAGCTTTTAACACATTATTCTACCGGCATGAATTTGGTATCGACTGAAAGAGGACATAAATATTCATTCAAAGGAAAAATAATTTTAGAATTTGAGCGAGTACTGCAGGAAGAGGAATGTGTTGAAAATTGGCATGCAAAATGTTCCAATCTTCCTACCGGACAAGACTTTTGTCCATTAGCATACATTTTAATTTTCAGTCACTATTGTATATATCGGCAACTAACTGTACTGTTAACAAGTCTGTTTGGATTCATGCTTTTCCTGATCGTTTTGAGATTGTCAGAAAATTTGATTGTACCAGCTGAAAAATAATGTCCAATGTGATTTAATGAGGTAACAATTTCTGCTCGTTACTGGTTACTGGTGTTTCTTCTCTAGGTACGAGTAATACTCGGGCCTTTGTTTGCGCTTTGTATTGTTGGAGGTGGATTCCGCCAGCTGTTCACATTCTGCAAATCACAACACTTCCTGACTCACTTTGGAATAGAAAGGAATCAGCCAGCAGATGATTCTAGTCTGCACAGAACGAACCATCAAGACCCTCAGGAGCTGAGGCGATACGTCCGAACGATGTTGCTGTTTTATTTCCTAATCAGTGCAAACTTACAGATTGATGTGAGAGCTTTTTCTTCTTGTCAGTAGCTAAGAAGCTGATAGGTTGATATTGAGTAGTCTTTTAACTGACCAATCGCAGGCGAGTGTTTTAAGACTGGTTCCCAATCTCAGTCAGCGGCTGTCAAGTTTTTAGTATTCTAGGTTAGGTACACGTCATCTCTCAGCAAATGACTGACCATGTATCTTTCAAATCTCCTTAGAACTGTTCCTTCCACAAATTCCTAATAGTGTAATTTATAACGGTTCTATTTTAAAGTAGCATTCTTGAATAAATAAATATGAAATGATAGTGCCTCTAGCTGGGAGCGAACCCCCACCGTCACGGCGACAGCGCCTAGCCCTGCAATTCCTGCGACGCAACCGATTGAGCTAACCGGGACAACCCCAAAAAAGGTTGATCGGGTAGCCCTGATATACGTAACAATCACTGCATGACATCGGTAACGGGTTAATTTACTGATAACAGTACTGACTATATGTACGGGGAGACTTTTTACGGCCGCCACACTGCACAAATAGCGCTACTGTGAATTTCAAATGATAGTGCCTCTAGCTGGGAGCGAACCCGCACCGTCACGGCGACAGCGCCTAGCCCTGCAATTCCTGCGACGCAACCGATTGAGCTAACCGGGACAACCCCAAAAAAGATTGATCGGGTAGCCCTGATATACGTAACAATCACTGCATGACATCGGTAACGGGTTAATTTACTGATAACAGTACTGACTATATGTACGGGGAGACTTTTTACGGCCGCCACACTGCACAAATAGCGCTACTGTGAATTTCAAATGATAGTGCCTCTAGCTGGGAGCGAACCCGCACCGTCACGGCGACAGCGCCTAGCCCTGCAATTCCTGCGACGCAACCGATTGAGCTAACCGGGACAACCCCAAAAAAGGTTTATCGGGTAGCCCTGATATACGTAACAATCACTGCATGACATCGGTAACGGGTTAATTTACTGATAACAGTACTGACTATATGTACGGGGAGACTTTTTTTTGAAGGTACACATCATATATTACAAGCACAAATTGTTGTGATTTTTGACAAAAATTAAGGTTGAACAATAGTTCAAAAGCAGACAAGATACCATATACATGTAAAGCACGTTTTGGGTGAATTGTCTGAAATCATATATAACTTGATATTTATTTGAATGCAAATCAAGTAGCTTTTCGGAAAAGTAAAAGGTTTGTTTTGGGTTTTAAATTATCCGCACAGTGTTTTTCTTTGTAGCTGAGTGCTGCTGTATTTACATTAACGTCGGGTTTCGCCGTAGAGCTGACGACCGGAACATTCCTAGACAAACAAATGCTTTTGATATTTTTTTCCGTGTCGCTAGTAGCCATAGCAGCATGTACGTCCGGATATTTCTGTGTAAGTAAACTGAAAGAATCTTAGCAACATTGAGCGTTTTGCTATTTGCTAATTGCTTTCGGCTTTTTGCTATTTGCTTATTGCATTTAACGCTTTGCTATTTGCTTACTGGGTTAAGCTTTTATTGTCTGCAACGTTTTTTTGTGTTTGTTTTATTGCCGTTACCGTTCTTGGTGTTTGCTTACTGCCGTTAGCGTTTTTGGTGTTTGCTTAATGCCGTTAGCGTTTTTTGGTGTTTGCTTAATGCCGAAAGCGTTTTTGGTGTTTGCTTATTGCCGTTAGCGTGTTGATGTTTGCTTATTGCCGTTAGCGTTTTGATGTTTGCTTATTGCCGTTAGCGTTTTGATGTTTGCTTATTGCCGTTAGCGTTTTGATGTTTGCTTATTGCCGTTAGCGTTTTGGTGTTTGCTTATTGCCGTTAGCGTTTTGATGTTTGCTAATTACCGTTAGCGGTTTTGGTGTTTGCTTATTGCCGTTAGCGTATTTGGTGTTTGCTTATTGCCGTTAGCGTTTTGGGGCTTTTATTGCCGTCAGCGGTTTGGTGCTTGCTTATGGCCGTTAGCGTTTTGGTGTTTGCTTATTGCCGTTAGCGTTTTGGTGTTTTTATTGCCGTTAGCGTTTTGATGTTTGCTTATTGCCGTTAGCGTTTTGGTGTTTGCTTATTGCCGTGAGAGTTTTGGTGTTTGCTTATTGCCGTAAGCTTTTGATGTTTGCTAAAAGCCGTAAGCGTTTTGAAATGCCGTGAGCGGTTTTTTGTATTGCCGTTAGCGTTTTGATGTTTGCTAATTGCTGTCAGCGGTTTGGTGCTCGCTTAATGCCGTTAGCGTTTTGGTATAAATTTATTTCCGATAGCGTTTTTGTGTTTATTTATTGTTGTTTAAGTTTTGGTGTTTATTAATTGTCGTAAGCGTTTTTGTGTTTATTTATTGCTGTTTAAGTTTTGGTGTTTATTTATTGCCGTTAGCCTTTTTGTGTTTATTTATTGCTGTTTAAGTTTTGGTGTTTAGTTATTGCCGTGAGAGTTTTGATGTTTGCCTTATGCCGTTAGCGTTTTGGTGTTTGCTTAATGCCTTTAGCGTTTTGGTGTTTGCTTATTGCCGTTAGCGTTTTTGGTGCTTTCTTAATGCTGTAAGCGGTTTAATATTTGCCTATTGCCGTTGATGTTTGCTAATTGCTGTCAGCGGTTTGGTGCTTGCTTTATGCCGTTAGCGTTTTTGTGTTCATTTATTTCCGTTAGCGTTTTGGTGTTTCCTTAATGCCGTTAGCATTTTTGGTGTTTGCTTATCGCCGTTAGCGTTTTTGGTGTTTGCTTAATGCCGTTAGCGTTTTTGGTGTTTGCTTTTTGCCGTTAGCGTTTTTGGTTTTTGCTTATTGCCGTTAGCGTTTTGATGTTTGCTTATTGCCGTAAGCGTTTTGATGTTTGCTTATTGCCGTTAGCGTTTTGATGTTTGTTTATTGCCGTTAGCGTTTTTGGTGTTTGCTTATTGCCGTTAGCGTTTTGGGGTTTTAATGCCGTTAGCGTTTTTGGTGTTTGCTTATTGCCGTGAGCGTTTTGGGGTTTTATTGCCGTAAGCGTTTTGATGTTTGCTTATTGCCGTTAGCGTTTTTGTGTTTGCTTATTGCCGTGAGAGTTTTGATGTTTGCTTATTGCCGTTAGCGTTTTTGATGTTTGTTATTGCCGTTAGCGTTTTGATGTTTGCTTATTGCTCAGCGTTTTGATGTTTGCTTATTGCCGTTAGCGTTTTGATGTTTGCTTATTGCCGTTAGCGTTTTGATGTTTGCTTATTGCCGTGAGAGTTTTGGTGTTTTTTGCCGTAAGGTTTTGATGTTTGCTAAATGCCGTTATCGTTTTGAAATGCCGTAAACGGTTTTTTTATATTGCCCTTAGCGTTTTGGTGTTTGCTAACTGTTGTTAGCGGTTTGGAGCTTGCTTAATGCCGTAAGCGTGTTGATGTTTGCTAATTGCTGTCAGCGGTTTGGTGCTTGCTTAATGCCGTAAGCGTGTTGATGTTTGCTAATTGCTGTCAGCGGTTTGGTGCTTGCTTAATGCCGTTAGCGTTTTTGTGCTTATTTATTTCCGTTAGCGTTTTTGTGTTTATTTATTGCTGTTTAAGTTTTGGTGTTTATGTATTGCCTTGAGAGTTTTGATGTTTGCCTTATGCCGTTAGCGTTTTTGGTGTTCGCTTAATGCCTTAGCGTTTGTGCTTAACGCCGTTAACGTGTTGGTGCTTGCTTAATGCCGATAACGTTTTGGTGTTTTATGAATTTCGTTAGAATTTTAATGTTTGCTTTATGCTGTTAGCTTTTTGGTGTCTTTTTATTGCTGTTAGCGCATTGGTGATTGCTTATTGCCGGTAGCGTTTCTGTGTTTCCTTATTGCCGTTAGTGGTTTTGTGTTTGCTAATTGCTCTTAGCGGTGTGGAGCTTGCTTATCGCATGCAGCGCATTTTGGCTTCAAGGTTTTATTGTTCACTTTTTTTGCCCCGGTCGATTTACATTTTGCTTATTGTTACTTATACGCAGCTTTTCCATGATTCTTGATACAAATGATTGCCCATGTGATTACAGGTCAGAAAGGAGGATACAACTCTTGCAAAAGTGTTTGCTTTGTTCTCTGCGGTTATAATAGGAGTCGCGCTATATATCATGATACAGGTAAGTTTTATTTGAAGACCGTAATGATCGGGTAAGTAACGAAGCCTTCTAGGTAGGTATCAGCATTCTGATTGGTTGAAATTAGACAATTCCTCAGAAATGACCATTGCAAGATGTCCAGAAACGGGTATCTTTTTTGTTTGGCATTCTTAGGGTTGTCATATGACAATTTCCAACTTTCTGGTAACTTTTTTTTCAGCAAAATATTGTCGAAAGTACATGTACATTATTAACAAATTCAAATTGTCAACGGAGAGTATTCTTGTAAGAATACTTCAGACTGTATCTTCTGCCTTTTTCTTTCTTTTTTGCTTTTATTATTCCGTTCCGCCCTCATTCGCCCTTCATTATTCTGTTTTTTTCCCTTTTTTAACGATACGGGGTAACTTTTTAAAGATGATTTGTGTATGATTGAATATCTATATTATTCTCACTGGCGCTTGACCAGCCGCCCCACCGCCTGCCAATCCTTACTAATACGTTCTTATTTTTTTTGTAAAAATGCCGTCAAGGCACTAATATTATTCCATTGTATCAAAATATGCGAAAATACACCGTCAAAATCGCAATTAAAATGTATATTCTATGTATATAATAGAATACTGGTCAGGAACGGCTCCAGACCCTTCCCCCCGTTCGAGAGGCTGTTTTTCCTACAATACAGAGGGTTCCAACCTGACAGCTGTTTAGTTCAACGCAATAGGGTCTGATCTAACAGTTAGGGTCAAAAAGTCTCACCAAAAGCTCGAAATACGCGTAATATATTTAACAGAAAACAGACTCCGAAATGCAAGTTATTTTTTCATAGATTCTTCTCCTTAGTGCGACTTCCGGAAATCCCCGACGCTTTTGTTCGGAGCGTTCTGATTGTTCGAACTATTGACTAAGTCCGGCAACTACTTTGCACACATATCGTTCGAACAATCAGAACGCTCCTAACAAAAGCGTCGGGGATTTCCGGATTTCGCATATTTTGATAGAATGGAATAATATTAGTGACTTGACGCCATTTTTACAAAAAAAACAACAAAAAAACAAACAAAAAAAAAACAAAGGCGTATTAGTAAGGGTTGGCAGGGGGTGGGGCGGCTGGTCAAGCGCCAGTGATTTTTTTGTTCCATTTTGCTATTTACATTATATCGTTTCATACGCTTACATGGAGGATTTGGGGCGGCTTTTTCATATACTCTTATTTGAACTACTTTATTTTATTCTTCGACAAAAATAAAAAAAGTCTTAACTCTTGTACTCTTCTAATTGTAATAATAACTAAATAATATAGATTTTTTCTCATGTTTTCGAGGGTTTGCCTCGTGCGTTTTCGGAAGAAATCGCAGATAATTCTGATTTCTAACATGTCTTACGGGCTTGCAACTTCAGTCGGAAGTAAGAGTTATATCGCTAAAGCCCGATACAACACTATGTAAATTTAATGAACATACCTTATCATGTTTCAGTCTATCAAGGACCTGCATAGTTCAGCCAGGAACCACGTGCTGAGTAAAGTGGCCTTATCAGTCTCCGTGCTTATGGTTTTCTTCCGGGTTATAACTTGTGCTGGTTTTAACCGGGTCTATAAGAATTTCGGAAAAGGACTCGTACAAGAAAGTATGTAAAGCTTGTAATTTTGTAAGTAACTGAAGTTTTTATGCGAGGCCATATAATTTAACAGAAGCATTTAAATAGAAAGCACGACTAGGCAGGACATGTGACGTTTATAGAACACTAACCTAGACAGTATTTCCCAGCAGGGCATGTGACGATTAAGCTAACATTGACAAAATAAGCACGATACAGTATGTGATATTTAAATACGATTAACCAAGTTAGCACGGCACAACAGGGCATGTGACGTTAACGATAAGATTGACCTAGTAAGCACGGCACAGCCGTGAATGTGACGTTAACGATAATATAGACCTTGTAAGGACGGTACAGCAGGGCATGTGACGTTAACGATAAGAATGAACTAGTAAGCAAATCACAGCAGGGCATGTGACGTTAACGATAAGATTGACCTAGTAAGCACGGCACAGCCGGTAATGTGACGCTAACCTTGTTAGACCTTGTTAGCACGACACATCAGGGCACGTGACGTTAACGATAAGATTGACCTAGTAAGCACGGCACAGCCGGGAATGTGACGTTAACGATAAGATTGACCTAGTAAGCACGGCACAACAGGGCATGTGACGTTAACGATAAGATTGACCTATTAAGCACGGCACAACAGGGCACGTGACGTTAACAATAAGATTGACCTAGTAAAAACGACACAGCCGGACATGTGACGTTAACGTTAGATTGACCTAGTAAGCACGACACAGCCGGGCATGTGACGTTTACGATAAGATTGACCTAGTAAGCACGGCACAGCAGGGCATGTGACGTTTACGATAAGATTGACCTAGTAAGCACGACACAGCAGTGCATTTGACGTTTACAATAAGATTAACCTAGTAAGCATGGCACAGCAGGGCATGTGACGTTTACGATAAGATTGACCTAGTAAGCACGGCACAGCAGGGCATTTGACGTTTACGATAAGATTGACCTAGTAAGCACGGCACAGCAGGGCATGTGACGTTTACGATAAGATTGACCTAGTAAGCACGGCACAGCAGGGCATTTGACGTTAACGATAAGATTGACCTAGTAAGCACGACACAGCCGGGCATTCGACGTTTACGATAAGATTGACCTAGTAAGCACGGCACAGCAGGGCATTTCACGTTTACGATAAGATTGACCTAGTAAACACGACACAGCCGGGCATGTGACGTTTACGATAAGATTGAACTAGTAAGCACGACACAGCCGGGCATGTGACTTTTACGATAAGATTGACATAGTAAGCATGGCACAGCAGGGCTTTTGATGTTTACGATAAGATTGACCTCGTAAGCACGGCACAGCAGGGCATTTGACGTTTACGATAAAACTGACCTAGTAAGCACGACACAGCAGTGCATGTGGCGGTTACGATAAGATTGACTTAGTAAGCACGGCACAAGAGGGCATGTGACGTTAACGATAAAATACACCTAGTAAGCACGGCACAACAGGGAATGTGACGTTAACGATCAGATTGACCTAGTAAGCACGGCATAATAGGGCATGTGACGTTTACGATAAGATTCACATAGTAAGCAGGACACAGCCGGGCATGTGACGTTTACGATAAGATTGACCTTGTAAGCACGACACAGCCGGGCATATGACGTTTACGATAAGATTGACCTAGTAAGCACGGCACAACATGGCATGTGACGTTAAAGATAAGATTGACCTAGTAAGCACGACACAGCAGGGGATATCACGTTTACGATAAGATTGACCTAATAAGCACGGCACATCCGGGCATATGACGTTTACGAAAAGGTTGACCTAGTAAGCACATCACAGCAGGGCATGTGACGTTTACGATAAGATTGACCTAGTAAGCACGGCACAACAGGGCATGTGACGTTTACGATAAGATTAACCTAGTAAGCACGACACAGCCGGGCATGTGACGTTTACGATAAAATTGACCTAGTAAGCACGACACAGCAAGGCATGTGACGTTTATGATAAGATTGACCAAGTAAGCACGGCACAGCCGGGAATGTGACGTTAACGATAAGATTGACCTAGTACGCACGGCACAACAGGGCATGTGACGTTATCGATAAGATTGACCTAGTAAGCACGGCACAGCAGGGCATGTGACCTTAACGACACGATTGACCAAGTAGCACAACACAGCCGGGCATGTGACGTTTACGATAAGATTGACCTAGTAAGCACGACACAGCAGGGCATGTGACGTTTACGATAAGATTGACCTAGTAAGCACGGCACAGCAGGGCATGTGACGTTAGCGATATGATTGACCTAGTAAGCACGACACAGCAGGGCATGTGACGTTAGCGATATGATTGACCTAGTAAGCACGACACAGCAGGGGATATCACGTTTACGATAAGATTGACCTAATAAGCACGGCACATCCGGGCATATGACGTTTACGAAAAGGTTGACCTAGTAAGCACGACACAGCCGGGCATGTGACGTTTACGATAAGATTGACCTAAAAGGCTAGTAAGCACGGCACAACAGGGCATGTGACGTTAACGATAAGATAAACCTAGTTAGCACGACACAACAGGACATGTGACGTTTACGATAAGATTGACCTAGTTAGCACGACACAGCCGGGCATGTGACGTTTACGATAAGATTGACCTAGTTAGCACGGCACAGCCGGGAATGTGACGTTAACGATAAGATTGACCTAGTACGCACGGCACAACAGGGCATGTGACGTTATCGATAAGATTGACCTAGTAAGCACGACACAGCCGGGCATGTGACCTTAACGACACGATTGACCAAGTAGCACAACACAGCCGGGCATGTGACGTTTACGATAAGATTGACCTAGTAAGCACGACACAGCAGGGCATGTGACGTTTACGATAAGATTGACCTAGTAAGCACGGCACAGCAGGGCATGTGACGTTAACGATAAGAGTGAACTAGTAAGCACGACACAGCAAGGCATGTGACGTTAGCGATATGATTGACCTAGTAAGCACGACACAGCAGGGCATGTGACGTTTACGATAAGATTGACCTAGTAAGCACGGCACAACAGGGCATGTGACGTTAACGATAAGGTTGACCTATTAAGCACGACACAGCAGGGCATGTGACGTTTACGATAAGATTGACCTAGTTAGCACGACAAAGCCGGGCATGTGACGTTTACGATAAGATTGACCTAGTTAGCACGGCACAGCAGGGCATGTGACGTTAACGATAAGGTTGACCTAGTAAGCACGGCACAACAGTTCATGTGACGTTAACGATAAGATTGACCTAGTAAGCACGACAGAGCAGCTAATTTGACCTTAATGATAAGATTGACCAAGTAGCACGACACAGCAGGGCATGTGACGTTAACGATAAGATGGACCAAGTAGCACGACACAGCAGGGCACGTGACGTTAACGATAAGATTGACCTAGTAAGCACATCATAGCAGGACATTTCACTTAAACGATAAGATTGACCTAGTAAGCATGTCACAACAGGGCATGTTACGTTAACGATAAGATTGACTAAGTAGCAGAACACAATCGGGCATGTGGCGTTTACGATAAGATTGACCTAGTAAGCGCGGCACAGCCGGGCATGTGACGTTAACGATAAGATTGACCTAGTAAGCATGGCACAGCAGGCATATGACGAAAACGATAATATTGACCGAGTAAGCACATCACAGCAGGGCATTTAACGTTAACGATAAGATTGAACTAGTAAGCACGGCAAAGCAGAATGGTGACGTGGACGATAGGCCTTATAAGCACGGAACCGCAATGCATGTTATGATAATGATTAGAGTTACCTAGATTTAAATAGAAAGCACGACAGGCAAGGCATTTGACGTTCACGGTAACATTTACATTGAAAACACGGCCCTGTGTGACGTCAACGGTAACATTTATATAGAAAGCACGGCAGGCAGGTCGTGTGACGTAAACGGTAACATTTACATAAAAGCACGACAGGCAGGGCGTGTGACGTCAACGGTAACATTTACATAGAAAACACGACAGCCAGGGCGTGTAACGTGAACGGTAACATTTACATAGAAAACACGACATGCAGGGCGTGTAACGTAAAGAGTTCAATAAATATAGAAAGTACGACAGGCATGGCGTGTGACGTTAACAGTAACATTTACATAGAAATCACGACAGGCAGGTCATGTGACGTTATTGGTAACATTGTAATAGAAAGCACGACAGACATGGCATGTGACGTAAACAGTAACATTTACATAGAAAGTACGACAGGCAGGGCATGTGACGTTCACGGTAACATTTACATAGAAAGCACGACAGGCAGCGCATGTGGCGTGAACGGTTACATTTACATAGAAAACACGACAGGCAGCGCATGTGACGTGAACTGTTACATTTACTTAGAAAGCACGACAGGCAGGGCATGTGACGTAAACGGTAACATTTACATAGAAATCACGACAGGCAGGGCGTGTGATGTAAACGGTTACATTTACATAGAAAGCACGACGGTCATGGCATGTTACGTAAACAATAACATTTACATAAAAAACACGACAGGCAGGGCGTGTGACGTTAACGGTAACATTTACATAGAAAGCACGACAGCCATGGCATATGACGTTAACGGTAACATTTATATAGAAAACACGACAGTCATGGCATGTGACGTTAACGGTAACATTTACATAGAAAACACGACAGCCATGGCATGTGACGTTAACGGTAACATTTACATAGAAAACACGACATGCATGGCGTGTAACGTAAAGAGTTAAATTAATATAGAAAGTAAGACAGGCAGGGCGTGTGACGTTAACAGAAACATTTACATAGAATCACGACAGGCAGGTCATGTGACGTTATTGGTAACATTCTAATAGAAAACACGACAGGCAGGGCGTGTGACGTTAACGGTTACATTTACATAGAAAGCACGACAGCCATGGCATGTGACGTTAACGGTAACATTTACATAGAAAGCACGACAGGCAGGGCGTGTGACGTTAACGGTTACATTTACATAGAAAGCACGACAGTCATGGCATGTGACGTTAACGGTAACATTTACATAGAAAACACGACAGTCATGGCGTGTAACGTGAACGATATTATTTACATAGAACACACAACATGCAGGGCGTGTAACGTAAAGAGTTCAATTAATATAGAACGTTAACGATAAGATTGACCTAGTAAGCACGACACAGCAGGGCATATGACGTTTAAGTTAAGATTGACCTAGTAAGCACAAATCAGCCGGGCATATGACGTTTACGATAAGGTTGACCTAGTAAGCACATCACAGCAGTGCATGTGACGTTTACGATAAGATTGACCTAGTAAGCACGACACAGCAGGGTATGTGACGTTTGCGATAAGATTGACCTAGTAAGCACGACACAGCCGGGCATGTGACGTTTACGGTAAGATTGACCTAGTAAACACGGCACAGCAGGGCATGTGGCGTTAGCGATATGATTGACCTAGTAAGCACGGCACAGCCGGGCATGTGACGTTAGCGATATGATTGACCTAATAAGCACGGCACAGCCGGGAATGTGACGTTAACGATAAGATTGGCCTAATATGCACGGCACAACAGGGCATGTGACGTTTACGATAAGATTAACGTAGTTAGCACGACACAACGGGGCATGTGACGTTAACGATTAAGATTGACCTAGTAAGCACGACACAGCAGGGTATGTGACGTTCACGATAAGGTTGACCTAGTAAGCACGGCACAGCAGGGTATGTGACGTTTACGATAAGGTTGACCTAGTTAGCACGGCACAGCCAGGCATATTACGTTTACGAAAAGATTGACCTAGTTAGCACGGCACAGCAGGGTATGTGACGTTTACGAAAAGGTTGACCTAATAAGCACGACACAGTGGGCATGTGACTTTTACGATAAGATTGACCTCGTAACCACGGCACAACAGGGCATGTAAAGTTTACGATAAGGTTGACCTAGTAAGCACGGCACAGCCGGGAATGTGACTTTAACGATAAGATTGGCCTAGTATGCACGGCACAACAGGGCATGTGACGTTTACGATAAGATTAACGTAGTTAGCACGACACAACGGGGCATGTGACGTTTACGATAAGATTGACCCTTGAAGCACGACACAGCAGGGTATGTGACGTTTACGATAAGATTGACCTAGTAAGCACGACACAGCCGGGCATGTGACGTTAACGATAAGATTGACCTAGTAAGCACGACACAGCCGGGCATGTGACGTTAGCGATATGATTGACCTAGTAAGCACGACACAGCAGGGCATTTGACCTTAACGATAAGATTGACCTAGTTAGCACGACACAGCAGGGCATGTGACGTTAACGATAAGATTGACCTAGTAAGCACGACACAGCAGGGCATGAAACGTTTACGATAAGATTGACCTAGTATGCACGGCACAACAGGGCATGTGACCTTAACGATAAGATTGACCTAGTAAGCACGACACAGCAGGGCATGTGACGTTAACGATAAGATTGACCTAGTAAGCATGGCACAGCAGGCATATGACGAAAACGATAATATTGACCGAGTAAGCACATCACAGCAGGGCATTTAACGTTAACGATAAGATTGAACTAGTAAGCACGGCAAAGCAGAATGGTGACGTGGACGATAGGCCTTATAAGCACGGAACCGCAATGCATGTTATGATAATGATTAGAGTTACCTAGATTTACATAGAAAGCACGACAGGCAAGGCATTTGACGTTAACGGTAACATTTACATTGAAAACACGGCCCTGTGTGACGTCAACGGTAACATTTATATAGAAAGCACGGCAGGCAGGTCGTGTGACGTAAACGGTAACATTTACATAAAAGCACGACAGGCAGGGCTGTGACGTCAACGGTAACATTTACATAGAAAACACGACAGCCAGGGCGTGTAACGTGAACGGTAACATTTACATAGAAAACACGACATGCAGGGCGTGTAACGTTTACGATAAGATTGACCTAGTAAGCGCGACACAGCCGGGCATGTGACCTTAACGATAAGATTGACCTAGTAAGCACGGCACAACAGTTCATGTGACGTTAACGATAAGATTGACCTAGTAAGCACGACAGAGCAGGTAATTTGACCTTAATGATAAGATTGACCAAGTAGCACGACACAGCAGGGCATGTGACGTTAACGATAAGATTGACCAAGTAGCACGACACAGCAGGGCACGTGACGTTATCGATAAGATTGACCTAGTAAGCACATCATAGCATGACATTTCACTATAACGATAAGATTGACCTAGTAAGCATGTCACAACAGGGCATGTTACGTTAACGATAAGATTGACTAAGTAGCAGAACACAATCGGGCATGTGGCGTTTACGATAAGATTGACCTAGTAAGCGCGGCACAGCCGGGCATGTGACGTTAACGATAAGATTGACCTAGTAAGCATGGCACAGCAGGCATATGACGAAAACGATAATATTGACCGAGTAAGCACATCACAGCAGGGCATTTAACGTTAACGATAAGATTGACCTAGTAAGCACGACACAGCCGGGCATGTGACGTTTACGATAAAATTGACCTAGTAAGCACGACAAAGCAAGGCATGTGCCGTTTAAGATAAGATTGACCTAGTAATCACGGCACAGCCGGGAATGTGACGTAAACAGTAACATTTACATAGAAAGTACGACAGGCAGGGCATGTGACGTTCACGGTAACATTTACATAGAAAGCACGACAGGCAGCGCATGTGGCGTGAACGGTTACATTTACATAGAAAACACGACAGGCAGCGCATGTGACGTGAACGGTTTCATTTACTTAGAAAGCACGACAGGCAGGGCATGTGACGTTTACGATATGATTGACCTAGTTAGCACGGCACAACAGGGCATGTGACGTTAGCGATATGATTGACCTAGTTAGCACGACACAGCAGTGTATGTGACGTTTGCGATAAGATTGACCTAGTAAGCACGACACAGCCGGGCATGTGACGTTAGCGATATGATTGACCTAGTAAACACGGCACAGCAGGGTATGTGACGTTTACGATACGGTTGACCTAGTAAGCACGGCACAGCAGGGTATGTGACGTTTACGATAAAGTTGACCTAGTAAGCACGACACAGCCGGGCATGTGACGTTTACGATAAGACTGACCTAGTAAGCACGACACAGCAGGGTATGTGACGTTTACGATAAGATTGACCTAGTAAGCACGACACAGCCGGGCATGTGACGTTTACAATAAGATTTACCTAGTAAGCACGACACTTTAGGGCATGTGACCTTAACGATAATGTTGACATAGTAAGCACGACACAACAGGGCATGTGACGTAAACGATAAGATTGACCTAGTAAGCAAGACACAGCAGAGTATGTGACGTTTACGATATGATTGACCTAGTAAGCACGACACAGCCGGGCATGTGACGTTTACGATAAGATTGACCCTTGAAGCACGACACAGCAGGGTATGTGACGTTTACGATAAGATTGACCTAGGAAGCACGACACAGCCGGGCATGTGACGTTTACGATAAGATTGACCTAGTTAGCACGACACAACCGGGCATGTAACGTTTACGATAAGATTGACCTAGTAAGCACGACACAGCAGGGTATGTGACGTTAGCGATATGATTGACCTAGTAAGCACGACACAGCAGGGTATGTGACGTTTACGATAAGATTGACCTAGTAAGCACGACACAGCAGGGTATGTGACGTTTACGATATGATTGACCTAGTAAGCACGACACAGCAGGGTATGTGACGTTTACGATATGATTGACCTAGTAAGCACGACACAGCAGGGTATGTGACGTTTACGATATGATTGACCTAGTAAGCACGACACAGCAGGGTATGTGACGTTTACGATATGATTGACCTAGTTAGCACGACACAACCGGGCATGTGACGTTAACGATAAGATTGGCCTAGTATGCACGGCACAACAGGGCATGTGACGTTTACGATAAGATTAACGTAGTTAGCACGACACAACGGGGAATGTGACGTTAACGATTAAGATTGACCTAGTAAGCACGACACAGCCGGGCATGTGACGTTTACGATAAAATTGACCTAGTAAGCACGACACAGCAAGGCATGTGACGTTTACGATAAGATTGACCTAGTAATCACGGCACAGCCGGGAATGTGACGTTTACGATAAGATTGACCTAGTAAGCACGACACAGCAGGGCATGTGACGTTATCGAGAAGATTGACCTAGTAAGCACGACACAGCCGGGCATGTGACGTTAACGATAAGATTGACCAAGTAGCACAACACAGCAGGGCATGAAACGTTTACGATTTGATTGACCTAGTAAGCACGACACAGCCGGGTATGTGACGTTTACGATATGATTGACCTAGTAAGCACGGCACAGCAGGGCATGTGACGTTAGCGATATGATTGACCTAGTAAGCACGACACAGCCGGGTATGTGACGTTTACGATATGATTGACCTAGTAAGCACGGCACAGCAGGGCATGTGACGTTAGCGATATGATTGACCTAGTAAGCACGACACAGCAGGGCATGTGGCGTTAGCGATATGATTGACCTAGTAAGCGCGGCACAGCCGGGCATGTGACGTTAGCGATATGATTGACCTAATAAGCACGACACAGCAGGGAATGTGACGTTAACGATAAGGTTGACCTATTAAGCACAACACAGCAGGGCATGTGGTGTTAACGACAAGATTGACCTAGTAAGCACGACACAGCCGGGCATGTGACGTTTACGATAAGACTGACCTAGTAAGCACGACACAGCAGGGTATGTGACGTTTACGATAAGATTGACCTAGTTAGTACGACACAACCGGGCATGTGACGTTAGCGATATGATTGACCTAGTAAGCACGACACAGCCGGGCATGTGACGTTAGCGATATGATTGACCTAGTAAGCAAGACACAGCAGAGTATGTGACGTTTACGATATGATTGACCTAGTAAGCACGACACAGCCGGGAATGTGACGTTAACGATAAGATTGACCTAGTTAGCACGACACAGCCAGGCATGTGACGGTTACGATAAGATTGACCTAGTTAGCACGACACAACCGGGCATGTGACGTTAGCGATATGATTGACCTAGTAAGCACGACACAGCCGGGCATGTGACGTTAGCGATATGATTGACCTAGTAAGCACGACACAGCAGGGTATGTGACGTTTACGATATGATTGACCTAGTAAGCACGACACAGCCGGGAATGTGACGTTTACGATAAGATTGACCTTGTAAGCACGACACAGCCAGGCATGTGACGGTTACGATAAGATTGACCTAGTAAGCGCGACACAGCCGGGTATGTGACCTTAACGATAAGATTGACCTAGTAAGCACGACACAGCAGGGCATGTGACGTTAACGATAAGATTGACCTAGTAAGCCCGGCACAGCCGGGAATGTGACGTTAACGATAAGATTGACCTAGTAAGCATGGAACAACAGGGCATGAAACGTTTATGATAAGATTGACCTAGTAAGCACGACACAGCCGGGCATGTGACCTTAACGATAAGATTGACCAAGTAGCACAACACAGCCAGGCATGTGACGTTTACGATTAGATTGACCTAGTAAGCCCGGCACAGCCGGGAATGTGACGTTAACGATAAGATTGACCTAGTAAGCATGGAACAACAGGGCATGTGACGTTAGCGATATGATTGACCTAGTAAGCACGACACAGCCGGGCATGTGACGTTAGCGATATGATTGACCAAGTAGCACAACACAGCCAGGCATGTGACGTTTACGATTAGATTGACCTAGTTAGCACGACACAGCCGGGTATGTGACGTTTACGATATGATTGACCTAGTAAGCACGGCACAGCAGGGCATGTGACGTAAGCGATATGATTGACCTAGTAAGCACAGCACAGCAGGGCATGTGACGTTAACGATAAGATAAACCTAGTTAGCACGACACAACAGGGCTTGTGACGTTAACGATAAGATTGACCTAGTAAGCACGACACATCCGGGCATGTGATGTTTACGATAAGATTGACCAAGTAAGCACGACACATCCGGGCATGTGATGTTTACGATAAGATTGACCTAGTAAGCACGACACAGCCGGGCATGTGACGTTTACGATAAGATTTATCTTGTAAGCACGGCACAGCAAGGCATGTGACGTTAACGATAAGAGTGAACTAGTAAGCACGGCACAGCAAGGCACGTGACGTTAACGATAAGAATGAACAAGTAAGCACGACACAGCAGGGTATTTAACGTTTACGATAAGATTGACCTAGTACACGACACAGCCGGGCATCTGACGTTAATGATAAGATTGACCTAGTAAGCACGGCATAACAGGGCATGTGATGTTTACGATAAGATTGACCTAGTAAGCACGGCACAATAGGGCATGTGACGTTAACGATAAGATTGACCTAGTAAGCACGACACAGCAGGGAATTTGACGTTAGCGATAAGATTGACCAAGTAGCACGACACAGCAGGGCATGTGACGTTAACGATAAGATTGACTAAGTAGCACGACACAGCAGAGCATGTGACGTTAACGATTAGATTGAGCAAGTAAGCACATCATAGCAGGACATTTCTCTTTAACGATAAGATTGACCTAGTAAGCATGTCACAACAGGGCATGTGACGTTACCGATAAGATTGACCAAGTAGCACAACACAACCGGGCATGTGGCGTTTACGATAAGATTGACCTAGTAAGCGCGGCACAGCCGGGCATGTGACGTTAGCGATAAGATTGACCTAGTAAGCATGGCATATGACGAAAACGATAATATTGACCTAGTAAGCACATCACAGCAGGGAATTTAACGTTAACGATAAGATTGAACTAGTAAGCACGGCACAGCAGAAAGGTGACGTAAACGATAGGATTGGCCTTATAAGCACGGAACCGCAATGCATGTTATGATAATGATTAGAGTTACCTAGATTTACATAGAAAGCACGAGAGGCAAGGCATGTGACGTGAACGGTAACATTTACATTGAAAACACGGCCCTGTGTGACGTCAACGGTAACATTTATATAGAAAGCACGGCAGGCAGGTCGTGTGACGTAAACGGTAACATTTACATAGAAAGCACGGCAGGCAGGGCGTGTGACGTCAACGGTAACATTTACATAGAAAACACGACAGGCAGGGCGTGTAACGTGAACGGTAACATTTACATAGAAAACACGACATCCAGGGCGTGTAACGTAAAGAGTTAAATTAATATAGAAAGTACGACAGGCAGAGCGTGTGACGTTAACAGTAACATTAACATAGAAAGCACGACAGGCAGGTCATGTGACGTTATTGGTAACATTCTAATAGAAAGCACGACAGACCTGGCATGTGACGTTAACAGTAACATTTACGTAGAAAGCACGACAGGCAGGGCATGTGACGTTAACGGTAACATTTACATAGAAAGCACGACAGGCAGCGCATGTGGCGTGAACGGTTACATTTACATAGAAAGCACGACAGGCAGCGCATGTGACGTGAACGGTTACATTTACTTAAAAAAACGACAGGCAGGGCATGTGATGTTAACGTTTACATTTACATAGAAATCACGACAGGCAGGGCGTGTGATGTTAACGGTTACATTTACATAGAAAGCACGACAGTCATGGCATGTGACGTAAACAGTAACATTTATATTGAAAACACGACAGGCAGGGCGTGTGACGTTAACGATAACATTTACATAGAAAGCACGACAGTCATGGCATATGACGTAAACGGTAACATTTATATAGAAAACACGACAGTCATGGCATGTGACGTTAACGGTAACATTTACATAGAAAACACGACAGCCATGGCATGTGACGTTAACGGTTATATTTACATAGAAAACACGACATGCAGGGCGTGTAACGTAAAGAGTTAAATTGATATAGAAAGTACGACAGGCAGGGCGTGTGACGTTAACAGTAACATTTACATAGAAATCACGACAGGCAGGTCATGTGACGTTATTGGTTACATTCTAATAGAAAACACGACAGGCAGTGCGTGTGACGTTAACGGTTACATTTACATAGAAAGCACGACAGCCATGGCATGTGACGTTAATGGTAATATTTATATAGAAAACACGACAGTCATGGCATTTGACGTTAACGGTAACATTTACATAGAAAACACGACAGCCATGGCGTGTAACGTGAACGGTAACATTTACATAGAAAACACGACATGCAGGGCGTGTAACGTAAAGAGTTCAATTAATATAGAAAGTACGACAGGCAGGGCGTGTGACGTTTACGGTAACATTTACATAGAAAGCACGACAGGCAGCGCATGTGACGTGAACGGTTACATAGACTTAGAAATCACGACAGGCAGGGCATGTGATGTTAACGGTTACATTTACGTAGAAAGCACGACAGTCATGGCATGTGACGTTAACAGTAACTTTTACATAGGAAACACGACAGGCAGGGCGTGTGGCATTAACGGTTACATTTACATAGAAATCACGACAGGCAGCGCATGTGGGTTGAACGGTAACCTTTACATAGAAAGCACGACAGGCAGGGCGTGTGACGTTAACGGTAACATTTACATAGAAAGTACGACAGGCGGGGCGTGTGACGTTAACAGTAACATTTACATAGAAAGCACGACAGGCAGGGCGTGTGACGTTTACGGTAACATTTACATAGAAAACACGACAGGCAGGGCATGTGACGTTAACGGTAACATTTACATAGAAAGCACGACAGGCAGCGCATGTGGCGTGAACGGTTACATTTACACAGAAAGCACGACAGGCAGCGCATAAGACGTGAACAGTTACATTTACATAGAGAGCACGACAGGCAGGGCATGTGACGTTTACGGTAACATTTACATAGAAAGCACGACAGGCAGGGCTTGTGACGTTAACGGTAACATATACATAGAAAGCACGACAGGCAGGGCGTGACGTTAACGGTAACATTTATATTGAAAACACGACAGGCAGGGCATGTGACGTTAACAATAACATTTACATAGAAAGCACGACAGGCAGGGCGTGTGACGGCAACATTTACATCGAAAGCACGACAGGAAGGGCGTGTGACGTTCACGGTAACATTAACATAGAAAGCACGACAGGAAGGGCGTGTGACGTTAACGGTAACATTTACATAGAAAGCACGACAGCCATGGCATGTGACGTTAACGGTAACATTTATATATAAAGCCCGACAGGCAGGGCGTGTGACGTTAACGGTAACATTTACATAGAAAGCACGAAAGGCAGAGCGTGTAGCGTTAACAGTAACATTTACATAGAAAGCACGACAGCCATTGCATGTGACGTTAACTGTAACATTTATATAGAAAGAACGACAGGCAGGGCGTGTGACGTTAACGGTAACATTTATACAGAAAACACGACAGGCAGGGCATGTGACGTTAACGGTAACATTTACATAGAAAACACGACAGCCATGGCATGTTACGTTAACGGTATCATTTATATAGAAAAAACGACAGGCAGGGCGTGTGACGTTAACAGTAACATTTACATAGAAAACATGACAGGCAAAGCGTGAGACGTGAACGGTAACATTTACGTAGAAAGCACGACACGCAGGGCGTGTGACGTGAACGGTAACATTTACGTAGAAAACACGACATCCACGACATGATTGTGACGTTAACGTAACATTTATGTAGAAATCACGACAGGTAGAGCGTGTGACGTGAACAGTGACATTAATGTAGAAAGCCCGACAGGCAGGGCGTGTGACGTTAACGGTAACATTTATATAGAAAGCTTCAGGCAGACCATGTGAGGTTAACGGTAACATTTACATAGAAAACACGACAGGCAGGGCGTGTGACGTGAACGGTAACATTTACGTAGAAAGCACGACAGGCAGGGCGTGTGACATGAACGGTAACATTTACGTAGAAAGCACGACAGGCAGGGCGTGTGACGTTAACGGTAACATTTACGTAGAAAGCACGACAGGCAGGGCGTGTGGCATTAACGGTAACATTTACATAGAAAGCACGACAGGCAGGGCGTGTGACGTTAACGGTAACATTTACGTAGAATGCACGACAGGCAGGGCTTGTGACATTAACGTTTACATTTACGTAGAAAGCACGACATCCACGACATGACTGTGACGTTAAAGGTAACATTTATATAGAAAGCACGACAGGCAGGGCATGTGGCGTGAACGGTATCATTTATATAGAAAGCTACAGGCAGGATATGTGACGTTAACGGTATCATTTATAAAGAAAGCACGACAGGCATGGCAGGTGACGTTAACGTTATCATTTATATAGAAAGCACGACAGGCATGGCAGATGACGTTAACGTTATCATTATAAGTATCATGCATGAGTGTGAGGTGAAGATGGAAAAATCTGTCACCGAGGGTTAACTGTTTTGCGGGAAAGAGGCTCTGCCGAGTTCCGCCAAAACAGTTCACCCGAGGTGACAGATTTTTCTATCTTTACCGAATTTCTTATGCAAGATACTTTTTCTTGCATACCTTTTATTATTTATAACATTTTTGTGTAAGTATACAAACTTATTTATTTTCATTATGCTGAAATATTGACGTTAAAGCAATCTTTTTTATAAATGACGTCACTAACTTGAATATATTACGTCAGGTATTTGAAGACGTGACGTCACTCACGTGACTCATTCTACATGGGGGGTGTAGGATCGAAATTTCCTACACGGGTGAAAACACCGGATGACCTGATCTGGTATGCAAGAATTACATTGAAAGCACGACAGGCAGGGCGTGTGACGTTAACGTTATCATTTATATAGAAAGCACGACAGGCATGGCAGGTGACGTTAACGTTATCCTTTATATAGAAAGCACGACAGGCAGGGCGTGTGACGTTAACGGTATCATTTATATAGAAAGCTACAGGCAGGATATGTGACGTTAACGGTATCATTTATATAGAAAGCAAGACTGGCATGGCAGGTGACGTTAACGTTATCATTTTTATAGAAAGCACGACAGGCTTGGCGTGTGACGTAAACGTTATCATTTATATAGAAAGCACGACGGGCATGGCAGGTGACGTTCACGTTATCATTTACCCGGTTTGCACAACACATCTTGTTAGTATCGAGGACTATAATTATGTCGGTTATATAACAATATCAATGTTCATTTAAATAGCAGAGAAATATCCGAATCAGTGTGTAGACCACAGTCAATGAAGGCATTTTGTGTTGGTATGCATTATAATTTTTTATAAACAATAAGTTGTGTTAGGCCTAAAAAAAATAGGTTTGTTTCTGGTTACCCGACCGACCGTCTCTAAATAGCGTCGACCGTAACTTTTTTTCAGCCCTTCCCAAAAAATTGTATGAAAAGCCGACCGGGATTTTGACCGACGAAAAATTCTGTTATTTTCTAATTCACTGCGTTCAAACGAAAATAAATTATTTATTCCATATTCAAGTAATTCATAGGTAGGAAAAGAAATAAAAACACCAAGTACAATAGGAATGGTCGTATTGCATTGCTATATACTATATTTCAACGACAACATTTCATTAACGTCTATTAGCCCATCTTTCCTGCATCCTCGTCTTGGTTCGTGTCAAGCCGCACAACCGTAATCCTCGAGCCTGCTGCAATGAATGTCTATTATCATCCAGAACCTACTTGAATAGAAAAATAACATCATCTTATACATAAGCAAAAAGGAAAACAGCCAGTATTGTTTGCTAATAATCTGCGCCCAAAGTTAAAATAATGAAACAGAAAACGCCAAAATTTTCCTAAACGTCTTTGTGTAGATTCCTATCATTCAACTTTTTACATTCGACTTAACTCGCTTACATTAAGAACAATTAAAGTCAGACAATCCAGCGCCAAGTGGCACTCACTTTCAAGCCAGTCGGCTAGTCTTCCACAAAAACAACTCCATTCCATCACAGCGCCAATCGGCACTACAGCGCCAATCGGCACTTCAATTTTACGCCACGTGGCGAGGTTCGTTCCCAGGAGGGGCAATATCTGATACTCAAACTAAACACTACCAATGCAGCGCCAAATGGCACTCACTTTCAAGCCAGTCGGCTAGTCTTTCACAAAACAATTCCATTCCAACACAGCGCCAATCGGCACTTCAATTTTACGCCACGTGGCGAGGTTCGTTCCCAGGAGGGGCAATATCTGATAATCAAACATAACACTACCAATGCAGCGCCAAACGGCATTCACTTTCAAGCCAATCGGCTAGTCTTTCACAAAACAATTCCATTCCAACTCAGCGCCAATCGGCACTACAGCGCCACTCGGCGCTTCAATTTTACGCCACGTGGCGAGGTTCGCTCCCAGGAGGGGCAATATCATCTGATAATCAAACTGAACACAACCAAAGCTTCACCAAATCACAGTCACTTTCAAGCCAATCGGCTAGTCTTCAAAAAACTATTCCATTCAAACACAGCGCCAATCGGCACTACAGCGCCAATCGGCACTTCAATTTCACGCCACATGGCGAGTTATCACTCAAATCGTTAACCTGATAATCGAGTTAAATACAACCAATGCCGTGCCAAGTGGCACTCACTTTCATGCCAATCGGCTAGTCTTCAAAACGCAATTCCATTCAAATACAGCGCCAATCGGCACTACTTCGCCAATCGGCATAACATTTTTTCCAACACAGCCAAGCGGCTACACAGCGCCAAGTGACACCTCAATCTAATTCCAATCGGTTATTCTCTTAGTAAATCAAATTACAAAACAGCACCAAGCTACATTTCAATTTTAAGCCAATTGGCGGGTTTAAAGCAACTCCTTATTTAAGTTAATGCAATCAAACACTTCTAAGGCAAATTAACAGCGCCAAGTGGTTAAATTTGCAGTCCAAAAAATCATCATGCTTATAAATTTAATGTTAAGCGTTTTTCTATTATTTTTTAATGAAGTGGCTAATCTTTTCTCTAAATCGAATCGCATATAGCGTTCACATTTTGTCAGGTTATGGGAGATCAGTCCATTAAAATCAAATATTTTGGCCAAATCAATTAAAATGCTACATTCTCCGCTAAGAAGTTTTCTTCGTCCTTATCGTTTTAATCGTAGAAAATATATCCAATTCCACGTGTAAATCGTGTCAAATTATTCTTCCAATAACTACTGATCTTAAGATAAAATTTAAATTATACAATTTCTAATTTTCACGGTAACTTAAAATCAAGACGCATTTAAGCCAATGCAATCAAATATGCTGAAATGTTAGTCAAGTTGCTTTTCTTGTTTCGAAGAAATGCCATTCTTGGCAAGTAACACTTAAATTTTAAACTAAGTGGCGATTTCGGAATTCGTTCTCGTACACCATGAGAATCGAACCAAACACATCCACGCTAATACAGCGCCAAGTGGAAACGAAATATTGATGTAAATGAATATAATTAAACGCCAAGTGCGCATAAAATTTTACTCCAGTAGCGAGATTAAGGCCACACCAGCCTCTAATGAAAACAAAACACATCCGGTTCAATGCAATGTTATGTTGAACTACTGATTTAGTAAAGTGATTGTTTTGTCTAAACAAACACAATAGGATATATCGCACACTTTCGCCAAGAGGCGATTGATCAGAATCGAAGCCAACATACCCAAACACAAAATAACAGAACGCACAATCTAACTTTCAGCCAAGTGGCTTGTTCACATAAAATTGTAGAAAATGTTCTCAGTCCAATGCAGCTTCTGATAAGCGTTTGTGTATACGTCAAAAATTACGAACCATTCTAATTGCGAAAAGAATCATTTGAAATTTATCTTTCATAACTTCTAAGTGACTTTTAATGCAAAATACCAAATCTTGATAACAATCGTAGAAACAAAATGAGACAAATAAGGTAATTAAGCTGCTACCTATCAAATAAAAGTGTACAAAAGTGTTAACGGAGTTCTAACCGTCTTCGCAAATGGTGAAATCAAACACATAAAAAGAGGGTGGGTGGGACGGGAAATTAGAAATATTTAATATGTCTGTACAATAGCAATGCGACGACTCGAATGAATTTTATCCAAGGTTTACACCATATATAATGACACTGCACGAGAATTTCGTGAATCCTCACAATCAATAACCTTGAAGCATACATGAGATGAATTACATAGAAACGTGGATAAATACATTTATTTTCTAATTCACTGCGTTCAAACGAAAATAAATTATTTATCCCATATTCAAGTAATTCATAGGTAGGAAAAGAAATAAAAACACCAAGTACAATAGGAATGGTCGTATTGCATTGCTATATACTATCGAAAAACGCAAAGAACGGGAAATTTCTATTCTTAGACCTTTATGAATTAGTAGTATCTCAGAATTAAGTAAAAGTTTGTAAAATTCACTATTAGCGCGAATGTTTTTGTTTTTTCTTTAGATTTTTATTACGTAATTTTTTGAACATTTTAATTTCTATCGACTATATCATAAAACCATATCAATACATGCACGTGCAAATCCAACTCGACAAAACCTTCAAGGAAACACACTTAACAATCTAACGTTGCGTAATACATAACGACAAGTTATTCTGAGCTAATATACTAAGGAACTTAGCGTAAGATTTGTTTGTTTCTGGTATGAGTAAATGAAATTCATGCATACTGGAATATTTAAAAATATATTATTCCTTGTTATTTAGCGCAACAGTGGCAATGTTATCGATAATTTCCCGTAAAATCTACAGACTGATGTCATATTATATGTACAAATTATAATATTAAAACGCAAACAATCATAACTTGGGAACATGGCGATCTTCCCATTGTGCTAATGGGCTAAAGTTCGCACTTTTCAAAATCTACATCCCATCATATATGAACATTCTCGTAGAAAACTCAAAAATAACTGAAAATATACGAACCCATAAATGCCAGATTTTAATATACTTTCCATTTGCCTATCCAACCATCGTTTCAGATCACCTGACAAAGCAATCTCTCCGATTCTTGGCTTACGTTGACCAACTGCATTAATGCCGAACTTGCCATAGTAATGATTATGTTGGGCTCAAACCAGCATCCCGTCATAAAAGATCAACAAATTGTTTGTCCTGGAATTACTAAGCATACTCTTTCTTAATTAAAACTGTTAGAATTATAATAAAAACAGTATTAATCATGGAAAAGAAAACAAATATCCACGGATTTCAATAAACATTCTATTTTCTACCGAACCAATCGACAATGCAGTCTCTATGAAGCCAAGTCTACATGTAAAGCAATAGAATTTGCTTGAAATCTTAATTGTATTAAACACTAAAATATTATAATAAATAACTGTTTTAATTATTTCTATACTTCTAAAAGTCTAACTACCGTAAGTAAAATATAGGAAAACACTAGGCTCTTTGATCAGTTTATTCTCTCCAAAACAAGAGCCACTCATTTCATTTGGATAGAAAAGTACAGTTAGCGTCTTATACTGTATAAAATATACACACTTTCCATGTTTTCCACGTGCAAATGTACATACAATTCATAACTTATTATATATGACCTATCTGATTGTTTTACAGCAAGCCTAAATAAACGCAGTAAAATGATCACCATCACACTCATTTTTACTGCTGTTTGTTTTTTAAATACATGTGTAACAATATTTTTCATCGTTATAAAATTAACTTGTCAAATTATTATCTATTACACAGAGATTAAGCGGCCAGACTTAAATTGCAACGCTAATGCAAATGCAATAACAGCTGATTAACTTTCTCGTCCCTCTAGCATCACATGAACCTTCAACGAAAATAACCGATGTCTTTAAATTAGGCCTCAAACTCTCGATTTAAAAAATCAAACATCATTTATACCAATATCTAGAATTCAATATTTGAAAAACTTAATAAAAACAAAAATACAAACGCATTTCCGAAAAATGCAAACCACTCTCAGGACGCTGACTAGATACGCCTTTTATTCATCATCCAGCAATCATCACGAGACTGTCAAATCTGAAAATATTATCGAATAGCATCTCGATATCTATCAAATGGAATGCTGCATGCCCCGAATTAAAATGTTTCTTCAAACATTGCCATAACAAGTGAAATCAATCCAATTTCAAAACTAATCTCTTATCTGTGATACTGAACAGCATTTCTTCCTCCAGTGAGTTTATCAACAACATTGCCGTTACATGCCAACGGAATAATAGTTGGAAAAAATTACTGAGATACATATTACCATTCCTAAGCCTATATTAAAATATGTTATTTAAAATGCACATGCATTTAATTGCTTTTAGACAAATCGTAAATTACTGATTTCAATTTCATGTCACATTTACCAACAATTCAATATAAAAACTTTGTAAATATACATTCCCCTTATTCTATTCTTTGATTGCACTAGATATATCAAAATGATTTACTTATCGAACACCACGTGCTCTTCTTCAAGTTTCTAAAATCTGAAAAATTTACAAAATGAATACTCATCAGTGACAAAATAATTTGTCAATGGTTCCGACTATCGCTGTTATTGCCGACCCCGAGCTCAAGTTGTATCCATGCCCTAGGATATTTGAAGAAAGTTGCCGAACATGAACTCCATCAGAAAATTGAATTGTCCTTCTCACAGTCAAGTAATGACCTTCTCAAATACGTCCTTAACAATTTATGGATTAGAAATATTTAATATGTCTGTACAATAGCAATGCGACGACTCAATGAATTTTATCCAAGGTTTACACCATATATAATGACACTGCACGAGAATTTCGCGAATCCTCACAATCAATAACCTTGAAGCATACATGAGATGAATTACATAGAAACGTGGATAAATACATTTATTTTCGGACACAATGTCCGGTGCAAAATAACAGCCAGCACCGTTTCATTTTTGGAAAATTTACTTTCACTTTCTTCTTGGGCGTGATTTTTGTCCATGTAACATATGTAAACCCCGTTGCGTGTGCTTTCGGGTCAACGTTGCTAATTCCATGATTGAATTCGCCGAGGTAAACAATCATGGATGTCAACGTTCGGCGAGCCAGTAAAAATATTCTTTTTGATCCACCGACGACTTCATTGTAGAATTAAGGCATCGCCACACTCCTCCCAATTCTATACATCGGTAAAATAAAAATCATCAAATCTCAGTAAATACAAAATGACATTCAATGAAACTTTGCACAAATGAAGGTTACTAATGTATCTTTATTTTGCATACAAAAAGACAACTTAGAAAAGTAAAGAAACAAAGCTAGACCTAAAAATTCCTTGAAATCTATTTACATAAATTCACAAAAACTAGGCGATGCAGAACATAACTTTAAATTTCCTCGTGAGCGCAATGATACTGACAAGAAAATGTTGTGTACTTTGTAAAAAACGTTCAACTATTAAAAGAGAAATCAGTGATTGTCATCCGTTTACGCGACCATGAAATTGAAGGTCAAACACACTTTTACTAATATCTCGTAAAGTTTACATAAGTAAATCATGAGGACACAATAAATTGTTGTCAGTATCATATTACTCATGTGGGAATTTAAAATGATGTTTTGTGTTCTTTAGTTTTTGTGAATTTATGTAAATAGAAGTTGAGGGAATTTTTAGATCCTGCTATTTTTCTTTACTTTTCTAATATGTCTTACCATCTGTAAAATAAAGATACATTAATAACATACACTTGTGCAAAGTTTCATTTAACAGCATTTTGCCGTTCTTGAGATTTTAATAATTTTCTTTTTATCGATAAATAGAATTGGGAGGAGTGTGGAAGGCCCTTAAGGAAGCAAATAGATTAAGATTTCTGTTCGAAGTGCATACGTGATACGGCGTAAATGCAGAATCGTTTAATAATGGCTTTATGAGTGAACAATTATGTACTGATATCTGTATCGTAAAATGAGTGAAAGAAACAGCACTGATCAAATTATTAACCCTGCTTTGGTGGTAGTGATAGAACTTTTACCATCTTTGACGGGATATGTATATATTTGATTATGTGTTAATTGCAACAATATCACGAATACAGCCAAAAACGACTTAATACGAGTTGACAGTGAGGCACAGTGGTTGCAAAAAGTGGTAGGTATTAAGGTAATTATATCCAACATATTTTTTTTTACAAAAAATAGCCATGAACAAATCAACAATATCCACGCATTAAACCACATTACGGCATTACACATCTAATTGTAATTAAAAGAATAATTATTTATACTACATGTTAAGCAAAACAATTCAACTTTAAGTTGAAACACTGGTTTATTAGTTTCAATGGAATTAAAGTATAAAATGCAGTGAGTTTTCCCTTTTCTACACTTCAATTCCTTAAAAGATACCTCTAAAAAAGATAGATACATTTCCGGGCAAATAAACTGTAACCTGTCACCTCTTTCAAACAGCATATTCAATCGGGCGTTAAAAATCTGTTACAAATACACAGGAACCTAGGCCTATCCGTTATCGCGACGTTATTGTACTTACAATAATCCACGTTCGAATTCCATTGTCTCTTTTAAATTATCACATAATCCGCACAATTCAAAAACAAACAAAAAGAAATTTTTTCAAAAATGTTTTAAAAATACTCGTAGATTAATGTACATTTCTTTGATCCGCCTTCCCTGTTTATTTCATACGGAGACTGAATTTGAAATTGGTATAATAATATACTTGGACTTTGGTTCCTTCCCCTTGAAAAAAAAGAAAAAAGAAAGCCGACCTACCGACCCATTGTTTTTTCAAGGATGTAACCAGAAACAAACCTAATTTTTTTTAGGCCTTAGTCTATGCATGCTTTTGTTAAGGGCAAAAAACACACACGTAAAATTTTAATTTGTTGTTTCAGTATACAAGAAAATGGAAGAAAAACCATTGCTTACGTCAAGTAACTCCGAAAAGTCGGATAAATTCTGATCCTTCTCGTTGCTGCAGATCTCTTATCATTCTAGCAGACCAGCGTCATTATCCGTTGACTACATGATATACACATACTTTTAACAAGTTTAGTGAATGTCAAAGAAAAGAAACGGTCACTGGGTTAAATCCATTTCTTGAATTCTCAAATAAATAAATACCGGTAACTAAAGTCAACATTTCCAGTTGTGCATTATGTTGTCTGTATAATAGTCGGCGGTGCATGATATTGTCTGTATATAGTCAGCGGTGCATGATATTGTCTTTATATAGTAAGCGGTGCATGATGTTTTCTGTATATAGTCAGCGGTGCATGGTATTGTCTGTATAAATTCAGCGGTGGATGATATTGTATGTATATAGTCAGATATTGTCTGTATATAGTCAGCGGTGCATGATATTGTCTGTATATAGTCAGCGGTGCATGATATTGTCTGTTTATAGTCAGATATTGTCTGTATATAGTCAGATATTGTCTGTATATAGTCAGCGGTGCATGATATTGTCTGTATATAGACAAAGAGGCAAGGAAATGTCCTACTATAGTCAGTGTTCAGTAAACAGGAACCTCAATCAGCTTATCCTGTTTACTAAGTAAACCATACATATGGCGGAATTATGCCGTCTTGCAGCCGCCTGACGCCATGGACTTGTAAGGCACTGTACGATACCCTGACGATAACTGTATGTCTTTTTTGGGTCCCTACCTTCGCCAGTAAGTGCCCGCAAGGCCGCTGTTAATTTTGAACAATCATACGGCCAATCTTAGCCCACGACTTGGCGATCGGATGTTGCCAGGCTGACGTTATTATCGACCTCCCTGACACGCCCGGTCACCGTTAACTTTTGAAGTATTGCTAAACCTCCGACGGGCGCCGCCAAAGAGCAAAATTTCTGCTACGGCATCGCTCGAGTGCAAGTTCTTCCTTGCTGGCGCCGTTCGTTTTCGCCCATTTCTTGGTAAAACAAACGACTTCCGGCGGAAGTTCTTCTTTTCTGATCGTATCATACACATTACAATATCTTATGCGACATCTGTTAAGTTTTCAGTCAAACAATAGATTACATTTGAAAAAACCCAAATGAGACATTCGACTTCGCAACAAATAATTACCATGCATTGCCAAGTTTTATGATAAAATATATTTTAAAAGAGCATATCATGACTGTAGGTTATAAAGCTGAGATTGGAAACCAGTCTCAAATCTCAAGCATCTGATTGGCTGAAATGGCGACTGGTCGCCATTTCAGCCAATCAGATGCTTGAGATTTGAGACTGGTTTCCATGTTCAGTTTTATAACCTTGGGCACATGTCATGGTTTTCGTCTCGAAACTGATGGTGGTCATTTGTTATCTCGACCTGAAAACACATTAAGGCTAAACCCAAAGATTTGGGAAAGACAGCCATGATGGGCTGACATGTTTTATAGAGACATTGCCTTACTTCCCAACTCAGGAATACTACCGCCGATAGAAATGAGATATTGCTAGGCTTCAGGCGGATATGCCCAAAAAACTTTTCAACTTCTTTTTCCTGTCTGTTTCCTTTTCAATGAACTGTATTTGACGGTACGCCCCTAAATTCCACAAGGACAGTTTTCAAAAAAAGAGTTGATGATTGATAAGTAGACTTTGTGCTTTCAAAAATTCTCCATGCCTTATTTAAAGGACCGCAATGGACATTATGGTTCGCACATCTTATCAGCGTTATCATTGATGTAATGCACTTTAAATTATACACATTATCTGTAAACAATTGTATGTAAACTGTTTCGAAATAAATGTATATATTTAGCCTTATTTATGGCGTTATTAAATTTCCGATATCCCTTCAGCGTGGTGTCAATCTGATTAAAATCATCTCCTGAAAACCGCTACGCTATTTTGTTAGATCTGTCTTTAGTGAGATTGTTAGACAAATTTAGTGAGATTGTTAGATCTGACTTTAGTGAGAATGTTAGATCTGAATTTATTAAGATTGTTGGATCTGACTTTAGTGAGATTGTTAGATCTGACTTTAGTGAGATTTAGATCTGACTTTAGTGAGATTGTTAGATCTGACTTTAGTGAGATTGTTAGATCTGACTTTAGTGAGATTGATAGATCTGAATTTAGTGAGATTGTTAGATCTGAATTTAGTGAGATTGTTAGATCTGACTTTAGTGAGATTTAGATCTGACTTTAGCATGTTTAGTGAGATTGTTAGATCTGACTTTAGTGAGATTGGCATGGTGTTTTCCAGCACCGGAATGATCGCTTCCTTGTTAACCTGTTGGATTATGATGCCTTTACCCCATTAAGCTCGACATGACCACATAATTTTGACTTGCAAACATTGTTGTACTTCTGCTGTCTAGCCGCCCCCCTTCACTCACCACATTTCTAAGATTAGTATTTCACATAGAAGCTATGTTCGCGTACAGTGAACAGCACAGGCAGGTTAAATTATGTTTGGGATCTGAACCTCATTTTCTTTTTAGCGTCATCTGATTGTTCGATTATATACTGAACAAAAATAAAAAGTATCCACTTTTAATGCTTATATTCTCATAACCTATTTTCATTTAATCACGAACGCTTTACATGGTGTTTTGATAGTTAATGTTAGTTGTTTTTAAGTTGAGTTGTTCATGAACATAATCTTCCACACCAAGAACTTAGCAACAGCCAGTCGAAGATAAATTAATAATGAATTAAAAACCACTACGTATTCAATTAAAAGGGAGGTAATTGGAAATGGTTGGAAGTTGTGGTGTTGTTTGTTGAACACAAGTTGTTTTATTGATGAATGTTATGTGATTTTATTGATCACGAGAGGGGGAGAAATCGATTCAATTGAAATAAATGTATATAATTTTAAGAACTACTGATTGTTTTCCTGAAATCCTCATCAAAACAAAGGGAAAGACAACTAAGTTGTGGCTGCGGATTTTCAAGAAAACTTTATCTTTTTGCAATAATAACAGAAATGCAAATTTGTTCACATAGAGAATTTCGAGTTTTCATTTTCAAATTTTACAAGATTGAAGATAAAAAAGTGGATACTTTTTATTTTTGTTGAGTATATATATATTATACGCCACAGTGTACACTGTACTGACCAAATAAACAGAAGCTGAGCAATGAATATCAATTTTATTGATCAATTAGACATGAAACACATTGTGTGTATCGCCTTCATTCTATGAAGAAACATGAAACTGCTTGTTTACACGAGTATTGAGTTTGAACTATTTTAACAAGTATTTATACATCTTGACCCAATATTTGAGTCCATGAACATGATAAACTATCATTTTTCCATTCTTAACAAGTGATTTCTTTATCTTAAATGTTCAAAGTACAAGCAAAGATATGAAAACAACCATTCATACATTTCAATCATTCAGTATTCAGTCCTTCTGTAAGTTCAGTTATTCAAAGTTTAGCATTGTTCAAGGTTGTACCATTTAACAACTTTATCTATCATTCATTCCTTTTTCTCGTCGGCTTTCTCATCGGCTTTCTTTTCCGGGACCTCCTTGCTCTCGAGGCGTTCTATGGGGATCAGCACCTCCTTCGGGGCCTCAATCGCCTCGTGCACAGGGGCCTCAATGTGCAGGATGCCGTCCGACGTCAGGTGTGATTTCAGGGTCTTCGGGTCAACGCTGTCTGGTAACGTGTACTCTCGCGTGAACTCCTGGTGCACTTTGCGACCTCTGGTTTCCTCCACGTGCTTGGCGTGCACCGTAAGCTGGTTGTCCTTCGACTTTACGTGGATTTCTTCCGGCTTGAACCGGCTGCAGTCAAACCGCAGCGACATCTTCTTGTTTCCTTCTGGATCTAAAATGAAGCAAATAAAAACTCCATTAGGTGTATTGTACATCAATATCAAACCACTCTAGAATGTTTACCATAATGAATTCAGGAGACTAATTTCTACAGCCTTGATTGTGAAAAGTTTAATATTTCTTCTTTCCAAAACAAAAACGTGTTCGCAAGTTTGAACAAATGGTCAGACCCAAAGTAAAACTACATGTAAAATACTGAATCTTAGACCAACTAAAAATTAAATGATGATCTTAGATCAACATAATAAAAGATAAAACGAGTGGTCTACACACTACTTGTAAATGGCCTTGAATATCACGTGACTGAACTAGTTTCAAGAGGCTTTGTCTGAAAATTATTACAGCCACTATCATGTACATGTATGACTATGTATGACTATGTTAAATAACAAGGAAAAGCAGATTTTAATCAATCGGACTTGGTGAAATAAGGACACCTGTTAAACTGATGAACCTACATAAAACTTACACTTTAGTAAAAAAAATCTTACCTGTTACTATTGGAGGTTCGATATCTAACGTGATGGGTTGAACATCCATGCGATGCATTTCGTTCCTGAAGCGATCCAACTCCTGCTCGAACCTCGACCGGGAGTCCGCTAGATCCATGGCACGCCATTCATCATCAAACGTGTGCAGCCAGTCTGGGAATAAATCCCTCTGACGGTCAAAGAAATCAAAATCTCGCCTTGCAAGTGGTACAAGAAACCACGACATTGTTTACTATCCGATTTACTGTATATCCGAACTACTCTGTATGTATAACGGTTTTGACAGTGTATTGATTTTCGCGCGAATATATATTATGAATGATTCTCGTAATCTCTGGAATGTTCGCTAATTTCCGTCTGCAAAACGATTGGTCGGAAATTTTTGTATGTGTTTTCCGAAAGCCACCGGGAAGCCGGCGAACAATCGAGAAGAAAGGGTTGATCACAAATGTTTTATAAACTTGACATATATTTTTACATTTATCTTTTAATGTTTAACTATGATTATGACGTTAGTAATGTTTTTATTTTGTACTGTAAAACATGTTAGGTTGTGCGCCTGTTAAGAAACATTGAGTATTATTTCAAAGTTAAACGTGTTGTATGACAAACCTTGTTATCTATTGAAGGAAAGCAGCCTGTTCGAAACTGCATTCCAGTCAAGAACCGACACAATGGTTCGCAGAGACCGAATATAATGTATTTACTAATAAAAGACCTTATCGAACAGGGAATGGTTCAAACAATTGTTAACTTTGCAGAGAATGCCGACTCCATGATCTCGCATTCGAAACAGACTGACTTTTAAGTCTCTATTATCCTTCATTGATGAATAATAGACAGGTTAACAAGTCCCATGATGAGCACAGTTTGTAGAGTTTGACCGATCGGCTACAGTATATTGTTGATTTTCCGAGAGCCGATCGACCGGTCTCCGAAAGCCGACCGACCGGCTATATTCTAAAGTCCGCGGAAAGCCGACCGACCGGGTTTATTCTTGGTCTGTGGAAAGCAGACTGACCAGCTCTATTTTTGATCAGATGAAACCCGAACGCGATAACTATCTGGAATATTGGTTTTGAGTTTAACGGGATTCATTTTATTGGCGAAAAAAAACTCGGTTTGTTTAGAAAACATGTCTATAATTTCCTATGAAATTTTAATTGATAATCGATATTACGGGCATCCCGGTATTATGGGCGATTTTTTTAAAGAACAGACATTTTCTCTTCTTCTTGATTTAAACCCACAATTAAGGACAACTTTCCTCAGCTCCTTAGGTGTCCGTTATAGAGGGGTTTCACTGTACATGGTATGATTGGATGTGGTACGTGTCTGTCATCAATTAGCCTAAATGATAGGTTCGTCCGCACTGGTAATGCTTTACAAATGTCATCCTTGCTTTTTGGTTCAAACCGTATTTTCTCGAGAAGCATAATTCCAGTGTCTCGTTCATTACTGGCACAGTGGATTCCAAAATGGAAGGAAAATTCCCGATAGACTGGCTGAATAATTTTACGGAAACTAAACTTAAGGATGGAGTAATTATATTTTTATTGTGTTTACAAAATAGAACCGAACTCTTAAAGTTGTGAATGTAACGTTTGTGAATATTTCCACACGCACACTATTTCTTTAGCCGACCCTCGAAAATGATGTCAGTGAGGATATACAATATTTAGTCTTCCAAAAAGCTAGTCGGTTCAATGTGCTTAATACAACGATGATGCAACCAAACTAATACTTTATTACTTTCTCAAACAGATTCAAATAGTTTTTTTTCATTTCTTAATGTTATTAGAAAAAATTATTTAAAAAAGATATTATGATGATGATTGTGTTGACTACGGATAACGATTATCATCATCGTCATCATCATTTTATTGTTACTAGGATGGGCTAAAATAGCAACAACGATGCTGTTAAATATTATTCCAAGTGATGAAAGCATTTCTAGAGACATACACTCATTAGGCCACTCATTCTCATTCCCGATATTGTTCGTTTACCGTCATATCCTCGTGTATAATGGTGAAATCTTAGCTGTACCATGTGGAAAGAGATCGATCGTCGCTTGAGAAAGATATTATTATTTTTGTAAAGCTAATGTTGCCAAACAGCATACTGTCTAACTTAAAATTAGAAATTCGAATTTAAAAATGTGGTATTGTAAAAGTCAATGTAAACCATCTGATTTTTTTGCGTATGAATTTCTCAATTATCAGACTGTTATAACATGCCATATAAGGTGTCATAAAACATGAATGACTGCAAAGTGCTTCACATTCTTAATTAAATAGTTAGTCAAAATGATTAATGATTGGCATTTGGTGATGAAAACTGATGATAATACAGAATTTACAATATGTAAAATGTAATCCCTTTGCCTTGACTTTTTAACAATATAACATCAGTAAACGCTTAAGACGAACTTCCCTCTAAAGAGATGCAGCTACATGTGGTGTAATTATTTTATAGGATTTGTAGTAATTGTCATGACTGAACAAATGAATCAAAATGCATCCAAATAAATAAATATAACTTTGGTATTTCTGACTATCTGTTAAGAATAACCAAAGTTAATTGATTGTTCTATTTTAAGATGTTTTGAACGTAGATTCTCTCTCTTTCTTCTAAAAAGTTCGAACATTTCATCTACCTCTGTACTCGGAATGAACTGTCTAAAAGAATGCTTATCTTGATCACTTATAACCATGCTAATGGTAAGATTCCTGTTCACCGTCTCTGTGAAACAACGGATTACCGTGGCGTTGATACACCATATCACCGTGGCGTTGATACACGGTATCACCGTGGTGTCGGACACTGTATCACCGTAACGTTGATACACTATATCACCGTGGCGTTGATAAATAGTATCACGGTGGTGGTGAGACAACGTATCATCTTGAGATACCGGATTACCGTGGTGATGCGATACCGGATCACCATTACCTTTTTCAGACATTTTGAGCTTTAAGTTCATTAATTTTAACTTTTCTAAATAATGTTCATACCAAGAAAGATCTAATATACTCTCCGAGTTATCTGGGGATGGAAAAGCATTCAGTTTGGAGTAATGATCTGGCCTTCTTATACGAGTTTCTGCATCAATATTTGTTTTCGTTTTTAATGCGGCAAAATCGTCAACTGCAGATAGCCGAGGTGTATCGAAAGACGCAACAGAGCTGACCTTGTGACCGGTGTCGGCATCAGTGGAAACAGAGTATGTATACGAATCTGCAGTCCTATATCCATCTGTAGTTGGATGCAATGTGCGGGAGCCGAGCGGCTGAGCGATCTGTCGAGTGGACGGTCGGCATGTCGTATCATCCTGAACCGTAAGAAAATTTTGGGTTGATTCCACGGATTGCCTATTTCTTGCGCTTTGTAAAGGCTGTATAAGCACATTTGGAGGTTGAACGTACGGTACCTGATGTATTTTTGGTACCTGGGGTTTAGTCGGACTTTGCTGTTGAGACTGATTATTGATAAGATCTGCGTTCGGTTGTTCGGATGAATCTTGATACTGTATGAGGTATTCAGGGTAGTATTGGTTCTTATCAAAAACAACGAACACTGAGGGATTGTTCAGATCGTCCACGCAAGAATCGTAAAGACTTATTTCCTGTAATGTCTACCATTTCAAACGGATGCGTGAGATCCCAAGGTAACCAGTCTGGTGGTAGTATGACGTCAACAACAGGTGCTTGAGTCAACTGAAGCACCCTGCAAATGGACAATATTTTCTGCCGTTCTGTCTGATGCGAACTTTTAGCATTTTATAACAGATACATTTCGTTTTATGAAATAATAATGTGAATTTTATTTTAATATATGACACCAGAATTAATAGTAATTTAATGCAATGTCAGTGAATGTTGCGCAACATTTCTTCGAGGAAATACCGTCAAAGACCTTACACTATAATAGCGGTCGAGGTTATGTATGTCGTTTACTTATACTTGTCGGAAGAACTTACTGTGGTTTTCCTTACACATCTTCCGAGGACACAAAAATCGGTCTCCGCGCAATATTTCGCTTTTTCCTTGTGCCTAGGTTTTGTTGGAAATTGATAACGTATCTGAACTGATAGTTTTCTCTCCAGTAGATGTACGTTGTTTGTTTCGCCAAGTACTTTGCTTCCAGTGTATGCTGTAGTGAATCCTGGGTTGAAGGTTATAAAGCTGAGATTGGAAAAGGGTCTCAAATCTCAAGCATCTGATTGGCTGAAATGGCGACCAGTCGCCATTTCAGCCAATCAGATGCTTGAGATTTGAGACTGGTTTCCATGCTCAGTTTTATAACCTTGGGCACTGAATCATTAAAACCAGGAATAAGATAAAGGCCAGATAAACACACAAGTGTTCACTGATGATCACCGAAATACGTTGACGTTGCGCACAGTCTTCGACTAGTCACGTTTTCGCGCTTTTTTAACAATTCACCGCAGCATCTGTTAATTTTACATGTAATAAATCATGTGAAATGAAGGCGCATTTTTCGCCGATTACGACAGTATTCCTTGATTAAAAAAAAAATAACCTGAAGAGATATATGAACATATACTACTCAAAATTTGGATAATACATGTATATAACTGTCTGGTAACTTTAACGAAAATGTAATTTTTAATGTATAATATAGCATAATGTTTATGTATTTATACATTCTAAAGTAACATTTTCATTGAAGTAACGAGACAGATTGCAGTGAAGTTTGGATATATTAAGTTGTAAAATTATCAAAAAGAAGATAACATTAATGTATAAAGCTTTGACACTGTTTCATTTTATTTCCTTGTCATGGACTAGTAAATTTAGTGTTGATGTGATGTGTTGCAATCATTGTATGTATGCGGCCACGTACCGGTTGTCTTGTAGTCATCCTCCCAGTACCAGCGCCACTGAGTCCTAAAGCCATCCTGGCCACCCTCGGGCTGCTCCTTGTATGATGCTGTGGACAGTCTGCGAGCTTTTGTTTTAGAGAAACCATCGTCTACGCCAGTTATTAAAATTCTGGCTTGTATGTATGGTTGAAAGACAATATAAATGTTGGTTTGCATATCATCGAATATCTGCCAAAGAGATAATAATTATCCTTAATGATTAGTTTGAGAAGAAAGTACAAAGCAGTCCCCAGCCATGTTTCGTTAATATTCAATTGAATGATAAGCCGTCATCTATCGCCGCACGATATTCAATCCGATACATGTACAATCTGTATGTAAAATAAACAGAATCAGCGTAAAACATGATGAGTTACCCACCCTTTGGCTTTGCAATGCTATTGGCTTCTTATGTTTTATATGTTTGTGAGCTTTTGCATGCAACATTGTTGAGCCGATGGGTGGGTTGGATTTATATCACCAAGACAAATTGTATTTGTTTTGTGATACGAGATCCTGTTGTGACAAGTGTGAGGTTGGTGCACCCTATAACCTGGTTTAAATCCCCCAGTGGCAATTTGTTTTGCCACAGACCTTTCCAAGGCGGTATCCCCAAAGGTTCTCTCTTTCGTTAATTGTTTGTGGCGTCCTAATTGATTTTACATACTTAATAACAAAATGCTCCCTTTCCCTCTCTTCTTTTTTCGCTGCGTGGGAAGGCTGTGTTTTGTGAGTGTGGCGATTCCTGATATGCATAAATTACTTTTTTAATAGATATTAAGATCTACTTTACCTTTGAAAATATGCCTGATAACGACGAATTGTCACAAAAGGCATTCTCAATTGCTTCCGACGCGAGTGTTTCTAATGTTTTCCAACACCCAAACCATTGTATTTGCCAAAGATAGGGAAGAGCGCCGTCAACATGTAGATTGTCGCAAGCTTTATCCCTTTTTCGTCTGCATTTACCAAAAATATGAAGATCACATATGTTCTTGCTTCCGGCTTCCTCTGTAAGTAGGGTTCAGTATAAACGCAGTTCTAGTAACATTTCATGATAGAAGTGTCGCAGGCCGTACGGAATTCAACAGAGGTAAACCAAACTTCCGGTTTTTATCACGTTAGAAAACTTTGAAAACATTGAAAACGTTCAGATGCCATTCATATCAAAGAGAAGTAAAAGTTATTCGTCGAGTAAAATCCCAATTTGAGGTACATTTAAATCCTAACTAAAGTACAACGTAGCTATAAACCTAAAGTGATTTTATAAAAGAAATTAAAAATGCACGTTATGTCTAAAATGTACTTTTTAATATCCCGATAAAAAATAAGATGAAAATGAAAAGATTACCAGTTTCAAGTTGAGTTTGTCCTTGTGTTGCTGAAGACCTTTTGTCCAATGTTATTTTGGTTGCCTGTTTACAAACAATTGCATCTGCTTTATGCGAATTAGCAGCGTCAGTTGGTTCCCAATTTCTATTCACTTCTTTACCAGTTAGTGCCTTTGCTTCAGCCGTCTTGGCAGCATCAGCTGGATGTACCGACGTTGCAGACTCCTTTCTACTCCAGGCGGGAAGCTTTTTCAAAAAGACTCGAAATCTGAACAATCCGTACGGCATTTCAGACTTTACCCGCCAAGTTCTTGACCATAAAGCTAAAGATAACGTCTGAGTCATTGTTAATCTTTACTTCGGTTCCATGCATAACATTACCCAGGGGTGGTCTTTCACAAGCGAACATATGTCCTTGTCTCATATTTACTGCTTGCAGGGTATGTAATGGCTGATCTACACCACTTCCTTGTCTCATAGTCACTGCTTGTAGGGTTTGTACTGGCTGTCCTACCCCACTTCCTTGGTAACCACCTCTACCACAAGCCCCTAATCGTGTCTGAGACTGTCTCATCTGAAAGACATTGCTTCTTTCATCACTAACGATATTTACTCGCTGTAAGTCCATGCAAAATGAATTCGATGTGCTCGAAATGTCTGTGTGCATTTCCAATTTCCATCGTCGGATACCACGTTAGCACTTCATTCATACGTAACGTAGCGTGAGTGTAGTAAAAGGCATGGGTGTCCGATGATGTTCCAATTTCATGACCACGCCGTGTCGGTCCTACAGAAGCCGGTCTGCTACCATTTCCGCCTCTCCCTCGACCTTTACTTCGGCCCTTTCTTCTTGATCTCCCTCGTACAGCAGACACTTCCGCTTCCCTTTGAAATGCAATATGGGTATTGCCATCTAGAGGTTCTTCACCGCTGTCGTCTATAATTACTAACTTACCTGCTGATGACATTGTCTCTGTTGACTCTATTTATTGTCAAGGGCGATGGTACACATTAACCTGACGATTTAAAAAATTCTAACGAAATTATTGTGATTTTATCCTAGAAATTAATCTGGAAATCGCTGTTGTGTTTCTGAGAAAAAAAAGTACTTATATTAAAAACAAACTAAACAAGCAAAATTGAGATTTTTTTTTAATTTTGAACCTTGGTGACTTTTCGAAGTTTCTATATGAACGTTTCCGGACATTTCGTAGATTCACCCTATCAATTCGGTTTCTATTTCATCAACGGAACACTCGATCACGCTTCGGTGATTCTACGTATATCCGAAGCTTGCCGGAGATTGCCGAGTTAATACGATTGTCAACGGAATGATAAACCAAATAAGTATGCTGATTTTATTATTCCTGTCAAATACTTCCGTGTTTAATGTTTATTCCCAATCATAATTTGTACTGCACTTAAAGACAGTTTTTTTCTTTGATGACCAACGGGTGTGAGATTTGTAAGTGCAACAGTTTCAGATTCATATTCAAATCACACTTACACCTCTTAGATGACCAACGGGTGTGAGATTTGTAAGTGCAAGATATTGATAACATAATTACATTGTTACACATATGTGACATAGGTCCACTGGGACGGGTGCTTTTATATGCTGTTTAAACTGTATTTTGTATATTTGTATGCACATGTCACGTTAATAAACAACTTACTTACTTACTTACTCTTACTTCAGATTCATATCCAAATCACACATAATTCAGAAAACAGACACAACTGAGCTGAAGTCAGACATTTATTTTCAACATATATGACATATATTAAATATTACTGAACATAAATTACAATTATATTTATTACCGTGTCAGAAAATATTGAGGCATACACTATCGAGGCATAAAAAACTTAATAAAAGATGGCCTCCCAATCAACTATTTGGACCTGATTAAAATTTCTGCTAAGATTTAGAAGATATCTTAGATCAGGAATCTAGATTGCTTCTTAGATCATCAGAAAAACAACGTCATTTTGTTATAATAATGATTGATAATGTTTTGAAGAGGATCATAAGTATGATTGTAGTTTTTTAATTGTAGATTTAATAGCTTATTTTACAGTATTGCTCCTTTTTTCAGCTTCTAACAATTACTTTTTACCAGCCTTATTTATATGACCATAGATTCTGGAATAGAAGAAATGTCAATTTCATAATTTTCAAAACTGTAATATCCCTTTTATTACATACCCTTTTTCTTCAAGTGTAAACAGTACACAACACTGCTGCGAAACCATCCCATGCTCAAATGTATAAAAGTGTTGAATTACTCAACATAGGATAACAAGAGCATCAGTACAACTGATAAATGCTCCAAAAATGCTCAACATTTATTAGCTTGTTAAAGTTAACCATTCTGTAGATACAATGTTAGATGTGGTTTTAATGTACTGCACATCTTTCTCTTTGCTCTTTATAAATATTAACAGAATCATTAAGTTCTCTTTAAAAGCTGTAGAAGTATGCTCAAGATAAGCATTATATATATAAAACTTCAAAGGGACATAAGTCTGTAACTACAAAAGGCAGAATTACAGTTCTTGGGCAATGCACATCCTCTGATTGCCCTTCATCCTTTTGTTCCATGTGAAACTATAGCAACACCTGACTGCTGTATATATCCAGCAAATACCTCTTGTATTATAATGCTATGGTGGTTAGCATATATTTAAACACATTAGTTTCCACATGAATTACAAGTTTTGGATTTAATTCTAAAATTTCACACGAAGAATCCAAGCCGACCAGGAACGCTGCATTATGAGATACGGGTAGTACTCAATCTGGCATTTCAATTGACACAATCGGCACAATGTTTTTCTCCGAACTGTCAATTGGTTTCTTTTTCACTGGTTCCCGTTTTGGTGTAACATGTTCCCTATCAGTACAGGTATCCTGAGACCTCTGTGTCGAGTACGATATGTTCCCATACTCCTGCAGGCAAGGAGACAGTCCAAGTAAAAACTGACAGAAGTCTTTCCTTAAACCAAACCACCCTGAAAAATACAATATATCTTTTTATAAAAGTAAACATTTCCTAATTTAAAGATAAAGTAAGTGTCTAGTCACTCCTTAAACAATAGTTAGTACAATTTATGTTTTGCCGAGTATGCTTTGATACAATGTACTAAAAAAAAAAATCAAAGAACTCAGTCGTAATATCGCACATTTCCTATCTGTAAATTATTTGTGCATTTGTGTGTTCATGGAAGATTTGGACACTCAGTTATAGCAATAACACCACACCCAATCATTTTTCATATTACTTGAAAAAGGATATTTTTGTGTAGACATTATAGTTCAAATTTGCCATTGACTAGGAACTGGCCACAAAGGCAACTTCAGTAAACATTTCCAGTATCTAAACACGCCTTTTTAATGTAATTAACCCTTTCCTGTATAGATACACCTTTATTGCTAGGGCGAACAGTTTAGATCCAGATCAGCTGGCACATCCATGCCGTCTGATCAGGATCTAAACCGTTCGCTTTTTGATTCATAAGTTATTTCTATCCAAAATGCGACCAGTGCAGATCCTGATAGGACAGCACGGATGTGCCGGCTGATCTGGATCTATGCTGGTCGCATATGCGTAAAAATGCTTATAAATCAAGGAAAGGGTTAAGATGTTGATAAATAACACTTACACTGGTTGCCTCCCTTGGCACCAAAGGACAACAACACCAAGGTGAGTAGTGATATAAATAATGGAACAGTTATTGCAGCGTACTTGAAGTGATTATCCTCATCTAGTCGGTTTGCTAGAAGAATCTACAACAATCAACATATATTTGTTATCGTCATTAAGTCGGTTTGCTAGAAGAATCTACAACAATCAATATATATTTATTATGGTCATCAAGTGGGTTTGCTAGAAGAATCTACAACAATCAACATATATTTGTTATCGTCATTAAGTTGGTTTGCTAGAAAAATCTACAACAATCAACATATATTTGTTATCCTTTATAGTAATCAACATATAATACAGTTTTCCTATAGAAATTTGAGTGTACGAGTATAATTGATCTTCATCCTTAGACAGAAGTTATTTCAACTTGAAAGGATGATAAACCTTGATGTTTAGCACAACAATACTTGTCTTTATCTTGTAATTCTGAAGTAAAGTGACCATAATACCATTAATATTGAACTAAAAAGGGAAATAACTATGAAATATTTTGGAAGAGTAAGAAAACTTGACTGTTAGAAAACCTGTTAGTTATTTAATGATTTGCGGAAATTTACTTATAGTTCAATATCAATCATTTAAATAATGTTACATTATAAAAACTTTAACATAAACTCATATAAAAAAGCATAACTTAAAAAAAGTATAGGGCTTGGTGAAAGTGATGTAGATTATGATGGTGGAAATGTTTTTCAAGTTTGAAGTTGATATCTGTATCAGTTCCAAAGTTATGGGCCCAAGTGCATAAAGACAGAAAATCTAAGTGAAAAAGGGGCATTACTTTAAAATAATTGTAGCCGAGTTATAGGTCTTGGGGGTTATGGCAAAGATTAGCATAGTGACTATATACTTCAAGTTGATATCTCATGTAGTTTTAAAGTAATGGACCCAGGGCATATTTTGGTTAATGCAAAAAACAAAGTGCAAAGGGGTATAACTAACAGAAATATTTCTGGTAGAATTATGGTTCATAATGATGTAAATACTGATGGTGACCATTATATATTTCCAAGTTTGAAAGTAATTTCTCAAGTAGTTTCAAAGTTATTTGACAATTGCATAGGTTGAAAAGGGGAATAACTTGAACAATAATGGTAGCAGAGTTATGGGTCTTGTTGGTAATGATGTAAATTTTGATGGTGAATATATGTTCCAAGTTTCAAAGTGATTTCTTAAGTAGTTTCCAAGTTATGGGCCAAGTGCATATTTTGCTTAATGCGAAATTTAAGTAAACTAGATGGGTGTTCAGTTGAACACTTGTGTCGCCCTCTGGTGCTTTGTCGGAATAAAAAATTCAAGAACAAAAAGGCCATAACTCCATCTAATGTGACACTGACCTTAAGAATTTGACATCATCTCAAGCATGTTGTCATAAGCAATATAATTTGAAAGTTTGATAAAGAAATATTAAGAAATGGCAAAGTTATAGCCAACGTTAAGTTTTCGTGATAAAATCCAAGTACAAAAAGGGGCATAACTCCATTAAATGTGAATTTGACCTTTAGAATTTGGCATCTTCTCGTGCATGTTGTCATAAGCAATATAATTTGAAAGTTTGATTAAGAAATATTAAGAAATGGCAAAGTTTTAGCCTACGTTAAGTTGTCGTGACAGACCGATGGACAGACGGACAAAGCGATCTTTATGTATCGCCATTTCTTCGAAAGGGCGACAAAAAAGGGCATAACTTGCAAAATATTGGTAGCAGAATTATGGGTCTTGTTGGTAATGATGTAGATTTTGATGATGAATATTTATTTCAAGGTGATATCACAATTAGTTTTCAACCTTTGGGCCAAGTACATATTTGCTTAATGCAAAATTTGAAGTAAACAGGGGAATAACTTGAACAGTATTGGTAGCAGAGCTATGGGTCTTGTTGGTAATGATGTAGATTTTGATTTTGAATATATGTTTCAAGTTTCAAAGTGTATCACTTGTCTTTATCTTGTATTCTGAAGTAAAGTGTACTGTGACTATATATCACCTTGAAATTTGGAATATATATTCACCATCAAAATCTACATCATTACCAAGGTTAATATTTTACTACACAGAGTTTGTGAAAGTTACCTTTAAAATGAAACATTTGATCTAAATACATCTGTATTCTTGAATGTAGATAACACATATTTGACTAAAATAACTGCTTATAACTTTTTATAGCTAGTTACAATTAGCTAAATTAATTTTACCTCAAAAATCAACATCGGAATGACTAGAAGTGAGTAGCCAATGGCTGTTGTAAGATTTCCTCGCCGTTGATCACGAATAATCTCCGGAGATCGAGATAAGAGAATGGCTAAAATGACGGCATATATCACACCGATCAGTGATATACACATCACTATCCAGATTGGAATAAACACGATCTGAAAGTAAAATTCTTCATAAGTTACATATATTTAAAAAACAATAAGGCCAGACCTTTTATATTTTTCGTCTTACAAAAATCCCGACCCTATTTTTTTCTCAAATTGAAAAAAAAAATCTTGATTTCCAATTTTTTTTTAGGTAGGAAAACCTAAAATAGCGAAAGTGAATGAGTACGAATGAAATGATGGAATCAGAAGCTTTCCGAAAAGTGCTGACTGGTTTCTTTAATTTACACTAATTATATTTAATCTAAATAAAAGCAAACTTGTACAAAAGAGGTTTGAAAGTTGATTGTTATCTTTTTTTTTCTTTTTTATTTCGACCTACTGTACTAATTTTTTCAAGAAAATTCTCGTAAGACTAAAAATATAAAAAGTGTTGCCTAACTTGGTATCAACTAATACTGGAAATATAACTATAAACAACCTTACCAAATTAAGTGAAGACTGGCAAAAGTCCTTTCATGTTAAAAGTGGACAGCACTAGCTTGGTAAAAATATTCAACAATTAACCCTTTCCTGTATAGATACACCAATATTGCTAGGGCGAACAGTTTAGATCCAGATCAGCCGGCACATCCGTGCCGTCTGATCAGGATCTAAACTGTTCGCTTTTTGATTCATTATGTTATTTCTGACAGATGTGCCGGCTGATCTGAATCTACACTGGTCGCACATGCGTAAAAATGCGTATATATCAAGGAAAGGGTTAAAGGCTGTAACTCCAGAGTGAGTAAAGCAGGATATTTTGAATTCTGACTTATATCCACTAACATTGGCTAAAAGCTTTCAAATAAAGAGAGTGGCCAGTGCTAATTTGGCAAAATATCACAAATTAAAGACACATAACTCTAGAAAATTGGAGTTATCTACTGAGTTATCAAACATGGCCAAGCTATAATTGCTATAAAGAGATCATGTTTGGTGAAGATTAGTTCTTGTAAGAAGTAACACTGTATATAAATATGAACCATTTCTTGACACATTTTACATATCTTTATCACATGACAGTTTGTTTTGTCCTACTTCAACATTGTTTCCATTAAACATGTACCTTTGTGAGCATTTCTCATGTCCTGTGACAATACATGTCCAAGGAATATCTCAGGTTAATAAAAACCGTTGAAGCAGCAGTTTCACAAAACAATACAGCGTCTTAACGAATGAAAGGACAAGTCTTACCACCCAGCTCCATGTGACCACATTATCCAGTCTCTTAACTAATGATAGGACAACAAGTCTTACCACCCAGCTCCACGTGACCACATTATCCAGTCTCTTAACTAATGATAGGACAACAAGTCTTACCACCCAGCTCCACACGACCACATTATCCAGTCTCTTAACTAATGATAGGACAACAAGCCTTACCACCCAGCTCCACACGACCACATTATCCAGTCTCTTAACTAATGATAGGACAACAAGTCTTACCACTCAGCTCCACACGACCACATTATCCAGTCGAAGTCTAAACTAATGATAGGACAACAAGATTTACCACCCAGCTCCACACGACCACATTATCCAGTCGAAGTCTTAACTAATGATAGGACAACAAATCTTACCACCCAGCTCCATGTGACCACATTATCTAGTCGAAGAGCCAGAAATATAAACTGTAGAACATTCACTGAGCAAAACAACTCGAGCTGAAAAGGTAAACAAAACTCAGTTAACCATTTACTCCATGGCATATGGCTTTTATCCATGGCAAACAGTGTAGATCCAGATCAATAAGCATTTTCTATGCAACCTGATCTGGGTCTGCACTGTTCACTATAAAATTCATCGGGTGTTTTTCTGAGGTGAACATTGTAGATCAGAGGGGATGGATGTGCAGGCAGATCTGGATTTACACAAGTCACACCTGTGATAATAAGCAGTCAAAGGTTAAGTCACATTTATCTGATTAGCAAAATAAATACAACTTCTGAGTTCTTAACCCTTTCCTGTATAGATAAACCTTTATTGCTAGGGCGAACAATTTAGATCCAGATCAGCCAGCACATCTGTGCCGTCTGATCAGGATCTAAACTGTTCGCTTTTTGATTAATTAGGTTATTTCTGACAAAAATGCGACCAGTGCAGATCCTGATCAGACGGAACGGATGTGCCGGCTGATCTGGATCTACACTGCTCGCACATGCGTAAAAATGTGTATACAATGTATATCAAGGAAAGGGTTAAGACATTTGGCAGCAAGTTTCTTATTCACAGTGGCTAAGCTATTTGGACTATTTTAATATGAACTAAGGCACTGCCTCTTATCGAGCTCTAGCTTTATTCATCTCAGATAATGATTTATATTAAAAAATAATTTGTTTCTAACATTTGTTAGCCTACTCATGCACGATAAAATTATGTGATTTTTGGAAAGAATTTAAGTCTACATCAACTTAATTCAGCTGGACAACTGGCGATCTGACTTTTACTAAACATTTGGGTTTTTAGTGTGTAAACACAAAGGCTACTTGCTTAAATTTACAACCCAAATGTGTTCCATTACCTCAATTAATGCAATATTGAATATTGATAAATTCTTCATCAATGATACATGAAAATATTACATTGTCACATGTGCATGAAAATTAATATATTATTGTCTGAAAAATAAATTTTATTTTTTTTTATTTTTTAAAATGTTACATTGATTACACTTGCATTTTGTAACTTGCAATTGCACAAAATTGTTCCATGCTATTCACAAAAATATATATGCATGTATATGAATAAAGTTATAATATAGACCTAAAAAGTACTGTTTTAATATACATGTACATCACATTAACACCACATTGAGACTTCAATATGTAGTGTGATACATCACCTAGATTTTGGGGCATATTTTTGCAAAGTCATTTGAAAATATCTCCAGGAATGACAATGCCATAGGAATTTTCAGTTATTAACAACAGTAATTTGAAGCTATAGATGCCGTGTGAAAAATATTGTGACAATATGGTACATATTTGGTGACAATAAGGTACATATTTGAGCCAAGTTACTTAAATGTGCATGATAGAATTACTTATTTAAGTTGAAAAATAGTTCAACTATTGGGCCAAAATAGATGAAATAATCTCAATCAATTAAACATAAACATGTACAATGTCATGTAGTCTGATTATCCATATGTAAAACTCCTTTACAGGTTATAGTAACTGATTTGAAACAAAATGCTTCTTTATATCTATTTTCATTACATAAATGAATTGCAGTTGCCAATCAAATCATGCATTAAAAATGTTGTTGGTCCATTTTTTAAAATGTATAATAACAATTTTAAGAGATTGTTTGCAAAAAAATGTAAACCCATGAACACATCAATTAGCAATATAAAATGCCATTATTCATAACCACTTTTGGACCTCTGTCTGGTAAGTATTTTATAAAATGTAATATATATACTGGAAAATGTGAATTTCAAATTCTGAAGCTCATTCCAGTTGATATTTTCTTGATTTTGTATTTTTCATTGCAGAAATTTAGGCATAACAACTTTAAAATAAGTAAATTTCTCTTTAAAAAGTACCATATATTAAAAAATGTAAACTTCTTTTCTGTAACATTGCTAAAACATAAACATACAAAAGAAAACAATCATTGTTTTTATTATGAGTGCAATTTCCAGTTTTCTGTGTTAAAGTCCAGCTTAAGCAGATCAAAGTATCGGTATATTCAGATTTTTACATGTATTTAAAGAGGCCAAAAACCCACTGACATGGCAAGAAATGTTTTTCTTTCTCTTCACAACAATCTACTTTTTTTCAACAATTTAAATGATTATGAAAGCTTTGATTTATTTTTATTTTCTAAACCACAAATTTTTAATGCTGAGCAAATTTAGTGACACCATGAATATTTAACAAAATTTGCAAAAATAAAACAAAACAAAACAGACACCTTGTAAATAGTGTATTTGATTATACATGTTCCTCACATACATATTTTGATTATGAAATCATGTTGAAATGTGCACATGACAGAAAATATGGTAATAATAGAACACTTTTAATTCCCAGAATGAGCATTAACTTGATATTTGATGCTATTCTTGGTACACATGTATTCTGCTTTCTGGTCAAACTTTTTGGTCCCAACTGATGATAATAAATTGGAGATTAACCCTTTCCTCCATGTAAACACCTTTATGGCATGGAAAAACTGTGTAGATTCAGATCAGCCAGCACATCCATGATGTCTGATCAGGATCTGCAATGTTCACTTGTTTAAATCATTAGGTTATTTCTGACCAAAAAGTGAACAGTGCAGATCCTGATTAGATGTGCCAGCTAATCTGAATCTACACCGGTCTCACACAGGTAAAAAGGCATGTCTGTAGAGTAAAAGGGTAAATTTCTCTTTTATTTAAAATCTCATATTACTGTGTATTAACATTAAAAAGGTAATACTCAGTAGTTACTTTGAGAAAATTATTGTCTATACAATTTATAAAACCTGAAATTTCATACATTTAGGACAATCTGTCATGTATTTGGCCAATAATTAAAAAAAAAATTGTTTCTGGAGGTACCATGTCAAATAGGCCACAAGTCAATTCAGGCAGTACTTGTAAGTCTATTATACAAAATTAACAACACTTGCAGTAAAAGTGAGAGGTGCTAATGCAATCAAAGGTGTTATATTTAATAAATAAATAAATTTATTTCTAAACCAATTTCCATGTTGGACAATGCAAAATACACAGCTTATGTTGCAACCATCAATATTTGATTCTGTGCTAGTGTAGACCTAGTGACTTTTGTAGGTCATTGATCAAAAGAGCATATTGACATATAAATGATGTCTTTTCTTTTGTTGCAACATTTTGTTAATTGTTTTCCCACCTGTTTAGTCATGATAGTCTTGGACAAAAATCCGGAAAAAGGACATGTTGCTTTGTACAAAATGTCCAATCTATGAAGCAACTTGTTCATGAAAAATATTTTATAAAACATCATAAACTGACATAGAACATATTAACACAATGATACTAAAAAATTTATATATAAAATAAAAATGTGGCCTATTTTTGAGGCCTATTTGAGCTTTTTTAAAATAAAGTGTGGTTCATTTGACTTGTTTGTGGCCTATTGACTGTAATCCATATACCAATTCCATGGTATTTGATCATAAATTTGGTGGGAAAAGACTGATAACGATCCAAATCTATCAACCAAAACAATAAACATTATGTTTATGCAGTGTAGACCCAGTGTAGACCCTCATTTTTTAGGGGGAAGGGGCCAGATTCTTTTTTTTTTTTAGAAAACAGAGTCGGTCTTCAACGCCCCTGTGGATTAGATTTGCTCTTATTCCATGTGTTTTTATAAGAATAAATAAAAGAAATCTCATAGATCTACCTCGTGTTCAGTACTCTCACAAACAATATCTTCGAGCTCAAATGTCTGAATGACGAACATGACCAGTGACAAAAAACTCTTATACAAAACTGAATTGTGGCGCTGGTCTACGCTAAGCCTAAGCTCAGTGTGTCTCACAATGTGACTGAGTGACTGAACATTGAGAGGTCCAGTTCACAATTCAGCTTCACATAAAAGTTGGTTCCCACCAGCCTTACATCTTGTTTTCAAGAAAAACTCCATGCATCTGATTGTTCCGTCGCTGGGCCTTAAGCTCCTTTGAATTTAAAGGCCAAATAATCCACTGACAAGCTACCATTCAGTAGTTTTCAACTTGATTTCTTCAGTCTAGTTTCTAAAAATGGCCGATTGCTAGTATTGCTATTGGTTACAACGGAATTACGGAGGTTTCGTCACACTACCGGTTCGTCTAACTTATTTACATAGTAACGGAAAAGAGGTTTCGTCAACATGATGTTTAATAGTATTTCACACCTATTGTATATTTATTGTATTGATTGTTTAACTATTTCAATCATTATTATCGGCTGTTAGATGAAAGAGCTCGATTGTATTAATGATTTATTAATAAATTAGCGGCATCTTTAACCTAAAAAATTCTAATTACTGATACAATTATTAGTTTGGTAGTAATGATATAGCAGTTTGTTTGAGATGCGAATGTCAACCATAAACATGGTATAAAAAACAGAACCTACATGTAGTCATTCATCTTACAATTCCCAATCATGGCTGAGTCTTATTGCTTAGGATGCACTCTGATCGTTTCTTCTCGGATGCATGCTATATCCTGTGATGGATGTGGAAACTGGCAACATCGGAAGTGTAAAAATGGTATTTTTTTTTCACTTAGCAGATTAATTAAAATTCGTTTAGAAATTTCTCTCAGGTAGCCTCTGAACTCAACAAGAAAAAAATACATGAAGGTTTGAATTAAAATAATCAGTATGGTATTATCAAGGAATTAATAACACAATTGACTTATTATTGTTTCATACAAACGAACAAAACATACTGATGTATTATATGATCCTTACAAAAAAAGGTTTGCTTGTGCGGGTGTTTATTCTAGATAATACAATTAATGATAGGTTTCTGGAACAGAATTATCACTGGAAATAATAGCAAATATTCTAAAAGAATGTATAATTTTTTACTAAATAATAACTCATATCATTCAAAATGGATTTCAAAAATAAAAGAAATATTAAACTTGACTGGTAAAACTAATTTATGGGACAATCAAAATACAATTACGTCAAAAAATGTAAAATATCAAATAAAACGAACGACAACCTACTCTCTAAACTGACGATTTAGTTATTTAGCTTTCCAAAATGCTAGTCCGAAAACAATGCTACCGAATAATAAGTTTTAATTTTTAAAGATATTTTGCAATTAGCAATTTACAAAAATAAAGCCAATAACAAAATTTGTAAAAACAATACTTTGCCGTAAGTTTTTACCGGTCAGTTTTTTTCCCGTGTTTACATTGCCTTATGCTGTGCACAACCGGAAACCAGCGCAAACGGAAGGGCAGAGTTTTTTTTTCGTTAGTGAATGGGCATTCCTGCGACCTTAAGACGAGCTTAACGCTCGGGTCGCTTCGCGACCCGAGCTAGAGCTCGATATTAAATCTATGTCCCCTGACTTATTTTGATTTAGGGAAGGACTTTAAATGATTTTTATCATATTAACAAATGGACAAGGAGCTAATAAAAGTGTGTCAATATTTCACCTATTTGCATTTATACTTAATTCAAATTTCTAGAAAAAATAGCCAGTGTTAATTTGTAAAACATAGTTTTTAACATACTAGTATTCATTGAACATGTTGAAGAGTGAACAAGGTTGATTAAAAACATTTTTCAAGGCTTTTCAGGGTCTAAATATATTTTACTGGTACAATGCAATTTTGTTTTTCTCTCTGTGTGCACAATCTTCAATGTCTAACAAAGTGACCTAGATTTTGTGAGAAATATCCTCACAGTTAAGTGACATGGGTTTTTGAGTGCACTATCTTCACTATCTCACCAAGTGACAAAGATTTCTGTTTGCACTTTTCTCACTATATGACCATGTGACCAAGGTTTCTTTGTGCACTATCCGCAACGTCTGACCAAGTGACCTCGATTTCTGTGTGCACTATCCTCACTTTCTGACCATGTGATCTTGATTTCTGTGTGCACTATCCTCACTGTCCAACCATGTAACCTAGATTTCTGTAAAAACTATCCTCACTATATGATTAAGTGACCTAGATTTCTGCGAGACCTATTCTCACTTTCTGACCATGTGACCTCGATTTCTGTGTGCACTATCCTCACTGTCTAACCATGTAACCTAGATTTCTGTAAAAACTATCCTCACTATATGATTTAGTGACCTAGATTTCTGCGAGACCTATTCTCACTTTCTGACCATGTGATCTCGATTTCTGTGTGCACTATCCTCACTGTCTAACCATGTAATCTAGATTTCTGTAAAAACTATCCTCACTATATGATTTAGTGACCTAGATTTCTGCGAGACCTATTCTCACTTTCTGACCACGTGACCTTGATTTCTGTGTGCACTATCCTCACTGTCCAACCATGTAATCTAGATTTCTGTAAAAACTATCCTCACTATATGATTTAGTGACCTAGATTTCTGCGAGACCTATTCTCACTTTCTGACCATGTGACCTTGATTTCTGTGTGCACTATCCTCAATGTCTAACCATGTAACCTAGATTTCTGTAAAAACTATCCTCACTATATGATTAAGTGACCTAGATTTCTGTGAGACCTATTCTCACTTTCTGATCATGTGACCTAGATTTCTGTGTTTACTATCCTCACTGTCTGATAAAATGACCTAGATTTCTGTAAGCACTATCCTTACTGTCTGAACAAGTGACATAGATTTCTGTGTGCACTATCCTTACTTTCAAATGAAGTCACAGTGACCTAGATTTCTGAGTAAACTATCCTCATTTTCAGACCAAGTGACCTTGATTACTGTGAGAACTTTCCTCACTTTCTGACCAAGTGACCTAAATTTCTGTGAGAACAATTCTCACTTTCTGATCATGTGACTTAGATTTTTTGTGCACTATCCTGACTGCCTACCATGTGACCTAGATTTCTGTGTGCACTATACTCACTTTCTGCCCAAGTGACCTAGAAGTCTGTGTGCACTATACTCACTTTCTGATCATGTGACCCGGGTTTCTGTAAGCACTATCTTCAATGTCTGATCAGGTGACCTAGATTTCATGAGAACTATCCTCACATTCAAGTGACCTAGATTTTTGTGTGCAATATCCTCACTATCTGACAAAGTGACCTAGATTTCTGTGTGCACTATCTCCACTTTCTGAACAAATGGCCTAGATTTATGTGCACCATCCTCACTTTTTAGTTTCCATGTACTCTATCCTCACTATCTTACCAATTCCTGGCGATATGCGTTTCCTGATATGCATATATTACTTTTTTACCAAGAGATCTAAGTTTCCATGTGCACTATCCCCACTATCTGATCATGTGACTTAGATTTCCAAGATTTCTGTGCACATTATCCTCACTTTGTGACCGAGTCACCTAGATGTCAATGTTGCATTATCCTCACTATCTGACCAAGAGAACTTGATTTCTAGATTGCCATGTCCATCTTCTACTTGATTGCCGAGTTGGAAAATAGTGATTTTTGTTTGTGCTGTCAGTAACTGGCAAAATAAGGTTAATAATGTTTTCATATTCAAATCTTTTTTAGGGTTATGGTTAGCCTAGTTTTGTATAATTATACAATTGTTTAGATCTTAACAGGTCAATATCCTTTTCCATAATTCTTTGTACTTAAAAGCCATGTTATCATACGGTAATTTAATTAATTACACAAGGCAATCAAAATTTATTTAATAAATTTAATTTTTATAAAACAGAGTAATTGTAATGCTAATTTAATTGAAGAGTTTCTGGAACTGGAAGTAATCGTAATTTAATTAATTACATTTTCAAGTAATTGATCCGATCACTGCAGTTGACTTAGATATATGTGTGTTTTATTCTCAGTATCTAGAACCAAGATTTTCTATAGATGCAGCTTTATATGTCATTACCATGATTACAACAAGATTTATTTAAACTGAATAAAAAAGTCAGTACAATGCCAATTAAGCTGGGTGACTGACCATCAAAAAGACAATGGACAAAACATGATTTAAGCATAGTATCCTCCGCAGAAGTTTTTCAATATCATAAAAATGAAGTAATGAAGTAAGGGATACCTCAAAAGATCTTTCATTCTTGATAGACCACACACAGAAACCGATGGCAACAATGGACATGAACATGAGAGGTATAAACACAAACATCCACGAGTGATTGTTCGTCTCCAGGTTATCACAGGCCAGAATATCAAACACCAACAACATCAGGTGCATGCTCGTAGTCATGATCATAGCCTTAAACTGGATAAAACTGTCTCCTTCCAGTCTGCAATATATACAACGCTATACACAACTTCTTTCTCGGCCATCATTAACCCTTTCCTCAATATATAGGCATTTTTATGCATGTGCCACCAGTGTAGATCCAGAACAGCCGGCACATCCGTGCCATCTGATCAGGATCTGCACTGGTCCCATTTTTGTAAGAAATAACCTAAAGAATAAAAAAGGCTTAGCAAACAGTTTAGATCTTGATCAAATGGCATGGATGTGCTGGCTGATCTGGATCTAAACTATATGCCCACGCAATAAAGGTTTGTCTGTGGAGGAAAGGGTTAACAAAATATTTCAGTTCTTTGTCCAGTGAAAAGTAAATGGTGAATAGGGAAGAAAAACACATTTTATACAAATAACACCTACTCTCTTTATAAGAGAGAATAGCATTGTTTATGTAATAATAGCTAAGGATGGTATGCCATCAATAACTAAGCAGACTTTGTGATGTAAATGTTCATTTTTACAAGGTTAAATAGGAAATGCAAAACTTTTTACACCTGATATTGCAATATCTCTTCCGAAAATGACTCACTGGATTGAAACAAAACACCACTTATCAGTGGCAGATCCATTATCTGATCTGTTATCTACGGGTCGCAGTTTAGGGGTCCAACTTAGAGCATAATTATGCCCCCTAAAAATCCAAAATTTTAGTTTAAACTTATTTATTTTACATCAATTGTGAAACAAGTTCTTCCAATTTATATTAATCATGCTCAATGACTGCTGCCTGGGTGTCCAACCAGTACTCACGCCAAATGTGGATTGGGAAAATTTCAAACGAATCTCATCCTTGGCGGGATTCAAACCCGCAGTCTTTGGATCTGGAGTCCGATGCTCTAAATCTAGACCACTGTTCCTCCACTACTACATCTTTTAAATGATTATATTTCTTAACTTTAATCATAATCCACATCACAAGTTTTGGAGTACATGTACAAGAACACCAGACGTGCAAACTGTTTGGATTTTACCTGTATAAAGGATGACTGAACCATACATAACTTCCTACTATGGCACCAAAGATGACAAGGAACTTCCAAATCCAGATAGGCAGGAACACAACCCAGTAGCTCCACTCTATTGTGTTATCTAGTCGCAGAGAGAACAGCAAAGAGAAGCCCAGCAGGCAGGAAAATATCACAAATTTGCTGAAAAATATTAATGTTAAAAAGTTATTTTGAACATGCCCATATCCAATAGAGATATGATGGCTGGTATGTAAATATTCAGTGAAATGAAATTATAAAACAATACTATGATAATGTACTAAGCACAGGTGCTTTGAAGACAGACCCAGGACGTTTTCTCCAAAATTTGTATAAACTGGCCGTCCAATCCCCCCTCAAAAAATAGGGGGTCTACAGTACATAAACTCATCTTTTTTGTTTTGTTTTTTGTTTTGATAGATTGGGATTGTTATCAGTCCATCCACACCGAATTTACTATCAAATAATAATACTAAAACTATGTCCAAGATAAAGAGTTTGGTAACACTGTAGAATAATTTTATGTGTGATGTCTGATTGGAAGAGCATTTAAATAGTAGCTATTATCATCTGGAGAATTTACCGTGTATATTTAAAATTTGATCAAACTGTGTTAAAATATGTGACACGATAGACTCCGCGGCTTAAAATAGCTACTTTCAATATCGCTCGTCCGATCAGAATTCACACATGTAATTCTTTGTAACCAAACTCTTCACCTCTGGGCTTTACAAAATAGGGTTGGGGTTATTGAATTAGGGACATTACGGACCATGACCATTACGGACCAGACATAACGGACCAGATTTTAGGACATTACGGACCAGATTTATAGACATTACGGACCAGATTTATAGACATTACGGACCATCTAAAAGACATAACGGACCATCTATAAGACATAACAGACCAGATATATACACATTACGGACCATCTTTAGATGGAATATAAATTATAGTAAGAACTTAAATACCAATTAAAGCCTGTCGGTAGTTATTTCTTCGCTACTGTATTGGCGATAATTTAAGGGTCATAATAACAACCGGTTAATAAATACGAAATGCATTTTTTGCAATCAAAATTAGGCCTACCAGGTTTTGACAACAGTTTGCAAAATTACTCAAAATTAATGCCAATCATGCAGGGTTTTCACACAAAAGGAGCGATCAGCTAGTAACCTGTTGAAGGCGTGTGCCAGATTGTATGCACCTGTTTAAATTATTTGTATGTTGATGAATACACTGAACACTTAACTGAGGCATGTGCCAGACTGTATGCACCAGCGTAAATTTTTAGTATGTTGATGAATACATGGAATATTTAAATGATAATGTTATTGTTATTTCTTGTTTATTGTTTAATGTTTTATGGTGTGGTTGATAAACGTGCTTGTGTCTTTGTGATTGTATTATTTGTTTGTTTTTACCTTTTTACAATAGTTTGCTTGAAACATGCTATAAACACTGTAATCAGTCATTTATGTACTCTGTGGTGTTTAATATTTTATTGTGTGGTATATATAGTTGATGTTGTACTTGTTTGTATTTGTAAATGTGTGCCTCGTTAAAATTCAACTATTTGTGAATTGTTTATTTTTTGTTTAGTTAAATGTTTTATAGTGAGATTAATGTGCTTTATGGTTGATGTGCTTGTTCATAAATGTGCTAAATAAATAAGAAACTATTTCTAATTGTTTTTCTTTCATCCATTATATTAATTCCTGTGTAAAGCAAATGTATACTTGGGTTACTAACACCTTATGGAATTTCACAGGGGTGATCACATAATTGACCGTCAGCTATTGTTCTATATTGAATTCCACGGGAATTTTTCAAAGTTATTTGAGAGAAATTTGACAGGTGTGCTATCAAAAGTAGCAAATTATAACAAGCGTATTCGCCTAAAACGATGTGTGGTAAGTTATACTGGTGTTAATAAATTACAAAAAAATGTTTCATAAATTGATTGTGATATAAACTACTCGAAACCTAAAAATCAATTTAAACAAAATTAATCTATATATAAGAAAAGTTTTTCGTTACATGAATCTTTGAATGGTCAGATATGATTTAACAATTCATATTAATCTGAAGATGGTCTGTACTGTCTACAATTCTATACATTATGTTTGTAGAAATACATTTTATATTCTTTATCATTCTAAAGATGGTCCGTAATATGTATATATCTGGTCCGTTATGTCTTTTCGTTGGTCCGTTATGTCTTTTAGATGGTCCGTAATGTCTATAAATCTGGTCCGTTATGTCTTTTTTGGTGGTCCGTCATGTCCCAAAATCTGGTCCGTTATGTCTGGTCCGTAATGATCATGGTCTGTAATGTCCCGATACCGGGTTATTCACCTTATACAGTCGAGACATGAATTTTCAGAGAACTTGTAATTTGATAGTAAATTTGGTGTGGATGGACTGATAATGATCCCAATATATTGAATTTTCAGAGAACTTGTAATTTGATAGTAAATTTGGTGTGGATGGACTGATAATGATCCCAATATATCAAAATAAAACAAAAAAAATGAGTTTAATATGGAGTGTAGACCCTCATTTTTTTTTGGGGGGGGGGGGGATTGGGCGGCCAGTTTATACAAATTTTGGAGAAAAAAGGGGTCCGTCTTCAAAGCACCGGTGGTACTAAGTTGTTCAAGTACTATGTATTGAACAAATAGATAATTTGTCCATAATACATTTATCCGAAAACAACTCCACTATGGGTAATATCCTTAGTTCCCTCTTTTGGAAAGTAAAATAAAATGAAACTGTAAATAACAAACCTTGGATTAAAATCTTGAAAAATATTTCTTAGGTTCACCATATTAAAATTTTCCACATGATCAGCGAGAGTGAAATTTAAGCAATCAAATGAAATTTTACAAAATTAATTGTGAATCTCACGTAGCCAAAGAAAAACGTAACACCGTCTTATTGTTTAGCTTTTTTGCATATTTTCTGCAATTCCGTGTGCAATCTGCTTACATTAAATTAAGGAGAGGGAAATCATGGTAACAGAATCATTTAAAAAGCAAATAAATCCATTTGCATCTTAATTCCACTCTCTTGCAAAACACTAAGCTGATCCGTTTATTTCACAGATGTGAGGATGTTGTTGTTTTTGTGTTGTTTTTGCTTGGGCATCTTTGATGATTTGCATCAAGTAACACACGGGTTAAACACAAGAAACGAACAGTTTAGACAGTTTTATTGATATAAATGATTTTCAGAAATTTTACTTTTGCAATTAAGGCAACTTCTTAGTCCTTATTGTACTGTTGCACAGCATTCCCAAAACGGACCGGAGTCTTCCCAATTCAAAGCACCAGACCATTCCCAATCCCCAAAAATAAGGAAACTGTTAAAGACAAACACTGACACTTGTTTGTTCCGGAATTTTGGGTTTATTTTGACCTATCCCATGCCATTGGCAACGAGTACTGAGTCAGAACGATTTGAACCAATCTATGTAGGTACCGGTAACAAGCAACCTCCTGTAATTTCTCCTCTGAATAGGACTTAATCTGAAGTTGAATCTAGTCCCTCACAGAGCCCCATTCAGAAATCTATTATTGAGCTTAGCACAAGACACATGGCCTCAACCTGAAGTGAAACTGAATCCAGTTTTCCTCTTTTATAAAAATTTCAAATTTTTTATGCATATTCATCAGATTCATTTCACATTAATTGCAACATCAATAAAACTTTTCCTGCAAATGAAAATTATTTTTCCATCGACAGGCAGTCATTGCATTGGCAGTAACTTAATTCTGGCACATCACTAAAGGCTCTCCTGTTCAAGGAACCAGACCTTTGTGAAGCAGAATAACAGCTCTAGTGTGAATTTACATGAATTTTGGTTAAATCCCACTTTCCCTTATTATGCAACTAATATTTTTCCCAATTTAAAATTCCAAATTGTAGAGGAAGGGGACCCTTTACCAATTGTAAAAAAAAACGCTGGTACACCATACAGTTTTTGACGATAATATGTGAAAATAAAATTATCATTTTTTCAACAATTTAAAAAAAAAACTGTTATTGTATTGTTATAAACAGATGAATATTGATAATAACAGGAGACAATTGTTGAAAAACAAGAATTTTGTTAGAAAAGAAATAAGATGTGTTACCAGCTATTTTTTTCTAAACTGGGTGTCAAAATAAAGCACTTTTCACTATTTAAATAACCTAAAATTACCAAAAGCCTATTTTGGTATCTTTCAGTAAAAAGTGTATTTCGGTATTCAGTGTTATAATTATGTACCATGTATTACACAGAAAACAATGGTCAGTAATAAGCATTGATAAAAATTGATTCTTGATGAGCTGAAACATTGATCAATCAAATAAGTAATGAAAAATTATCATGTTTGTTATTTATGAATTGTATGATTCTCTTTAAAAACAAAATAATACTTGTTTAATGCTGTTTTCTTCATTAAATACATATTGTTTACAGAATATGGCTAGTGGAAACGGATATATGAAGAGCAGTTATTCTCAACAGGCCAATTCTTCCAACATTTTCTATGAAAGTGAGGTAAAGAAAGACAGTGAAATACAGTTGAGGAAAACTGAGGTTCAGCAGTACCTTCAGACAAGAGACACTCCTACATCACAGCACGCGCATTCACTTCAGCAACAGCTTCATCATCATCATCAGCAGCAGCAGCAGCAGAATCAACAAGAGTTTCATGACAAACCCAGTTTAGAGTATGATGAGGGAGTGGCAACCAGTCCAGATAAAGGAGCAGCTGTCACTTCGTTGACACAAGATACAAGCTTAAATATATCTGATTGCTCTGACATGTCTCCCTCGGATACTAGCAGACTTAGTCAGTCAGACAGGACACATTTATGTCAGATCTGCTTTAAAGGGTTCCGTAATAAGCCGCAGTTAACTCAGCATGAGCTGGTGCATAACAACGTGAGGAAGCATGTATGTTCTTACTGCGAGAAGTCATTCAAACAGGTCTGCCATCTCAACCAACATATCAGAGTTCACACAGGTAACACACTGTTAGTCTTGTACCATTGATAAGGCAATGTCCAATAGTTAGATTAACTGAATCTTTGACTATTCTATGCTCCCACTGAATCTGTGACCATTCTCTTGCAAAATATTCGACCATTCTCTGCTCCGACAGAATCTGTGACCATTCTATGCTTCTACAAATTCTGTGATAATTTTCTTCCCTCACAGAATATGTGACCATTCTCTACTCCCACTGAATCTGTGACTATTCTCTACTCCCACTGAATCTGTGACTATTCTCCCACTGAATCTGTGACTATTCTCTACTCACACTGAAAATCTGTGACTATTCTCTACTCCCACTGAATCTGTGATTCTACTCCCCCTGAATCTGTGACCATTCTCTTCTCCCACTGAATCTGTGACTATTTTCTACTCCCACTCAATCTGTGACTATTCTCTACTCCCACAGAATATGTGACTACTCTCTACTCCCACTGAATCTGTGACTATTCTCTTCTCTCACTGAATCTGACACTATTCTATACTCTCACTAAATCTGTGACTATATTCTACTCCCACTGAATCTGTGACTATTCTCTACTCCCACTGAATCTGTCACTATTCTCTACTCCCACTGAATCTTTGACCATTCTCTGGTCCAACAGAATCTGTGACCATTCTCTCCTCCAGCAGAATCTTTGACCATTTTCTGCTCTGACAGAATCTGTGACCATTCTCTGTTTCCACAGAATCTGTGACCCCTTTTGACGTTCACATAATTTGTAACCATTCTCTGCTACCACAGAATCTCTGAATTTTCATTGCTCCCACAGAATCTGTGACCATTCTCTGCTCCAACAGAATCTGTGACCATTCTCTGCTCCAACAGAATCTTTAACCATTATCTTCTCCCACAGAATCTGTGACCATTCTCTGCTGCCACAGAATCTGTGACCATTATCTGCTCCAACAGAATCTGTAACCATTATCTGCTCCCACAGAATCTGTGACCATTCTCTGCTCCAACAGAATCTGTGACCATTCTCTGCTCCAACAGAATCTGTGACTATTCTCTGCTCCAACAGAATCTGTGACCATTCTCTTCTCTCACAGAATATCTGACCCTTCCCTGCTCGAACAGAATCTCTTACCATTCTCTGCTCACACAGAATCTGTGTCCCTTCTCTGCTCTAACAGAATCTGTGATCATTATCTACTCTCACAGAATCTGTGACCATTCCCTGCTCCAACAGAATCTGTGACCATTCTCTGCTCCAACAGAATCTGTGACCATTCTCTGCTCACACAGAATCTGTGACCCTTCTCTGCTCCAACAGAATCTGTGTTCATTCTCTGCTCACACAGAATCGGTGACCCTTCTCTGCTCCAACAGAATCTGTGACCATTCTCTGCTCTCACAGAATCTGTGACCATTATCTGCTCTCACAGAATCTGTGACCATTCCATGAGGTCACTAGGTCAAAGATCAAGGTCACTGTGACCTTCAACTCAAAAGCCGTATCCAATCAATAACTAGACAATGCTTTCACCTATGGTCCTCAAATAAGGTAGGGAAGTTTGTCATCGCCTGTAGAAGACCCCTATTGATTTTCAGGTCAGAAGGTCAAGAGTCAAGGAGACCTAACAAATATTACAAAGCTGTTTACTATCTATTTGGCATATAGGGGGCATTCATGTTTTACAAACATTTCTTGTTAAGTTTATTTCTGAACTTGGATCAAGAAACTTTCATTCTTGTGTGTATGTGTGGATGTGGGGTTCTCATTCCAAACTTAAACCAAAAAGCTCCCCCCCCCCCAAAAAAAAAAGTAAATAACTTTTTATTGGTTGTTTGGTCAATTGTCTGGTTTGGGCACAACTTTCCAAAAAAATAAAAATATTTTTTAAGTACTATCAAAAACCAAGCATTGTTTTATGTCGTAATAATAATATTATTATTCCACACTTTTTTACTATCATTGTTACTAAAAATGCCTTTTAAGTAATATGTTTGTGGAGTAAATTGTGAGAGATTTTTCAAAGTTAAAGAGCGAAGGTTGTATTGATCATTTGTAGATAATTTTAATAAGTCTGATATATAGCTAGGTGTTTGTTTATGAATTTGAAAACCAGAAGTGCCGCTTGATATCTACATCTGTATTGAAAAGGAAGCCACTTTAAAAAGTTCTTTAAAAAGAGAGGATGACGGTGTTCTGTAAGATTTGCATAAAACAATACAAGCAGCTCTTTTCTTAATATTTACTATAATTTTACTTCCCAGACTGGTTTCCTTTGCTTCAGACAGTACAACAATAATCAAAATTTGACACAATGTAAGCATTTTAATACATCATGTTTGTGTCTTGTGTGAGATAATATGAAATTCTTCTCAAAGAGCAATCTTAGAGTTAAATTTTAAAGGCATTTTGTTTGTCTTTTTCTTGCATACATGTACCTTTTATTGTTCATAACATTTGAATACATGTATACCATCTAAATTTTGTTGTGAAAAGCTGAAATATGGATAAAAATCTAATTTCTTAATGTCACTTATTTGATGTCAATGACATATGATAAAATACTTAGTGTTAGTCATGTAAGCATGCAATCGGCATCTTTTCTCCACATGCCCAAAACACTTACCCAGTATAAAAGAAAGAAGTTTTCTCCCTTGATGATACCAGTAGAAATGTTGCAAGAAAAAAGTTGTGGACAGTGTTATCCATTATTTTACTTGTATTGATTATTTTGCAGGAGATAGACCATACAAATGTGATGTGGAAGGTTGTGGTCGATCATTTGCACAGCTCTCAAACTTAAACCATCATAAAAAGAACCATGAGGAGCATGTACGGCGTGACATCGCTCGACAGTTCAGATGTGAGGTCTGTGATAGAAGTTATGCCACCAAAAACAGCCTCAATACCCACATTCACAAGGTAAATTTCAATAACACAGACAGTAAAACCTGATAAGGCAGTTCTAAGCCAGTCATTTACATTGTAGAAGGTACATGTTAACTTTATTAGGACATCTATCAGAAATTCAGTGGGTAAATGCAGACAAGACTGTAGCCTGACTTGAGGATAGTATACTAGTGCAAGTTGAACACCCTGACATTCTCAAGGTAAACACTGACAATGTGAGAGTAAGACATTTAGAGGTTAAAGGCTGACAAGACTGTAGGCAGATATTCAGAGGTAGGCAGACATTCAGAGGTAGACAGACATTCAGAAGGTAGACAGATATTCAGAAGGTAGACAGACATTCAGAACAGACATTCAGAGGTAGACAGACATTCAGAATGTAGACAGACATTCAGAAGGAAGACAGACATTCAGAACAGACATTCAGAAGGTAGACAGACATTCAGAAGTCAGGCGGACATTCAGAACAGACATTCAGAGGAAGACAGACATTCAGAGGTAGACAGACATTCAGAAGGTAGACAGACATTCAGAGGTAGACAGACATTCAGAAGGTAGACAGACATTCAGAGGTAGACAGACATTCAGAAGGTAGACAGACATTCAGAGGTAGACAGACATTCAGAGGTAGACAGACATTCAGAAGGTAGACAGACATTCAGAAGGTAGACTGACATTCAGAGGTAGACACATTCAGAGGTAGACAGACATTCAGAGGTAGACAGACATTCAGAAGGTAGACAGACATTCAGAGGTAGACAGACATTCAGAGGTAGACAGACATTCAGAGGTAGACAGACATTCAGAAGATAGACAGACATTCAGAGGTAGACAGACATTCAGAAGGTAGACAGACATTCAGAGGTAGACAGACATTCAGAGGTAGACAGACATTCAGAAGGTAGACAGACATTCAGAAGGTAGACAGACATTCAGAAGGTAGACAGACATTCAGAGGTAGACAGACATTCAGAGGTTGACAGACATTCAGAAGGTAGACAGACATTCAGAAGGTAGACAGACATTCAGAAGGTAGACAGACATTCAGAAGGTAGACAGACATTCAGAAGGTAGACAGACATTCAGAGGTAGACAGACATTCAGAAGGTAGACCGACATTCAGAGGTAGACAGACATTCAGAAGGTAGGCAGACATTCAGAAGGATAACTCTGGTATGTTACTGGTACATGTATTGTCAAGGTTAACAAGGATGTTTTCTGACATTTACAAGGTTATTGCTAACAAGGCTCTAGCCTGACATTCTGAAGGCTTTATTAAAATCAATACAACAGTAAATGTGGAGGTTTGAAATTTTTTGAAATTTATATTATACATTACATATTGCTTTAGAGTAAAAAATAAAGTAGTGTATGAACTTTCCGGACAGCCCTGGTATAATCCATAGAATGAAAAGCACAATGTTTCAGCCAAGTGATTAAGTGACTGATTGACTTGGTTAATTTTTCAGCTTCATTCCAACCTGAAGGCCATTGAAGGTTCTGTGGAACATCCAATACAGATGTCAGCTGTTCCGTCTCCAAGAAAACGCAAAAAGAAATCTGAGCTTGCTGAATACAGTTCACAGCCAGATGAGGAGATTCAGGAATCATTTGTCATGGAATGTGACTCAGATAATGATGATGATGATGATGACCTTCCTACACAGGTCAAGGTCAGGTCAAAGTTTGGCCTGAAATCCAACCTGACTGTTAGAATTGGAACTCCTTCAGGAAACAGTGATAGAGATAAAAATAGCCAAGTGCCGCGGACAACTTTGCCTCTTCCATACAGCACTGCACAAAGTCAGTTATTGTTTCAAGGTCAAGGTCAAGATAGTTACATAGATTATACTGAAACACTTACATCACAGGCTCCTGGTGGAAGAGATATGTTGTCATCCCGACCGCCACCTAACTTGTTTCCTTCTAACAATGTTCGCGCTTCTCATGAAGATAACCAAAGTCTGCATGATAATCGTTCCTTTCATGTTGCCCATTCAGAAGTAGAGCATAGTGCTGGGCTAGAGGATGAACACTCTCTGATTGAGGCCATCAAGCATAATGAAGCTATGATGGCCAAGCAGAGAGAGTTAATGCAGATCACACTAAGGAAGCCTATCAGTAGAAGCAATCCAGCATTCAATGCTGCACAACTCAGTTCTTCTTTAAGCACGACAAGCATGTCATCGAGTCCACAAACTGCTCATTCTAGCCAAGCACCCCCTGAAGATCTGTCCCTGTACAGCAGAACTAACCGACCAGCTCGTCAGGGGCAGATCACACAGGGAGCCATTACATCTGATAACCCCTCGCATGTAACCCACTCTGATAACCCCTCGCATGTTACCCACCATTTTCCCAAAACTAACACTTCTGAACAAAACCAGAGGATTTCCTCTTATCAAATTTTTAACCCAGCCTTTGATAAACTAAACCAGAGCAGTCGGTTAGACAGATATAGCCAGAGCGAGTCCGATAGGTCTGACAGATATAACCAGAACCGGTCTGAAAGGTCAGAACAGTATAATCGAAACCAGCTCGATAGGCTGGACAGATATAATCCAAACCAGTATTCACTGAATTAATATCAACTAGAGTATTCAGATATTTGGTCCCAAGGTTATAAAGCTGAGCATGGAAACCAGTCTCAAATCTCAAGCATCTGATCAGCTTTATAGCCTTGGGCATTGATCTCAAATCAACTATAAAATCTTCTTGTAACTGTATTTTATTCAAGGCATTAACAAAAAGTGAGTTTTAAGTTTAAAAAAAGCAATTGTATTGCTTGGAGTAGGAACTACACAGATTTTAAGTGAATCTGAAAATTGTACTTTTAAACTGAACTGTTCATGAATACTTTAATAAATGACATCCAAATTACCGGGGTAATTAGCTGTAAGGCTATGGAAAATGTATTCTGCAAAAGCATTAATTTTTTAGGGGTTCTTCTGTTTATGGGCAGTTTTATACACGAATTTAAAGCCACATTCAAATAATATATAACATTAAGTTGTGTGTAACATATTTTGGAACATGAAAATTCACAAATTTAAATAAGAACACATGAAAATGGTGTTTAATGAAATATGCCCACAAAATTAAATTAATTAACAGAATCATAATATGTATAAATGACGTGGAAAGCCATGTTTATTTATTTGAGAATTATGTCAATTTTAGAAAAGTAAGTTAAAACAAGTGCTTTTAAGTCGCTTTTAATTTTTGTTTATTTTTATATACTGCATTAATAACTAGAGTTTTTGAACTTGTCAGCAAGTGTTTTTAAGAATTTCACTGAAATATCTTATCAGTCTCACAGATTGTAATTGCCTAACCAGTGCCCAATGTTATAAAACTGAGCATGGAAACCAGTCTCAAATCTCAAGCAATCAGATGCTTGAGATTTGAGACTGGTTTCCATGCTCAGTTTGGCATGTAGATTTGCCCTTTTCTGTCTGTCTGTCAGTCTGTCTGTCTATCTGTCCTTCCAGGAAATTCGCATTTACTTTCTGCTGGATTTCGTTCAAAATAACACTAGTATGTGATCAGGCAGATGTATGGATGTAAAATAGGATATTTTCTGGAGGTGTTCGCCAAAGTTATGGCTTGTTTTTGTTTTTTCAGTAATACAATTTCGTATTGCAAACTCCTTATTCTTATAAAATTCTATGACATGAACTACTATATTCACTTGTGGATTCTTTTTAAACATCACATATGATCAGGCAGGATGTATAGATTGGTCGTCAAAAGATAATTCCTGAAAGGATTTTTCTTGTTTTTACCAGAGTTATGACCCATTGTTATTCCAGTATAATAAAATTTGTGTCACGAGCCCCTGAATTCACTATATAGCAGGTTTTATTGGATCTATAAGCAGTGTAGATCCAGATCAGCCAGCACATCCATGCCATCTGATCTGGGTCTATACATGTTGCTCAAGTGATAAACCTGCAGATTTGGTATCATTTGATTTTGCTGGCATGAATGATCATGCAAATGCCAAAAATGACTTGAAGGAGTATATCACAATAAGGAGTATATCACAATAAGTTCTAACGGACAGAATTTTTAAAACTTTGCACAATTAAAGAGAATTCCTTCACAAACAAAATGATATAAAGAAAAATATAGCTTTCCACGCTTGTTTTTGAGTAATCGCTCATTATTAGACCCCTCTATACGGCCATTGTGAAGGGATTTTGAGAAAACGCACATATCTTTTAAATGATTGTTATATCTGGAATTCCTAATCAACACCTTATATCTATGCTTTTTTTTGTTTGGAATTATGTGTATGTATGGTTTTGGATGGAATTATGTGAGATTTTTTTGTATATTTGAAGAAAAAACTTTGAAAATGACCAAAATATCCAACAAAAAAGGGAGACAATTCAGTCCCTGACTGGAAAAAAATCTATATATCTTTTTTTGTAACGGTCAGATTTTTTTTAAACTCCATAAAATGACACAGTATATATTTCTAAACAAAACAAAAACAAAAAAAACAGGGGCTTCCAGGCTTAAATTTTTACTATATTCCTTCAAAGTTGGTCATATAAGTCAAAAATATCTCTAATTTTAATGCAATTCTACAAATATCCATCATAACATGTATAAATAGTTTTATAACATGCTCATCAAAACTAATTTCATATTTTGAAAGAAATAACTATTTCTTTATCAAGAATTACGTTACAGTTACGACAGTTCTTTCATAAAATTCCCACAAATGCAGCCCTAAGTGTTGCCAAAGTTTCCATACATATCGGTGGGGATGGGGAGTTGTGAGGTGATCTATCATCAGCATCGGAATTAACAATTCCTACTCATGAGTTATTATACCCCCGCATACAAAGTATAGGGGGTATAAAGGAGTCATCATCCGGTTGGTTCGTTGGTTCGTTGACCTGGTCTGTCTGTGGCACTTACAGCGTCAACAGTTTTCAAGATATCGACTTGAAACTTTAAACATATGTTCGTGAGTACATTTGCGCGAATTATTTTTTTTCTCATGTGGATCAGTCCATTATTTTTCAGAGGGGAGCATGATTTAACAAAATCTTGTGACGCGAACTACTTCTACAGTTTTTAAGATATTGACTTGAAACTTGATACACATGTTCGGCATGAAGTCTAGATGTGCCTGACATATTTTTCGTGTGGATCAGTCCATTATTTTTTGCAGGGGACATGAATAAACAAAATCGTGTTATGCAAACTTCTAAATCTTGTGATGCGAACTTCTTCTTCAGTTTTTAAGGTATTGACTTGAAACTTGAAATATATGTTCGGCATGAAGTGTAGATGTGCGTGACATATTTTTCGTGTGGATCAGTCCATTATTTTTGCAGGGACGTGATATAACAAAATAGTGTTATGCAAACTTCTACACTAAGTACGTCAACAGTTTTCAAGATATCGACTTGATACTTTAAACATATGTTCGTGAGTACATTTGCGCAAATTTTTTTTTTCTCATCTGGATCAGTCCATTATTTTACAGAGGGGAGCACAATTTAATAAAATCTTGTGACGCGAACTACTTCTACAGTTTTTTAGATATTGGCTTGAAACTTGGTACATATGTTCGGCATGAAGTGTAGATGTGCATGACATATTTTTCGTGTGGATCAGTCCATTATTTTTGCAGGGGACATGATTTAACAAAATCATGTTATGCAAACTTCTACACTTACTACGTCAACAGTTTTCAAGATATCGACTTGAAACTTTAAACATATGTTCGTGAGTACATTTGCGCAAATGTTTTTTTTCTCATGTGGATCAGTCCATTATTTTTCGGAGGGAGCACGATTTAACAAAATCTTGTGACGCGAACTACTTCTACAGTTTTTAAGATATTGACTTGAAACTTGATACATATGTTCAGCATGAAGTGTAGATGTGCATGACATATTTTCCGCGTGGATCAGTCCATTATTTTTTGCAGGGGACATGATTTAACAAAATCGTGTTATGCAAAATTCTACAGTTTTTAAGATATAAGACTTGAAACTAAAATTGTATGTTCTGCATGAAGTGCGCATGTAAGCGACATATTTGTTTGTGGATCAGTCCATTTTTTTTGGAGGGGAGCATTATTTAACAAGATCTTTTATTTTTAATCTTATGACGCAAACTACTTCTTCAGTTTTCAAACTTTAAACATACGTTTGTGAGTAGATTTCCATGACATACTTTATTTCATGTGGATCAGTCCATTATTTTTTAGCAGGGGAGTATGATTCAACAAAACCTTATGACACGAACTACTTCTACAGTTTTTAAGATATTGACTTGAAACTTGATACATTTGTTCGGCATGAAGTGTAGATGTGCGTGACATATTTTTCGTGTGGATCAGTCCATTATTTTTTGCAGGGACATGATTTAACAAAATCGTGTTATGCAAACTTCTACACTTACTACGTCAACAGTTTTCAAGATATCGACTTGAAACTTTAAACATATGTTCGCGAGTACATTTGCGCACATTTTTTTTTTGTCTCATGTGGATCAGTCCATTATTTTTCGGAGGGGAGCATGATTTAACAAAATCTTGTGACGCGAACTACTTCTACAGTTTTTAAGATATTGACTTGAAACTTGATACACATGTTAGGCATGAAGTGTAGATGTGTGTGACATATTTTTCGTATAGATCAGTCCATTATTTTTTGCAGGGGACATGATTTAACAAAATCGTGTTATGCAAACTTCTACACTTACTACATCAGCAGTTTTCAAGATATCGACTTGAAACTTTAAACATATGTTCGTGATTACATTTGCGCAATTTTTTTTTCTCATGTGGATCAGTCCATTATTTTTCGGAAGGGAGCATGATTCAACAAAATCTTGTAACATGAACTACTTCTACAGTTTTTAAGATATTGACTTGAAACTTGATACATATGTTCGGCATGAAGTGTAGATGTGCGTGACATATTTTTCGTGTGGATCAGTCCATTATTTTTTGCAGGGGACATGATTTAACAAAATTGTGTTTTGCAAACTTCTACAGTTTTCAAGATATCGACTTGAAACTGAAATCATATGTTCTGCATGAAGTGCGCATGTTAGTGACATATTTTTTATGGATCAGTCCATTTTTGGTTGGAGGGGAGCATTATTTAACAAAATCTTGTGACACAAACTACTTCTCCAGTTTTCAAACTTTTAACATACATTCGTGATTAGATTTGCATGACATATTTTTTTTTCATTTGGATCAGTCCATTATTTTTTAGAAGGGGAGCACGATTCAACAAAACCTTGTGACGTCAACTATTTTACAGTTTTGTTTACATCCGGTGAAAACCCAAGTCGCTATTTTTAAACACAACTTTTGCAACAAATTTTCAGGATTTCAATTATTTTTCAACTTTCACCCATGAAAGATGCAAACATCATTTCTGTATACTCTGACAAAGCAGTATTGCGGGGGTATTAATCAACTTCAGTGATAGCTCTAGTTATATTTGTTTATTTATGCTGTTGTGATTATAAAGTCACCATGCAGTAAAGGTTGTTGTTGTTGTCATAATTATATCAGTTTTCTATCATAAACTAGATTAATATTACCTGTAAGTCTAACAAATCATTACAATCGCTGCATCTCATCTGTTTGGCGAGATGACCTAGCTCAACAATTCGCCTCCCGTCACTCCAGTTTAACGTTTTATCGTCCTGATCACACATACTCTGGTTATTATCTACTTCAGACGTCAAATTATCCGAAACACTTGAATCATTGTCAGGGCAAATTATCGAACCAAATAATTTACGTTTCTTCACAGCCTGGTGATTTCCATCACTAACGAACCTGCCCTTCTTGTTTCTCTCGCGTGAGGCCATTCTCACGGACGACTACTTTGTGAGAAATAATTTGAAATATTTAATCAATTGATTTTACGCAACAGTCGAAGTACTACTCAACTAACACCGGTCACTGAGAAAAATACATTTCGTGAAACTAGCGCTTGCACAGAAATATGCGCGCAAACTATTGTTATATACTCCTTTAAACAAACATAATTTGCACACATTCAATTTTGTTGTTAAAAACCAATTTGCCAACTTGTCATTGTTTTAATCAGTCCTGGCAGACACCTTATAATTATTTGGCAAGGCTACCAATTTGTCAAAAATACAACATATAACTTCTACACAATATGTTCCTGCTCGGGCCAGTGAGGTTGACAATGAATAGTCCCATTCTTGAGGCATCGAGGGGCATTATTTAGCTAGTAAAGTCAGAAAGGGACAAGTATAGTACTAACACACATGTTTGGATATGCAATATATGAGAAAAAGCTCTAATTATAATTTCAGGACTTAAAGCTGTAATACCATCTGCGCTAAGCAGGCTTCTTAACGTAGACCATTTAATACTGGTTATATACATTTATATCGGTTTAGAAAAAGATCGAAATGTTTACGAAATAAACCAACTAACGGGTCAAATGCAAGAGTACCATGTCAATATTGTTGGACAATATCATGAATGATCATAATCTTAGTTAAGATAGGATCTTGTAAAAAAACCTTGTTTGTTTGGACTCAATCTATTGGTAATTTACTTAAAATATTGATGAAAACGAAATAAAACTTTAGAATGTCCTGGGAAAAAGTAAAAAACCCATTTGGTATATGATACTGTGATACTGTAGAAGATGCATGTAATTATGTCGATTTCAGTCTCTGTAATTAGCATATTAAGTATTAAGTAATTTAAACCTTCAAAAATATCATTCCAGATTATGTTTTTGTCTAGTTACATGCAACAAAATAAATCAATGTAAAATTATGTATTCCTCTCATGAAATTGTGTTAACCCTTTCCCGTACAGATACACCTTTATTGCTAGGGCGAACAGTTTAGATCCAGATCAGCCGGCACTTCCGTGCCGTCTGATCAGGATCTAAACTGTTCGCTTTTTCATTCATTAGGTTATTTCTGACCAAAATGCGACCAGTGCAGATCCTGATCAGACGGCACGGATGTGCCGGCTGATCTGGATCTACACTGGTCGCACACGCGTAAAAATGCGTATATATCCAGGAAAGGGTTAAATGAACTCCTGCATCTACCAAATTTAAATTTTATTTCTGGTTGTGATTCAAAGAAATTTTTTTTTTAAATCTTTGGTATAATGTTTTGTCTAGAGTTAAGTAATATATATAATTTTATATAAACAATTGGGCCAAGAGAGCTCCACTACATTTGTTTAGTTAAGTGTTTTGTTTGTAAAGATGGTGGTTCTTTACTGTCACTTGTTTGTTAATGTCAAAAATATTGAAATATTAAACATGTCAGCTTAGAGGTGCTAGCTTTATATTAGAGCTTTGGTGGACAGATCTGATTTTCATTATTCTTAATATGTACTATTCATGAATGATAATTGCTATACCATATCATTGTTATTCATTAATGGTTATTTGTGAGTTTCTTTGCTACACCACACTATTGCTATTCATTAATAATAACCTAATGTTTACTGTATTGAAAAGTTCATCCTTAAGCTTACCCTTTTCTCCATAAATACACATTTTTACGCATGTGCCACCAGTGTAGATCCAAATCAGCCGGCACATCCATGCCGTCTGATCAGGATCTGCACTGGTTGCATTTTGTTTAGAAATAACCTAATGAATCAAAACACCAACAGTGTAGATCCAGATCAGATGGCATGGATGTGCTTGCTAATCTGTATCGACTGTTTGCCTATGTGATAAAGGCATATCTGTGGAGTAATGGGTTTATGAATAATATACAGCTGTACATTGATTCATCCGCTCATTTTTACATGTTCTCGTTTTTGCAGTGAAGAAGTGTGCGGAGACCTGACTGAAGCAGCATTATGTAGTCTATACATAGCAAGTACCTGCATGGCTTTACATGTGTATGTAGTGTATGCATACTGGATAGCAGCCTGAAGTAGCATTATGTATTCTATACATAGCAAGTATCTGCATGGTTTAACATGTGTATGAAGTGTATACATGCTTGATAGCAGCCTGATTTGTCTCATTTGTGTACATGATGACCTTTATTGCCAGTAGACTAAGTCACCTGATTCAAACATCTTTTATAAATACGATAAAGTAATATACTTTTTCCAACCTCTTGTGCTGGCTGCACATTAATGTATAATGAATTGTTTTATTCATATATTGTTCCCAAATTGAGAATGATTTTTATTTTTGAAAAGACATCATACAGACATTAGTAAATCAATATTTTATAATGTAAATTGTAAACAAATCATCGGTTTTGATTTGGTGCTCGTTGCCAAAAGAAAATGTTAACAATAACTTTCCACTTAGTGCAGAAGATGTACTATTGCTGTTCAATTAACAATTTGCTCCCTATATACTCATTTTTACGCACATGCGACCAGTGTAGATCCATATCAGCCGGCATATCCGTGCCATCTGATCAGGATCTGCACTGGTCGCTTTTTGGTCAGAAATAACCTAAAAAATCATAAAGTGAACAGTTTAGATCCCAGGTTGTCAACCAATTCCTATATTCCTATATTTCTCCTATATTTTGGATCAGAATCCTATATTCTGATAAACCTCCTATATTCCTATATTTCTCAATAAGTATATTCCTATATTTTTAGTAAATTTTTTGCCGATTTATGAAGAAAGAAAATATTGCTTTGATAGTGCTTTTGACTTCTTTTTTTAGCTTGATTTTTCAAGGACAAAACTCAACTTATAGATTGGTGAAATCTTGGCAGGTGGCATTTATCTAAGTTTTTATCTGATTCTCTTAACAGCCTTTTATTTAGGCTTACCTAACAAAACAGATTTTCACTTCCATGCAGAATTCTTGTTGCAGTAGCAACCAAACACAAACATTTTTAAAGATCATTAAATTTCATTCACCAACTGCAAGGACTAGAGGACTTATTTTTGGTATGGTGTATGTGGTCGTCTAAAATGTGAAGATGGACCCCACGGGAACAACATGCTTGACTGTGAACAAGAATTCTTCAGCTGACTTTTGTGGTCAATTTTCCAGTTTGAAAAGAGGGTCTTCAAACTCATTTGGAAAAGAGTGTATGCAACAGAAGGTGTCTTTACAAAAACAATAATTTTCAAAAGGCGGAGTCAAATAAAGGGAGGTAATAAAAACTTTTTAGCGACGAAGTTGAAGTGTACCGACTGTCAAAACTAGTTATGCAATGGTTTGCTTGGTCAATGCCTGGATGGGTGCCCCGCTGGGGGGTGGTTGGTTCGCCCCCAGTTGGGAAATACCTGACTGGTATCAGAAGTGCATGCTTGATGAGTTGTTTCGGAGCGGGAGTAGGCTAGAAACTGCAGTCCATGGGTCTGTGCAGTTGACGCCTAAGCTCCGAAAGATAAAGGAGAGGAGAGTGTAGTGCCAGCAGCATAAGGTCACTTCCAACAGACTCGCTGTTGAGCTAGCTTTTCAGCGAGGAAGTTGAAGTGTACTGACTGTCAAAACTAGTTAAGCAACGGTTTGCTTGGTCGATGCCTGGATGGGTGTCCCGCTGGGGTGGGGTGGGGTGGGTGGTTGGTTCGCCCCCAGCTTGGAATTACTTCAGAGTTTGAATTAAAGTTCAGTTATGGCTATAACTTGATAACTTTTTATCATTTCTCTTGAAACTTAACAATATTCTTTGTATTAAGGTTAACTTACTAGTTTGACTGTAGTACTGTTCTATGCAGATTAAATAAATAAATGGAATCATGTTAAAATCATTTATTCTGGAACTTTTAGATAGTGAAGGGCACATAATTATGTATTGCCTACAGGTTCTCAATAGAGTTTGTCCAAAGTAAGGCCTTGGGGTCAATTTTGTCTGAACCCTTTTAGACATTGTTACCCAGGTTTTTACACACAGAGCAATTTGACCATGAGTTGCTATGTACAGCATATACAGAAGACTATCTAATATATCTATATATCATAGAAGTCAAACAAAAACTGTAAAATCCGGCTTTTTTTATGCATTCTCTGCATTTCCCCTTGTTTGAATGGTCATTCAGATGCTGGTGATGTGCTTGATGGTGCTGATGTTAAAGTTAATGGTTTCCTTCTTTTTTACAGTAGACATATTGGACATTGATTATTGTAGAAACATTAAATGCACAGGTGAAAATCATTCGTATAAGTGCTAGCAAATAAAACTATTTTCAGTTCCAAACTCCTATATTTTGTTTCAAAATCATCCAAAACTCCTATATTTGATGCAAAAATATTCCTATATTTTTCCTATATTTGGGAGATGAGCTGGTTGACACCTGAGATCCTGATCAGATGTCATAGATGTGCCGGCTGATCTGGATCTAAGCTGTTTGCCCACGCAATAAAGGTGTGTCAATGGAGGAAGGTTAATACAAAAGGTACAATGGTCTGCTTGTTTTAGTATTTCTGTACCAATACACGGTACTTTCTTTAATATGTTTTCTTGACATGGTTTATTTAATGTGCAATGTTAATGTTAATGTCAAACTTGTTGTAGTTCACTTACTTTAACCCTTTTATTACTTTAACCCTTTCCTCCATAAATACGCATTTTTATGCATGGGCGACCACTGTAGATCCAGATCAGCCGGCACATACGTGCCGTTTGATCAGGATCTACACTGGTTGCATTTTAGTCAGAAATAACCTAATGAATAAAAAAGCGAACAGTTTAGATGCTGATCAGATGGCACAGATGATCTGGATCTAAACTGTTCGCCCATCCAATAAAGATGTGTCTATGGAGGAGAGGGTTAAGCTCTAGATTTAATGAGCATTTTGATCAAATTTTTATCTGGCTTACATAGTTCAGTTGTCCTTAGTTGTTAAGGTGCTCCAAAGTTCATTTCTTTTTGTAAAAAAACAACAATCCTGTATAACATGATCAGGAGATACTTTTGCTTTTAAATATAAAGACATGATGTTGGTCAACATGAGCTATCATGTGAGGTGTGTAGGTTTTTGACTATAAGTATATTGCCAGAATGTGAGGTGAAGATGGAAAAATCTGTCACCCAGGGGGAACTGTTTTGCGGGAACGAGGCTCTGCCGAGTTCCCGCCAAAACAGTTCACCCTCGGTGACTGATTTTTCCATCTTTACTGAATGTCTCATGCAAGATACATTTTCTTGCATACCTTTTACTGTGCATAACATTTGTGTATATTAAAACACTAAATTTTGTTTTCTTACGCTGAAATTTTGGCGTTTACGCAAACCTTATTTTGTAAATGACGTCACTGACTTGATTATTACGTCAGATACTTAAAGACGTGACCTCACTTAAGTAGCATGCGAACGTTACCTTTTCCCTAGGGAAAAGATGATATTTTCTTTCCCCTGTAAATCACGCAGAAATACTTATCCCGAACGCACGAAAACTCCAGGATTACATGTATAAGCAGAATATGTCTAGTAATGTCTTCACTGACATGAACATAGCTCACAGTCAGTTCACAATCAGCAGTTCATACAGGACTGGGGGATATGTCTTGTCACTTTGTCTTCACTGTCATGAACATAGCTTACAGTCAGTTAACAAACAGCAATTTACACAGGACTGGGGGATATGTCTTTTCACTTTGTCTTCACTGACGTGAACATAGCTCAAAGTCAGTCAGTTAACAAACAGCAATTCATACAGGACTGGGGGATATGGCTTGGCACTTTGTCTTCACTGACATGCACATAGCTCACAGTCAGTTTACAAACAGCAATATCATACAGGACTGGGGGATATGTCTTGTTACTTTGTCTTCACTGACATGAACATAGCTTACAGTCAGTTCACAAACAGCAATTCATACAGGACTGGGGGATATGTCTTGTCACTTTGTCTTTACTGTCATGAACATAGCTTACAGTCAGTTCACAATCAGCAATTCATACAGGACTGGGGGATATGTCTTGTCACTTTGTCTTCACTGTCATGAACATAGCTTACAGTCAGTTCACAATCAGCAATTCATACAGGACTGGGGGATATGGCTTGTCACTTTGTCTTCACTGTCATGAACATAGCTTACAGTCAGTTAACAATAAGCAATTCATACAGGACTGGGGGATATGGCTTGTCACTTTGTCTTCACTGACATGAACATAGCTCACAGTCAGTTTACCAACAGCAATTTATACAGGACTGGGGGATATGTCTTGTTACTTTGTCTTCACTGTCATGAACATTGCTCAGAGTAAGTTTACAAACAGCAATTCATACAGGACTGGGGGATATGTCTTGTCACTTTGTCTTCACTGTCATGAACATAGCTTACAGACAGTTCACAATTAGCAATTCATACAGAACTGGGGGATATGTCTTGTTACTTTGTCTTCACTGTCATGAACATAGCTTACAGACAGTTCACAATAAGCAATTCATACAGGACTGGGGGATATGTCTTGTTACTTTGTCTTCACTGTCTTGAACAAAGCTTACAGTCAGTTCACAATAAGCAATTCATACAGGACTGGGGGATATGTCTTGTCACTTTGTCTTCACTGACGTGAACATAGCTCACAGTCAGTTAACAAACAGAATTCATAAAGGACTGGGGGATATGTCTTGTTACTTTGTCTATACTGACATGAACATAGCTCAGTCAGTTAACAAACAGAATTCATACAGGACTGGGGGATATGTCTTGTCACTTTGTCTTCACTGACATGAACATAGCTCACAGTCAGTTCACAAACAGCAACTCATACAGGACAGGGGGATATGTCTTGTCACTTTGTTTTCACTGTCATGAACATAGCTCACAGTCAGTTAACAAACAGCAATTCATAAAGGACATGGAGATATGTCTAGTAACATTTTCACTGTCATGAACAAAGCTTGCAGTCAGTTGCAGATATTGTATGATTGTATGTAATGTGTTACAAACAACAACTGCTTTAATATTATCACCTTTGGTGAGTGATTAAAGGGCTGCAAAAGTGCCCGGTTTATCTTGTTATTTGTAAGTGTTTTTTTCGTGCTGCTTTAAAATTAATAACTAGAGACTTCAATGTCTTCTTTAGTTTTGACTTAACTGCTGATGAAGTTCATGTATATTTAGAATGCTTTGGTGCAATAGTTTTACATTGTATACATTTAAAATGTCTTCATTTATGATGTATACTTTTTATATTAAAATGTCATAGGAAGACCATGTTATGTTGAGGCTTGGTCATGTCAATGCCTGGTAATGTCAATGCCTGTAATATCAAGACCTGGTATTGTCAATGCTGGTAATATCAAACCTTGTAGTGTCAAGGCCTGGAAGTGTAAATGCCTGGTGATATCAATGCCTGGTAATGTCATGGCCAGGTCATGTGAATGTCTGGTACATTGTAATATCAATACCTTGTAGTGTCAATGCCTAGTCATGTCAATGCCTGGTTATGTAAAGGCATGTAAATATCAAGACCTGGGAGTGTAAATGCCTGGTTATGTCAAGGCTTGGTAATATCAAGACCTGGCAGTATGAAGATCTGGTAGCGTCAAGACCTGGTCATCTCAAGTCCTTGAAGTATCAAGGCTTGTTAATGTCAATGCCTGGTAATATCAAGACCAGGTAATGTCAATGCCTAGTAATGTCAATGCCTGGTAATATCAAGACCAGGTAATGTCAATGCCTAGTAATGTCAATGCCTGGTAATATCAAGACCAGGTAATGTCAATGCCTAGTAATGTCAATGCCTGGTAATATCAACCCTGGTTGTGTCAAGACCTCGTGATGTCAATTCTTTGGTAAGGTCAATGCCTGGCAATATGAAGACCTGTTAATGTAAAGGCCTGGTAATGTCAATGCGTGGTAATATCAAGATCTGATCATGTCAAGGATGGTAATGTCTCCAACATGTTAATGTTGCAGCTGATATGTTAATGTCTGGGGTGGTAATGTTGAGTTATTGTTATGTGGGGGATAATGTTTTATAGATAACTGTAATTTGTAAGCAAAGGCATTCTAAAAAACAAACTAAGGATAAAGTCTGGTAATCTGTACTCTGATCCTAAGCAGTCTTCTGGAAAGTAGTAACAAATTTTTGTTTTATTTTTTAGCTCGACTTCGAAGAATATGTCGAGCTATTCTACTCACTTAGGTGTCGGCGTCGGCGTCGCCGTCCCGCTTTGGTTAAAGTTTGCGTGCAACATACCTATATCTAACAAACTACTATAGCTACAGGTTTGAAACTTGGCACACTTGTTCATCATCATGTCCCGAGTGTGTGTGCCAAGAACCATAACTCTAACTTTCATTTTGATCAAATTATGGCCCTTTTTCGACTTAGAATTTCAGGTTAAAGTTTGCGTGCAGGCTACTGTACAAACACATAACTTCAATACTACTTATACTACAGCTTTGAAACTTGGCACACTTGTTCATCATCATGTCCCGAGTGTGTGTGCCAAGAACCATAACTCTATCTTTTATTTTGATCAAATTATGGCCCTTTTTTTCAACTTAGAATTCTAGGTTAAAGTTTGTGTGCAAGCTACTGTACAAACACATAACTTCCATACTCTTTATGCTACAGCTTTGAAACTTTCAGCACTTGGTCATTATCATACCCTGAGAGGATATGCCAAGAACCATTACTCTTACTTCCATTTTTTTCAAATTATGGCCCTTTTTCGACTTAGAATTTCAGGTTAAAGTTTGCGTGCAAGCTACTGTACAAACACATAACTTCAATACTACTTATACTACAGCTTTGAAACTTTCAGCACTTGTTCATTATCATATCCCGAGTGGATATGCCAAGAACCATAACTCTGACTTCCATTTTGATCAAATTATGGCCCTTTTTCGACTTAGAATTTAAGGTTAAAGTTTGCGTGCAAGCTAGTTTCTTTAATACTTCTTGTACTATAGCTTTGAAACTTTCAACACTTGTTTACCATCATGACCCCGACTATGTATTCCAAGAACCATAACTCTTTCTTTAATTTTTAATCAAATTATAGCCCTTTTTCAACTTAAAATTTCTGGTTAAAGTTTGCATGCAAGCTAGTTACTTTCATACTTCTTGTACTATAGCTTTGAAACTAAAGACACTTGTTCACCATCATGACCCTGACTATGTATGCCAAGAACCATAACTCTTTCTTTGATTTTTATCAAATTATTGCCCTTTTTCACTTAGAATTTAAGGTTAAAGTTTGCGTGCAAGCTAGTTACTTTCATACTTCTTTGTACTACAACTTTGAAATTTGTTCTTTATCATGACCCTGACTATGTTTGCCAAGAACCATAACTCTTTCTTTGATTTTTATCAAATTATTGCGCTTTTTAGAATTAGAAATTAAGGTTTAAGTTTACGTGCAAGATGGTGAAACCTCATAACTTTCATTCTATTAAAACCACAACTTTTAAACTTTGTATACCTTTTTTTTTATCATACATCAGGTTGATGTTCAAAGGCCCATAACTCATCCTTGCTTTTTTATTTAATTTTTGCCCTTTTTCAATTTGAAATTAGAATTAAGACTTAGACATTATGGTTAAAGTTTCAGTGTTAGTGTTTTTCATAGGTAATGCTATAGAAAAGGTTTAAAACAGATTTACTTAACATACTTTGGATGAAAGTGTTGATTGGTTATACCAGGGTCTCTATAATTTACGACCCTGGTTATACTATACTATACTATACTATACTATACTATACTATACCATACCATACCACACCACACCACACCACACCACACCACACCACACCACACCACACCACACCACACCACACCACACCACACCACACCACACCACACCACACCACACCACACCACACCACACCACACCACACCACACCACACCACACCACACCACACCACACCACACCACACCACACCACACCACACCACACCACACCACACCACACCACACCACACCACACCACACCACACCACACCACACCACACCACACCACACCACACCACACCACACCACACCACACCACACCACACCACACCACACCACACCACACCACACCACACCACACCACACCACACCACACCACACCACACCACACCACACCACACCACACCACACCACACCACACCACACCACACCACACCACACCACACCACACCACACCACACCACAGTTTTCCGAAGGAAAAATCCTGGTTATTAGATTGGGGTACGTCGGCAGGCGGGCAGGCAGGCATAAACAATTTCTTCTGTGCGCAACTCCTACATTTCACAGCGGATTTTAACTAAACGTTCACAGAAGTATTGTCTTTAAGTGCCCTAGCGCATATTTTCGGGGTTTTGTGATTTGCTCATTTTTGACCTAATTATGGCCTTTTTTCACACATGTAATTCTTCTGTGCGCAACTCCTTCTACATTTCTCAAGGGATTTCGACGAAACTTTCACAGAATGATTGTCACCAAGTGACGCATATTTTCCGGGTTTTGTGATTTGATCATTTTTGACAGAATTATGGGCCTTTGTTTTTTTTCACATTATAAAATGTAATATAAAGAGAAATACTCTTCTGTGAGCAACTCCTACATTTCTCAAGGGATTTCAACCAAACTTTCACAGATCTACAATTGTGAACTAAAATGTGTAATGTTATGCCCCTGGTCGTCCGTCCATTCGTTCGTTAGCACTTTTGTGTCTCCTTATTTAAGTACATGTATATATAAAAGGGAGAATACTCTGTTATTATAAAAGGGCAAACTCTCCGCAGCTGTTACTTTCCCAGTTTCAGTTTTTGTGTTGGGAAACGACGCAAATCACTGCCCGGAGGATGATAAAAGGGGTGAATACTCTGTTATAACTCAGTTACTGTCTATTTTTAGAAAGTATTAGATTACCAGTCCTGTATACTTTGGAGTATTCTGTTACAGTAAGATGACAAAATTTCTCATTAGACCAGCGGTTCAAACCCCACACAGAGCATTTTTTATGCCCTCGGCATCTAGTGATCGAACCGTCCGTCCATACGTCCGTCAGTCCGTCCAGTTTACCTTTTTCGGCAAGTTGGATTTTTCTCAATTTCTTCAAAGAGCATTGGCATGAACACGCCGGGGGAACTCTGATATGGAACTCGTCTTGCTCTCCCGACAAAATCATATCCGGGGTTCCATATCAGACGGAATATTGTCACTGAAAAAGGTAGGTGATCCTGAATTTTCATCAGCGCCCATATTCCGAAAAAACACGAATGCTGAGATCATTATATTTAAGTATTTTTACATCAAAAGATCAGGAAAATAAGGTAAATTAGATAGAGCGAAGACATAAAAACAAACTGTATGCAAAGAAATCTTAACATCATTACAAGCTCTAGAAAAACGATCAAATTCTGAGATGAAAACCCCGTAATATATTGCCACGAGAAACCGTCTAAAAACAGAACATTTACTACATCTCTTTTGTCACAAAGACTGAAGAATCACAGATGTTCAGTCAAAAATGGACGAATTTAATCACAAATCCTTTCGACTAGCCCCAAAGTCAGACATTTTATTATCAGTGCGGGGATTCTCGTGGTTTTGTTTTGATACCATGCACGGATTTAGTTATTGTATAGCCCACGCCGGTTAATACTTTTCAAGATATAGCCCATCATACGCGGAATTGAATTTCCTATATTTACATTCCTATTGATTTCTTCGTTTAAGGTAAGACCTGTGTAATGAATACCTATATCCAGAAGAGTATCCAAGGGAGGTAACTATAGAAGTAAATTAGCTTAGATTTCTCTCATACAAGAGGACCAGGGTTCAAATCCCACTGGAAGCTAATTTTTTTTTGTAAGCCTAGAGCTTAAATAATTGGCATATTTCTTTTTTTCCTGTGTAATTCTGTCATTGAATGTAAAATTCTCATGATTTAAACTAAAATAAGCAAAATAATCAAGATTTAAGGGGTTTTCGCTATCAGAATAGTGTTTATTCAAGTCATCAATTTGAAAATTTCTAAAACTGGACGGTAAACTTCTCTGAAATTTTGTTTAAATTTTGTTTAAGGTATATAGTTAAAAAATGGTAAAGTTTGGTATATTGCACCAATCAGGATTTTGCACAATTTTCATGAATTTAGTCTCCGGAAATATAAAAAATGCATTTTTTTATTTATTTGGTCAAAAAATGTCATTTTAAGATAAATTCTGTATTTATTTATTATATCTTAAATTGGTTTAGTAAAATATAACATATTTTGGATAAACTGTAAAAAAATAAGGTTGAATTTATCAATAACAAAAAATTTTGTCACCGATTATAGAATTTGGATACTTTCACGTTTTTTCTCACTTTTTTAAATAAAAAAAGCTAAAAATCTCAAAAACTACACGGTGAAAATCATTAAAATTTTGCATACAAGTCAGTGGTATGAAGCAGTTGATGAAAATATAATCAGATGTTGGATTCTTAATAGTGCCTATTACACAGGTCTTACCTTAAAAAAATTCGGTTCATTTTGCATGAACCGCATGACCCGTAATGACGTCAGTAATGTCATGGTTGTTACTATTGAAAACTCCCACGTATACTCCCCCTTTTCACTTAATACTAATTTTTGAAAGCGTTCGACTTAAGTTTATTTAAAGAAAAAAATGAATAAAATGTAAATATAAGTAATGATTCTTATTTTGGTGCGGTTCATGCAGATTAGACGTGCACGCGAGAGCTGGCAAATTTACCATAAAGCGCTAGCGCGCTTTATGGATTTGCCAGCTCTCGCGTGCACGTCCAATCTGCATGAACCGCACCAAAATAAGAATCATTCCTTAATGAATTGAACACGAACGCGGACTTCTAATATATTGTCAATCTACAAAACGTAAAAAAACCTGTACGTGAAAGATGTCATAAAATTTCATTACATGGTAAATATGTCGCTTATTAGTGTCGGTATTTTGTTTAATATCAAAGATAAAAATTCCAAATCTTCAAATACACTCGAAAGAATATTCTCAAACAACATTTGTAACGAAAATACATTTCGTATCGTTTTAAGCAATTACATAAAAGAAATGGGTTCGTCCGTGAAAAATGTATCCCAAACACAATGTAAACAAAATAATTCAAAGGGTAAACTAGAAATATACGCAACTCTGAAAGAAAAGAAGGTTCCAATGGAACAGAAATTCAATTCCGCGTATGATAGGCCATATCTTGAAAAGTTAAAACCGATGCGGGCTATAGTAATACAATAACTTAAAAATTATGAACTAACAGGCGATTTCGGTCGGCCATTATCCGTGCATGGTTTCAAAACAAAACCACGTGATTCCCCGCAGTGATTATTATAAGTTTGTTTCTATTTAATATTTTTCGGCGTTAGCTGTCTAAGCTCACTTTTGACCTAGTTTTTCGACCAATGAAATATTGTAAATAAAACTTATTATGCAGCGGGAAAATCAAATAGATTATTTTGATTGGTTATTAGTGGGTCTCGTAAATGATTACCGTAACGATTTTTATATTGTGTGTTAGTATTTACCTGGCACTTATATGTTCGGGCATTTTCGTTTTTAAAAGCGATAATTGTATTGGAGAAAAATATATTTACGGTATAAATAACCAGTTAAGTCAATTGATGGCTTAAATACGATTTTATATGGAATATTCATGGGTGTCAGGTAAACACTCGAGTACAATACACAGTGTAAAACGACAGTGAAGTGCAGATATTTCTGGTTCTTACTGGTTCCTTTCTAGTTCCTTTCATACTTATTGTTAATTTCTAATCCAGATATTCAAATCGCCTTGGTGTAGTGGTTATCACACTCGCCTCTCAAGCGGAGGCTCTAGGTTCAATACTCGGGAGGTACACTTTTTTTAAAGTTAATTTACGTAAAAGTTGGTAGATTTGGCTGTTTTAACAAGTTGTTATTATTTTCATTTATTGTATTTTAATAACATTTATTCGTCATTAGTACTAACTCCACAAGAGGTATTTTTATTGAACTGAATAAATGTACAGTTAATGTTAGACATTCTTCTTTAATCGACGTATTTTCACCAGACGAAATTTTTGCACGCTCTTTATTTCTTTCTTTCTTATATATAAAAATATTTTCCATCAACGCCGTTTATCTTTTTTTTTAAAGATATTTCTTGTTATGCATCATATCAAAGTGTTTATTGCATTTTTCATTGCACGCATCGATCTGTGCATAGAAATTTTTAATGAATCAAAAACTCTTTTAGAGCAGAAAATTCGTAAATGAGCAGAAAAAGGCAGCGAACAGAAATGGAAATCGACTCAGTGCCTGCAAAAAAGAAAATGAACTTCTACATAATTACATAATGTTCGATCTTTACACAAACATATACTGATATCAGGTCATTTTTATTGTTAAACTGACTATTAACGATCAGGCGTACCCATTCTGAAAGAACCGGTTTTGAGCATATGCAATAACGAAAAGCTGCTCCAAAGTCGATTCACTTCCAGGATCAATGGTGGTCATTGCAACAGTTTCACAAGGGTTTCATTATATCTAGAACACTTGGTGATCACTTTCAACGTACCATGATCATTTCTGTGGATTCGTTGACAAGGGTCATTGAGTTTAAGGCCCAAAGGCAGCTGAATCCTTGCTAAGGAATCCCTCAAAGCTTGAAACTCTCCCTGACGACTGGTCTCAATTTCAGCTTGCGATTTGAGACTGTTCTGCATTCCAAAGCATTACGATCTACGGCTTTTCTGTATCGTGTTCAGTTGCGCAAAATTAAATAAATATGCTTTAGACATATCAGACAATCGACATTTTTGGGAGGTGGGGTGGGAGGATAGTTATGAAAAATAAAGGCGCGAGGAGTAACCTATTCAATTAGTCATATAAGTAAACAAATCTAAAGAATCAGAGGTTGGAAAAAGACATTAAAATCTCAACAAAAAATTAAAAACGAATCTAAACCCTAATAAATAAGAGGATATCTTTATTTTGGACTGCACATTAATCAGGCAATAAATTCAGCTGATGAATCTTAAAAGAAAGCCTAAATTTAAGGTTATTCCTGAACGCAAGGAACAAGTCATTAAACAACATTAAACTAGAGTACAGGGTATAACCGCAACGCAACAATTAACGCCAAACTGCATTAAATGAGATAATGCAAACATCCGACAAGAAGCCAATACACTGATGTTGTCCTGCAGCCTAGTTGCATTACAGCGTGAAAATCAAATTGTCGATTCACTTGAAGTAAAACGTAACTGGAAAATTGGATACATAAGTCAGATATTCGTTTTATTAAAATTGTGATCACTGTTAATAGATCTGTGAAAGTGTGGTTCCAGCAAGATCACTGTGAATAGATCTGTGAAAGTGTGGTTCCTGCAAGATGGCATTGAATCACGTTCAAGCCTCAAGTGACCAGGATTTTTCAAGGTAACTTTGTTAATCAAAAAGCACTTTTAACATCTTTATACATTATTGATCTAGACACACAAATAGAAAAAAGATACCATTTTTAACATTAACATTGTTGCTGAACACAAAACATATGTCCAATAAAAATTTCATCCTATAAAAATGAACTAGCCGTTCATCATGAAGATCACGATTAGCCGTTCATCATGAAGATCACAGTAATGTCAAAATATACGAACAACAGCGACAAGTTGGTTTGTAATGATGAATGATGTAATACGTTTTCAGTACAACTTTTGAATAATTTTTCTTCTATTGACAAATAAAAGTATCCATTACGGTCTGTAAATTATATCACCAGACATTTTGTACATCTATATGGAGATTCATGTTTTATTTCTACACAAATCCATTTACATTTCACCCGATAGATTTTATTCTTAATAGGCAGTCTCTTGTCTTCAGAGCTATCCTCTTTTTTAATGAGCTGTTGTAAGAAAGTACATTTTTTTCTCATGTACACATATAAGATTACGACTGTACCCTGATTTCCCTCGTTAAGTCATCACATTTAACTACTTCACGGTGTACTAGGTTTATCATTAAGATTACGTCATAATTTAATTAAATTCATAATTACAATTCATAATTACAATTTACTCGTTGTTCTAGCGAAAAAAAAGAGATGTCAATGCATCTAAAACATAATTTCAAAAAGATGCATACGCAATACAGACCTCCCTGCTGAGAACGGTAAAACGTTTCGTCTCCACGATCATACAACCCAGATAGCATGCTGACGTTGGCCTAACGTTGGGACAATGTCGTCAGTTACGTCGGCCCAACGATGGCATATGACGTTGGCCCAATGTAATTTTGCTCATCGGCCCAACGTTGGGCCAATACGCTGGCTCAACGTTGGGCCAACGTCGCAATGTCGGCTTTGTTTAGTTGGCCCAACGTTGGGCCAACATTGGAATTTTTAACACAATTTTGCGAACGTTGGCCTAACATTGGCCCAACGTAATATAATTTAAAATTACGTTGGTCTAACGATGGTCGAACGATAGAAATTCTAAATCTTCCGTGGAATAATGTTTGCTTTACTTTGTGCCATCAAACTTTGAGAGACGTCTGATCCAGAAGACATGGTTCAAAACCCGGCAGAAATGTGGTTCTTCTGTGACATTCTAAAGCCGAAAGGGGATGCGGTTAGAAACTCATGAGGTGTTCCTCTGTTGGTTTGGTATGTTTTATCAAGATGACTCTCCCTCATTTTCTTCACTTCTCTTCTTCATTGCTCTTCTCTATTTGTATCATTTTTTCTTTTCTTCTCTTTTATTTTCTCTCCCCTCCTCTCTTTGTCACAAACATAGCCAAACCAGTCCTTAATAAGATTTATGATTTCCCGATCTGTTGTTATCACACACAATTTGTTTTTCTAACCGTTTCTGCAATAAAAACGAATAAGGCTGTTTACAATAGAAAATAAGAACATTCAAAATTATCAAATATATTTTATCGTAGACTATCACGCACATCTACGCTTCATGCAGAACATATGTCTTAAGTTTTAACCCTTTCCTCTATACAAACACATTTATCGCATGTACAAACAGTGAACATCCAGATCAGCTGGCACAACCGTGCCGTCTCGTCAGGATCTACACTGTTTGCTTTTTTATTAATTATGTTATTTCTGATCAAGAAGCAAACATTGCAGATCCTGATCAGACGGAACAGCTGTGCCGCCTGATCTGGATCTACACTGTTCGCGACTGTGATAAAAGGAAGAAAAGGTAAAGTCACTATGTTGATAAAGTCATATTACGGAACTACCACTTCGATCAGAAGTAGCCACATACACAATTTCAGAACTATCAACTAGATATAGAAATAGAAAATTGAACTTGAAAGCCACCGAACACGACAATTATGAACATACTGCAGGCTTGGTTTGACTGAATTCAACTAACAAAAATGGTGGTGAACATGGAACCTTCAGTGCGGTATTTTCTGATTAATAATCCTTGTTAAGCGGCGTTATAAAGGAATGGATTTGCTTTAAACAAGAAAACAATTGAAGAAACTAAACAGGGGCTACAAATTGTGCATATCTCGATGAACTTCAAAAAGCAGAAAGCATATCCTAGCGGTGATTGAACAATATCCTAATTTAAATCGACCGGAATGTTGAAAACACTAAAGATAATAAGCGTGTCCACATTCAAAGAACGTAACTGATAATAGCGTTGATTTTCAGGCGCCACGCTGCACAAACTATGCTTTGATGATATCAAAATAAGAAATTCTAAGAAAATTAGGGATTATTGATTACACAGAAACTAAATGTATAGAACTGGCATTTTCAGCAAAAAAACGTAACACACATTATAGCTAAACTGTGGTAATCATGGACAAAAATAGTAATCATGGATCTCAGAGACATCATTCGAGTTCAATAATAAGCTAGGATACCGGATGAAGTCCAATAGTACACTTAACAACTTTTCTAAGTATACACTATTTTTCTCCCGATATTTTTCATATTTTTAAGAACGAAATGTAACTGTTATACCTTTGAAATGACACTTAAGTCTTCATTATATACTGTTCTGTTTAGTTATAGACTTCCAGAATACACGTGCATTTCGAAGACTGTGGCAGTTTTAATTCAAGGGAACTTAAATTCTGAGGAATATCAGTGACAAGTCGTTGTTCCGGTTGTCCTTCCGCACCTTCAAATAGATGAAAAGGGAACCGAAAGCCATCGAACACGACAAATATGAAAAAATATTGCAGGCTCGGTTTGATTGAGCCTGTTCATGGACAGTAATGGAAATGCATATTACTGCCCAAGCCGCCTAGCCCCGGATTGAGCGCAACACAATATTTACATCAATAAACAGTACAATTTTGACCATCCCAAACTTGAAAACCACCCATCTCAAAACTGGCCGAAATATTGAAACAAAAGGTAATTTTAGAAGTACTATTAACAAAGAACAATTGAATATTCAATATATAAAAATATTCAAGCAATTGACAATCTGTGTGGTCTAAACTTGGAAGGGGTGTACAAAATGAGCTACATGTAGGATTCCCAAAGGATTCATTCAGAACTGTATAACCTTAATGAGATGAAGGTGGTCATACGCGATATTATCTGATTTTGTGAATTTTTATTCTGAGGGTGCCAGTATTCTAAATGATTGTGAGCAGTCAGTTTGCTGTTATTTTGAAAAATGTTTTACAAATAAATCAGTAAGTATGTATTGCATGTATTATGGAAAGTTTTAGAGCAATAGCTCAATTATCAAGCCAGTAATGCGACAGTACGAAGGTTGTACATAGAAAAGTTGTTAAGTGTATAACGTCAAAAATTATTTCTTTCACAAATTTAGGACATATCTTTTTTGGAAAACGTTGGTTGAAAGCTGGAATTGTTTAAAATTTCAAAGCATTTCTTTGTCTGTCACGCAACTATCGCGTCAATTATTCTTGAAATGATCAACATTGTGAAATTGTAATTAAAATTGATGCATTCATTCCCAAAAGTATAATTTCTCACTAGAAAAAATGTTAGAGAAAACATCTATTAAGAACTCATCGGAATCCAAGGAAGGTAAATGAGTTCGTGTGGAAAAAATATTGTATTAAATATGAATGTAACAAAAATAAGTTTGTGGGGTCAGTTTAGCTTCCTATTGATAAATCAACGTTTATCAGTAAATAATCGGTTATTACCGATGTTCTGTAATGAAAATCATGATTATCAGGTAAGCACAAAAATTGTTCCTGATACGCAAATACATGTCTTAAGATGGCGTTGTACATTACGGGATTACCAATTTGGTTATTCTTTTATTGTATATCTGCGACTAAGCAATATGATTTTAATGAGAAATTTTGCAATCACGAATTTTCCAAACATACATCGTTTTTAACTTTTCAATACTGGCGTCTTTGGTGCAGTGACTAGTGAACGGCCACTACATGTTTAGTCTCATTTTTAAAGAACATTTTTAAGAAAAAAGTGTTTTTGCATTACCCACCCAAGGAGCATGTAAACAATATCTTAAATTGTTTGTTGTGACGAATCGCTTGTCCACCGACAATCTTTTTATTTCTGTTATTTAAGCACTCCAGTGCGATATTATCGATCTTGCTGTCAGTAAAAAAACAAAACGCAAAATGATCTTAATTGGAAATCCACTGAATTTTGTAGTTTAAGGAACTTAATGGATTTTAAGGTATTCAACACGTCTGTTGTCTGTTTCGGGACATATATTTAACAGACATTATTTTTGCGCATGCAATTGCGTATGGTTAATTATTTGTTTAAGAATTATGCACATTCAATTAAAGAAACAGCCCCCTCATAACAAAGAAGTAACGGAAGTGAGAATTGGTTTACTATTTGATCAATCTAGATAAAGGACTAAACATATTAACAAACTACCTGAATAATGAATGTAATGGTATAACGTTTCTTATCTGTAACTGGGTATTATAAAGGTTTATGGGGAAATCTTTTCTTAAATGAACATAGAAGCTTGATTTGTTTCTTTTATCCCTGTCATCGTGTTCTTGCTGATTTTACTCCAGGATCTCTGGTCTCGGTAAGATCATTGAGTACCCGTACTTGTTTTGTGATACGAGAACCTGTTGGGGCAAGTGTGAGGTTGGTGCACCCTAGAACCTGGTGTAAACCCCCAGTGGCAATCTGTTTTGCAAATGACCGTTCCAAGGCGGTATCCCCAAAGGTTCTCTTTTTCGTTAATTGTTTGTGGTGTCCTGTTTGAATTGACATACTTATAACAAACATGCTCTCTCTCCCTTTCTTTCTTCTTTTTCGCTGCGTGGGAAGGCTGTGTTTTGTGAGTGTGGCGATTCCTGATATGTATATTTTACCTTTTTTCATCAAATTTCCTTAAAGCTATGTCTGATTGTTAGAACAAAATCTCTGATTGTGAGAAGTTGAGAAGGCATTCGATGAAACATGCCTGAATGGTCAAAAACGTTTGTGTTAGATTTTGTTGAGACTGACTTCCCTGTGGTAAACCTCCTAACTTCTGTTGGTGATGTGTAAATCAGCAAGTCGTTAATGTCCGCATTTCTGGTCTAATTCTCCCAAGTTTTGTTTATTATATGTGTTGGTTTGCTGTCTGGGTCAACTATAAAAACTATGATGCCCTAATTATCCATTTAAACATTTTTCATGTTTTAAGATGGGTGGTTTCAATATCCAAACCCATATAGAATTGGAATTTTAATTTTGATATCAAGGCAATTGATTCACAGAGCACCTGTCAAAATTTTATGCTTTTCATGGTTTTCTCGTTGAACATTTGGTATTGATATGAAAAAAATAGCGCATTAAAAGTTGGACATGTTCGCGGCTATATAAACACAAACGTTTGGAATGGATCAAAACTGTACTGTTTACTGGTGTACATTTGTAATTATTACATGAACTATAAATAGACGCAACGCGATTGGTCACACCCCCAAAATAACCGAGTCAATAAATCTAGATATTGACCCGCTTTCGCTGATATTGACCTGTCTATAAACAGAATCCGAAAGTTTCCATCTTTTATATTATTTATAGTTCATGTAATAATAGTTCATGTAATAAAACAGTTATTTACTTATTAGCTGGGAAATATGCTGTTGATATTGACCGCAAAAATCGTTATTGACCTCGGCTATCGCCTCGGTCAATAACGATTTTTTAGGTCAATATCACAGCATATTTTCCAGCTAATAAGTAAATAATTGTATAATATTGAACTACGTTCAGCCCAAGGAATGAGCACAAAATGAGTTTCAATAACTGTCCGGTCCAATTATACCGAGTCTACAATATTTTAATAGTTATTGTTTTCCTTGGTATAATATTACTCGATTTTGATGACTTAATAATAATTTAGATATGATCCGATTGATTTGAAACATCAGTATGCAGTGTCTACAAATGTAGACAAATAATGTCCAAAGTATGTCGCAAATGCATGTGCCTATCGAGGTTTTCATAGTCTTTTACAATTGCTAATTGAACAAACCCCAAAGTTTGGAATTGGTTTAATATATAGTAGGAAAGGTAGTCCTTTCGAATTTCTTTTTGAAATTTGGTATATTAAATATTGACAATGACGCCAGGAAAACATTTTTTCGATTTATGTTATTCATTAAGATATTTCCAATGTAAAAAGCGTCATAATCTGTTCGCACGTTACACTTATAAATATCATGTATTTGGATGTAAATTTCTAAATTCTGCTGTGTTTTTTTAATTTTACTGTCTAAGCATAAACATGAGTGCAAAGTTGTGTTAACTTCCAGAGAAAATAGTATATCAAACTATGTTCCAAGTTTGAAATTAAACCATACTGAGAAATTTTAAAAAATATGATCTGTGTAGTAAGAACGTGTTTAAGTGTATCTCTTGAAAGTAGCCAGCAGTGTTATTAGCATTCCTTGAAATATCCCCCCATACGCCATCCTCATTATATTTATTCTGTGTTCCAAGCCAAATGTTATGGGCTCGATGCTTACATAAGACTTTAAGAAATCGTTTGTCGTTTTGGACGCCTTTATGAATTACGTTAGATTTTGCTAGCAACAAACGCATATGTTACACTGGATAGAGTATTAAGCTAATGACGCAGCGAACGGTCATGAAGCTAATATGTAGATAGATGTCTTATAATACAGCCAGAAAACCAATTGATAATTCACTTCAAGCTAAACTGTTCAAAACAGAAGAATAGTTGAATATACGGATACATATAAATTTCCAGTGTCAATAATGTAGTTTTTGTAAACTAAATTAGATTTATACGGATTCTTTATAAAATTACGATGGTACAGAATCTCGTTCACACCTCTAGCGGCCCGGATATAATAAGGTAACTTTGTTGTCTATATCTCATTACATTTACATATTCTTGTGTTGTTTATTTTATGTTTACGTTGATCGTCCAAACGGGAGCGTAGAAACTTAATCTGAACACTTCACATTAACAATATGTTGGAGGCTTGAAACCTCATTTTAAGTTGATCTTAATTTGTAGTATAAAGTCATTGTTGTTTTTTAATCAATAAAGAATAGTATCAAACAATTTAAATTTCTTTAATAGTTCTAAGTAACTGTTACATTATACCAAGTTGTAAGCGGACAAAAACTACAGTACATCACTTTCCATGTTTCCAATAGCGCATGTTTCACTATCTCATAACAGAAGTAGTACAATACCAGTGGATACTTATGTTGTGTACTTAGTATCTATTGTTTGTACGATAGAAAGGCAATAACTGTCTTCTAGATGTCCATAAACAATATTGAAAATTTGATCAATTATACGCATGATTGGTATGGTGTCGTTATACATACGCGAAACCCTGTAGCTATGTACGTAGGAACGTACGGAAGGACAACCCGGCGACTATATGCTCCATCGAATATCTTCGCGGTGCATAAAAGGAACCAGAGGCAAGAAAAATTCGATTTCTCAGCTCCTATGACACTAATCTGACCTGGGTTTGATTTTCTGTTTTGCTCTATAAAGGTCAGATATCATAAAAGTACAAGTATCAACCATAAAATCAGGATTTTTTCAACTTTCTGTAAAAGTTCACTATTGCTTACGGGAGAAATTGATGCCCAAGTATAGAAAATCTGGTTTCATTATTAAATTCGTCCAAAAATAAAAATTCTAAATCGGCAGTTTTCTTATACTACTCCTCATGTACTCACATTCAAATTTTTTTGCAAGATATACCAAAATTGACTTCTACAGCGACAACAAATGCACGCGCCTAGTGTACTGGGCATACAAAACTTTTGCTGAAAAGTGTACTGGGTAAAACTGAACAACTGTACTGAACATACATTATAAAAATTAACAGGGATTGATAGAATGCCATCATCACCTTTATTATCATTATAATCATCATCATTGTCGTCACCATAATCATCAACATCATTTATGTTATCATTTTGATTTTCAGAAAGATATGAAATATGCGGAAAGCGATGTGTCAGAGATGGAGTAAGTATTTTGTATGTAACGAATTCATAATGTAGGTAGGCATATATGCAAGAATAAATAATTCATTACAATTAACTTTTCAGTAAAGGTGTTAAATAAGTAAAATTATTACTTACCTTTATGCAGTTAGGGTTTGATATTATTGAGTCATAAACAAGTCGTTTGTCATGTGGTTACATAATGGGCAACAATACTTATTTTCCAAGATGTTGATATAAATTTGTATATTCCTACAGTTAATATAAAAGCTAAATGTCGTTCGTACGACCTATAAATATTAACATTTATATCGATTACGAGAGAATCAAGTATATTTATCATATTTGCGTACTGAGTAGAGAAACGTTTTTTCGAAAGCAAATCTTCATATCAAATCACTTACTTTGTGTCATATCAAATACATTAATTAAATCATGTTTAAATTATCATAATTTAAATGGTATTAAGTAAAAAAATATCAGAAACCGTCTCAAACGTTGATGTAATTCAGTTAAGTATTTTAGTTATCCTTAGCACAGTAAGCTTCAAAGTGCTGGGTATACCCAGTACTCTAATTTTAATAAATATAAATAATATACCCAGTACAATAGGCGCGTGCAGTATTTGTCACTGTGTAGAATTCAATTTTTGTTCGAGCTTGCTAAAACATTGAATGTGAGTACATGAGTAGGATTATAAGAAAACGGTTCTTGATACTGGAATAACCCGGGAATAGGTAAATGGTTAATGACATAAAAACAGTCGATCTTATGCTTTTGCACCAGAATGCATATGTAAAGTCATAATTTAAAGCCTTCCAGAAGGCACTTTTTGTCTGTAAGTGACATACCCTTAGATAATTATTTTGTGTCGCATTACCGAGAAAATACAGAGAATTTTCCTGACAAAACTTACAAATTTATGGAATCATATGGGCACGCATGGTTTCAGACCTCTTGTACAAGCCTCGGCATGATAATGAAAAAGGTTAAAAACATGTTTCATTGAGTTATCGGTCGACTGTAATACAAATGCGAAGCGCTTAATTCACATTTGTTGAACGCACAAAGTGTAGAATGCATCATTAAACTTCAAGTATCTAGCTTTTAATTCTTAAGTAATTATTACAGCAACTCATGCAAAAAAGGGGAAAAACTTCAAAAGTCCTTGAAAAGTATGAGTTGTCAAAGTGAAATTATAATTGTTCTTGTATTTTTTAACAATAAGACCTGTTAAAATGTTATATCAGTATAAAGATTCATTGTCCCATTCGGTCACTAACCATGCAAAAAGCAAGCAAATCATGCCCACTTTGACCTGTCGTCACACGTAACAATCAAAATCCTGTGAAATACTATTTGTACATTTTTTAATTTCATTGTAGTCAATGTTATAAATATCTTTTTCTTGAGAACAATAGATGCATTTCTTATTATTGTTTTGTTTTTTTATTTAAACATCATTTGAAGCAACTACGAGAAATAAATAATTTGGTGTTCAGTTGAACACTTGTACACTCTGGTACTATGTCGGAATAAAAATGCAGTACGGTCCCTCAAATATGACCTTGAACTTAGGAATTTGGCATTCATCACGAGCGTGTTGCCTTGAAATATAACTTGAAAGTTTCATGAAGAAATATCAAGAAATGGCAAAATTATAGCCAACGTTAAGTTTTCGTGACGGATCTAAGGATGGACAAAACTATCCCTGTGTATTGCCTTTTCTTCGAAAGGGCGATACAAACTATACAAATACAAAATCTTCTTCAAACATGTGAAATGAATTTTTTTAACTTACAATATTCTACGATTGATTATTTGTCCATTGAGATTCGTTAACTTTGCTGCTGTCACTTACAAAACGGATTAATCTCATTAAGTTTGCTGTCGGCAAAAATATCAAAATATTTTGAACTCACAGCGAGCAACAGAATGTAAATCATCTGTGACGTCTGAGAGGAAGTCATTAACGAGCAGAGATCTCGTCCCTCCTCTAACACTAATTATAATATGGGGAAAAGGTACGCCGGTCATTTTTAGAGATATTTTTGTTTTCACTAAATTTAGGAAGAACTTACAACTATAAATCAATTTCTTATAACTAAAATGTGAATTTGTTACACATTTCGACAATAAAATGGTATTTTTACCGCGCAATGCAAACAATGTCGTATGCTCAAATTTAAGACGCTATTTCAAAGATTGACGTCAACTTTTCGAAGGTACCTTTTACACGCCAAAATTATAATGTTATTATTTCAAGAGATTTTACAGGGTGATGCATAATATCTGATACACTTCTGAAATTTCCTTGAAATTTTCTATATTTAGAACTTGGATGGCACGTTCTGTTACAAGAGTAACAGGCAAGGTTAGGCAATGTCACCGTGATCTGCCTTAGAGTTGTCTTTTTATGCGCTGGTCTCCATCTGTCTGCAACTAGTAAGTATCATGATTCCAAAAATCAATGTGATTGAAAAGTCTGCCTTTCGGATTATCTCCCTTTAATCAAACGCATCTACAATTTAGCAATGATATAAACGTTATATAAGCGTTGCCTGAAAATATCTCTGTTGAGCATTTAGAGGGTACGGCATCTCGACAAGGAGAATCTTCGCAGAAAACAAAGAGCCTATTCATAAAGTATTCCGTAATTATCGGAACCGCGATTACCCGAGGAGACAAGCCCTTGCCATGATTCCCGCGAAAACTCACCGTGATAACCAAAGGGGCCTATACCATGATAACCTAATTAGCATAAAACGTGATAACCTTTACCATGATACTCGAGGAACCTATAACGTGATAACCCGAGGAGCCTTTACGGCGACAAAAGCATAAAGAGCATAAACCGTGATATCCCAATTGTCCGTATAGATATTCCTTGATAAGCCTTTACCATGTTACCAGAGGAGCCTACACCGTGATAACCCAAGGAGCCTTTACTGTGATAAGCCTTTACCACAATACCCGAGAAGCCAATACCGTTACCCAATTATCCGTATATATATTCCGTGATAAGTCTTTACCATGATACCCGAGAAGCCTATACCGTTACCCAATTATCCGTATATATATTCCGTGATAAGTCTTTACCATGATACCCGAGAAGCCTATACCGTTACCCAATTATCCGTATATATATTCCGTGATAAACCTTTACATGATACCCGAGAAGTCTATACCGTTACCCAATTATCCGTATATATATTCCGTGATAAGTCTTTACCATGATACCCGAGAAGCCTATACCGTTACCCAATTATCCGTATATATATTCCGTGAAAAGCCTTTACCACAATACCCGAGAAGCCCATACCGTGATAACCCAGTTATCCATATATATATATTCCGTGATAAACCTTTACATGATACCCGAGAAGTCTATACCGTTACCCAATTATCCGCATATATATTCCTTGATAAGCCTTTACCACAATACCCGAGAAGCCCATACCGTGATAACCCAATTATCCGTATATATATTCCGTGATAAACCTTTACATGATACCCGAGAAGTCTTTACCGTTACCCAATTATCCGTATATATATTCCGTGATAAGCCTTTACCACAATACCCGAGAAGCCCGTACCGTGATAACCCAATTATCCGTATATATATTCCGTGATAAACCTTTACATGATACCCGAGAAGCCTATACCGTTACCCAATTATCCGTATATATATTCCGTGATAAGTCTTTACCATGATATCCGAGAAGCCTATACCGTTACCCAATTATCCGTATATATATTCCGTGATAAGCCTTTACCACAATACCCGAGAAGCCCATACCGTAACCTTATTATCCGTATATATATTCCGTGATAAGCCTTTACCATGTTACCAGAGGAGCCTACACCGTGATAACCCAATTAGCCTATACCGTGATAACACTTTACCATGATACTCAAGGAACCTATACCGTGATAATCCAAAGGGCCTAAACCGTGACCACAAAATTAGCCTTTACAGTGACAAGACTTTTCAATGATACCCGATGAGCCTACAGCGTGATAACCCAAAGAGCCTATACCGCGATAAGCCTTTACCATGAAATCCGCGGAGCCTATACTGTGATTAACCAAGGAGCCTATACCGTGATAAACCTTTGGCATGATAACTCGATCAGCCTATACCATGATAACCCGAGGAGCATTTTCTGTGATGAGCCTTTACATTGATAACCCGAGGAGCCTTTACCATGATCTGTCTTTACCATGATAACACGTTAGACTTTACCGTGATCTGTCTTTGCCAGGATAACCCGAGGAGCCTATACGTGATCATCCTTTACTATGATAACCCGAGGAGAATATATCGTGATCCAGTTTTACCATGCCTAATGAGCCTAATCACTGATCAACCTTTCCTATGATTACCCAAGGAGATTTTACCGTGATCTGTCTTTACCATGATAAGTCGAGGACCCTTTACCGTGATCAGCCTTTACAATGATAACCCGAGACTATACCGTAATCAGCATTTACCATGTTAACCCGAGGAGAATATACCGTGATAACCAACAGATTCTATACCATGATAACCCGAGGAGCCTATTCCGTGATAACCCAATGAGCATATACCATGATAACCCGAGGCGCCTATATCGTGATAATCGGAGTAGCCCACGCAGGAAAATGTGCACAATGTGTTTTACACATGTTTTGAGTCACATGTGTTTAACATATGTTTAACATACAGTGTTGTAAACACGTGTTTACAAACATTGTGAAACACATAGTTTCAAACATACGGTTTACAACATACATGTGTTCAACACGTGTTTATTGTACTTGTGTTCTACACACGTTTGACACATGTTTAACACATATTTTCAAAATACGGTTAACAAAATACATGTGTGTAACACATGTTTATTGTCCATGTGTATTACACCTGTTTCACATTTGTTTACAGGGTTAGTATAAGAATATATGGTTTTCTTTTAAGATAAATAATACTTAAAGCCCCAGAGGCAATTTGATTTGCCACTGTCCGTTCCAAGGCGGTAACCCCTATGGTTCTCATTTTTGTTAATTTGTTTGTGGTGCCTTTTTAAAACTGGTCATTTTATTAATCATGCTCTCTCCCTCTCTCTTCTTTTTGACTGTGTGGGGAGGCTATTTTTTTCTGAATGTGGCAATTCCTGATATGCATATTTCACCTTTTTAAACCCAGACAGCCTGAAACCCAGACAGCCTGAGCTCGGAGCTTTACGGGATTAGAACATTATATTTCACAAATTTTCAGTTTTCGCGATGTAAATAAAGTCTATATTGGCTGGGAAATTGAAACCACCCAATTCAAAACTGGCCGAAATGTTAAAACAAGGTAATTTAAGAAGTACTATTAACATAGTACATAAACATCTTGTTAAACGACCTTCAAAGGACATAATTGAAAACAGCACTGATTGAATGTACGGGGAGACTTTTTACAGCCCTCACACGGCACAAACAACGCTACTGTGATATTGCGTGAAACAAGTTAAATTGAGGCAGGGAGATAATGATTGATTATAAACGTATGTATTTTGTATTTTCCCTTGCTTCATTCTATCTAATTATCTAGTATTTTCTCGCGTTCTGGAACTGGTGTTTGTCATAAAATTCGATTTTACGTACCAAACAGAGCCTATAAAATTCCGTTTAAACGTCCTGTTTTTCAAGAGGAGATAATTAATTGCTCTTCTATAAAGGACACGAGTGAGATGTTTTATTTTACTCTCACAAACATTTTGCATCCAATTCGTCTCTATATTAAGTGTTTATCTGTAAAATAGTTGTAACAACAACCATAAAGCATTTGTGGGAAAATCCATAGTAGATTTTCTGTGACTGTTTTTTAATGTTATTTCTTAAAGTCAAATACAAAGTATTGTTGTTTTTTTTCAGCAATCAGTAATCTTGAAGAAAGACGTGATTTTTATCATTCTTGAGAGGACATAATTTGTTCACTCTTCTCTGCGCTACGTTACTGAGTTATATGCCTTTGACCAGGCGTTCTGCAGAAACGTTTACTGAGCTTGCTATTACAATGAAATAATTAACACAATGGCTAACCTGGTACGCTTCGTGAACGGCACTACGCCGCGATCACGGCATATGTAACGCTTTGAACACGACATAACCGGTGTCATTGTAGGAGGTTTTGTGGGGTAAAGAAAGAAAATCACAGAGTTTTTGGCAATACTCAAACCAATAGGCCTGTACGGCTGTCAAGTCATGTCACTTTATGATTCTAGACTTCTCTGTGTCCAGAATTAAGTAGTTTGCTCATTCGAGAAAATGGACCTGTCTGCGAGCATCGCACTTTTTTATTCCACACGCCACAGCTGTCAGATGCTGTGTTGTGGCGTCCACAGCCCACAGCTGTGGACTGTTTTGCACCATGATGCAGCAGGTCATCAACTGAATTAACGCGCCAACAGTAAAAATGTCAACTGATAAGACCAAATAAATTCAAGAAGCAATTAAAATTCAATAAAAATAACCTCATAAGAATGTTTTGTGTTGTTATAGCTATTTAACAGTACAGAAAATACAAAGCACTCTTATCTATGAAGCGAGCAACTGCACCACAGTGAAAACTAACATGTTTGCCGTTGAACGCTTCCGCTATGCAATAACTAAAAAGTGGATATTTAACATCGTCATCACACTTAATCACTTTGTTTTGGTCTAAGTTAAAAAACAGGTTTTTGTTGTTGTTTTTTCCTTTTGCTATTGCTTGAAAATTTTCAGGATTGGCCTGCATCTTGTTTTCTGGGAACCATTTGATAAGCGTCCGGCTGTCCTCCTAAAATGTATGTACAACTTTTGACATGCATGTACTATGATCCGAACACGATGGTGTCATATGTATAATGGTATAATTTGCTATTAGATATTGAATATAATATATATCATTAATAAAAAGGCACTGCCTCTCTCGGAATCGACGAATCGAAAGTGAAGGATATCGTATGTTTAACAGTTAAACAAAGAAACTTGTCATCAGTTGTTATTTTACTTTTGAACCAAAACTGGTCAATGTTGTAAGATGCAACACAATATCCTAATGAGGTGAATTCTTCTGTGAAGTTTGGAAGAATCCTGTGAGTAGTTGAATACACCAACTTGATCAAAATGCAAGGCTGACTGAATTAGAAATATAGACCCATAAAAATCTGGTTAACAACTTGAAGGTAGATTGTAAAACATCACTCCACAACACCTAAAATTCTGAGTCGGGATATGATGACACCAGTGACATAGCAAGTAGCAAAGCTTGTCATATTCCTTGAACATTCAAGCTTTTTTTTAAATATAAAAACACATAAAAGGAAGATGGTAATGATGAAAAAGCATAAAACTAGAGTGTTATCACATTTTAAAGACCACAAAGATGTGGCAGCTGATCTAAATCTACATCTCTGCCATCTGATCTGGATTTACACCAGCTGTCCATGTGGTAAAAAGGCGTGTCCATGGAGTAAATGGTAATTAACTGTGAAAACTGAAACAGCATAGTTTTTTTTCAAAAACCTAAACAAGTTTATAAGATTAACCCACTAAATAAAGGATTTAACAAGTGACCACGGGGACCCATCTTGTATGTACAACATGGTCCACAAAGAAATTTTGTGGTGTTTGATTCAGTGTTAATTCAGGTGATGGTGTGTGAACATGCCAGAGATTTTTATACACCACAGTCATGTTAAAGAAGGGCAAATTCTGTGCTGTTTTTACTGTATATTAAGGGTAAGAAAACAACTTAATGTTGTTCAAACAAAAATGATAAGATATTAAAAATCCAATTATGAACAAATCAGTTATGTGATCAGTGACGTGACAATATCGCAGAAAATGTATTCAGGTCAGCGAGAAACACTTAAATATCTTTTTTTTATTAATATGTTGTTTTGTTTTAGACAATTAACAGTTTAGCAATCACTCTCTTTATTGAATTCGTTTATCTCTTACCAAGAAATAACGTCTTGCTTGTCTTAAAATTGGCAAGTGCTTGTTAATTGAAAATTACTTAGTGGAGAGGTAACATGATACTACTCGTATGAATGGACATTCTCTACAAAATTCAAGTAGCACCGCAAAAAAACGTGTAAATGTAAAACGAATCATATCATCAAAACTGGTCGACTATTGGTTTTTAATAAATGTTTGTTTATATAATAACAAGTTCTCATTGAAAAGATCATTAGGTCATGTGATGATGATTGTCACGTGACGATTTTGAAAACAACGGAAGCCGTACCTTCTGTACGATCGGTCAGTGATGTCGACAATTGCACTGCGTAAGTACCTACGTCAGTAGAAGTTTGACAGTAGTAAACAAATTTTGTATGGGAATTAGAGCCGTCAGAGAATCAGAAGCGAGCTAGAGTTATCTATCCTTGAGGTTTAAATATAGAAACATCATTTATTTATAGATAAAGACTGAGAAAATTTAATCCTATCTTAGATAAAACATTCTAAGTTGTACATGTTATCTGATTATGGAGACCGTGCTTTCAAGTGCAGTCGACACTCAGTCTGGCTGTAGTACGCTTGTGAAATTGTCTAAGGTTTCATCTGATTGCAAACATATTTTTCACACCGACTTGATCCAATGCATCAAAATTTTTTCCTGTGTTCCTCTGAAATCACATTTTCACTGCATTTACATTAGCTACAAAACTGAAATGTCCAAGGCTAAAAATTTTAAAATGTTAAAAATGTGAAATATGCATATCAGGAATTGCCACATTCAGAAAAAAAACAGCCTGATCAGTTAAAAATAAAACCACAAACAACAAAAATGAGAACCCGAAGGTTACCGCCTTGAAACGGTGAGTGGGAAATGAAATTTAAACCAGGTTCTAGGGTGCTCTAACCTCACACTTGCCCAACAGGGTCTTATATCAACAAAACAAATACAAGTTGTCTTGGTGAAATAACTCCAACCCATCCATCAGCTCAAAAATGTTGCATGCAAAAACACACAAACATAAAAAACAACATAAGAAGCTAATAGCATTGCAAAGCCAAAGGGGCAGGTACTAAATGCTAAATGATCTTACCGAGACCAGAGCTCCTCGAGTAAAATCAGCAAGAACACGATGACAGTGATAAAGAAACAAATCGAGCTTCTATGTTCTTTTAAAAATAGATTTCCCCATAAACTCCTAAACCCCTGCCACCGTCGTGCAACCAAAGAGCAACTGTAGATGGGTTTATCACCAGGCATGCAGAGCGCTGTAAAATATCATGTTGGTAACCTTTCTTTTTTTAAATTTACAGATGGTTTTTACGATTAACCGGGAGAAATTAACATTGCATTTTTATCTTCTTAAGTTTATAAATTAAATCTCCATAAAAAACTGGCTGTGAAATACCTTGTTGCAATAGTGATTTTAAACTACACCTGTATTTTTGAATTAGATCTGGGTTACTTGATTTGTATGTATTTCGAACGAATTTTTAAACGTTAGTTTTATAGACGAAATGTACCACGTACGTTTTACATAGATAATTTATCTTTGTAGGACAAGTACTTTTAAAGTAGGCAACATTAGGTTTCAGATAAAGTTGCACCTGAAAGGCACATAACTAAAAAAATTAGTGAAACAGGAGTTATCATTCTTATTGTCAGAGATTGTTTTCTTCATGCAGATGATATACTTCAAGAATTAAGTTAATAGGACAAGTACTGTCAAAGTTATAGGCATAGGTTATAAGTTGGGGGACTACCGGACAACGCGTCGTCGCCGTCACTGCTGCCGCCACCGGACTATAGGAACCATATGTCTACCTGCTATCGCACGCGACAAAAAAGGCATGAGCTGTTTTTATGTCAGTTCCCAGCCTCCTTATATTTGAGCAGTCTTGTGTCTGTCTATCAACATTTACTTGGTATATCTGCAGGTTTCTATTAATAAAAGTAAATTTAGTAAATGTAACGAAGTGATGTTACTGATTTTTTTCTTGTATATATATGATTGATTCCACTCAAGAATAAAGAGGGGTTAACTCAATAGAACGTTCGGAAATGTCAGTTTTGCTTGTTGTTGGGAAAGTACTGCGGGATAAATGCCGAGGTGAGCATGAGAAAATGTTCTCACCATAAGACCACGTTCAATTGTCTTATTACATTTGCTTTCATTAAAAATGTATGACTATTGGTATTTAAAAAAAGATACCATATCTATCTATTAGTTTATATATTTTGTTGGTATTCTTTAACTACTGACTATATTTACATTTGTAGTTAGCGACCAAATAAACAATGCTCCAGAGGAGATACAATTCAGTACTGGAAGAAGAAGAAGAATAAAATTATTGATTCAGAAATAAAGCAAACAATTTTGTCGTGCGTTTTTTTTTGTTACGGCTCGCCCACGGGCGGCCGGATACACGGAGGAATTTACTATGACAACAGCAAAAAAAACACCCAAGATAAGTCGTTTGTACGGAAGCTCGTGGTTCTCGCTTTCTCTATTGATTCTTGATTTGATAAGGGAAATCAGTATGGTAATACCCTTTTCAATCCTTATTTGCGTGTCAAATTTGGCTTATTTTGAAGTGTTTTAAATTGGCGGGGTCATAAATTGGCGCAAACAAACCAGACCACCAAAATGAAACCCTTGATGAAAAATGGCGGGTCTTAAATTGGCATTGAAACAGACATTCAAAATAAAAGTCTTATAGTTTAAAAACATATTCTTAGTTTTGCAGTATACTGTTGTCCGGAAGTTGACTGACCGCGTTTATTTTCCGGATTTTGCTAATTGAAACTTATTTCTTTACACTTACAATGTATTCATCAGAAAAAATTGACATTGCGTTAGTTCTTTCTTTTCTCAGCGTTAAACATTTACATTCAATATTCAATTATAATACAAGTGTGGAAACATTATCACAGCTACCCAGTATTAGATTGCTTTGTTTGATTCACGACATATTCTAATTAGCTCTATATTCTTTTTGGATCGAACTTAGAAAACTGAGACATAATATGTACTTGTGTGTATCAAAGTTGTCTACCTTCTTGAAATGTAAAATAGCTGTGTGATGAATCGACGATGATTTTAATTGGCGGTGTTTTATATTGGCGCAACTGACCCTGACCGCCAATATAGCAAAAAAAAAACCTCGCCAAAATAAGTAGGCCTACGTGATCGATAAAAAGCTTCACCCATTCCTAAATTCTAGCGATTTTTGAAACGCTGAATTTGCAGTTGTCGATATTAAGATATGGCGTTTTTGTGCGTTAAATTGATTTATTTAGTATATGAAATATAAGATATAACGTCAATTGGAAAGAATTTTGTTGGAAACTAAGCATGTATAAACTAGTTCATCTTTAAGAGTTCGTGCTGTTCTATAAATAGAATGCTATTCGGTATAAGTCAATTCTTCTTAAAAGTATGCAATCCGTATATACATGTATCAACAAACAAAACTCGTTTCTACTCAAACTTCTTTTCTTATTTCTTCACTTTGCTTTCCTCTTTGGTTGCACAACGGTGGCAGGGGTCTGAGAGTTTATGAAGGCTTATGGGGAAATCTTTTCTTTAAAGAACCTAGAAGCTCAATTTGTTTCTATTATCCCTGTCATCCTGTTCTTGCTACTTTGACTCCAGGGACTCTGGTCTTGGTAAGATCATCGAGTACTGGCCCATTATGCAATGCTATTAGTTTCTTATGTTTTATATGTTTGTGTGCTTTTGCATGCAACATTGTTAAGCTGATTGGTGAGTTGGAGTTATTTCACCAAGACAACTTGTACTTGTTTGTTGATATGAGAACATGTTGGGGCAAGTGTGAGGTTGGTGCAACCTAGAATCTGGTTTAAACCCCCAATTTGTTTTCCACTGACCGTTCCAAGGCGATAACCCCAAGGGTTCTCTATGTCGTTAATTGTTTGTGGTGTCTTATTTAAATCGACATACTTATAACAACATGCTCTCTTTTACTCTCTTCTTTTTGCTGCGTGGGGAGGCTGTGTTTTGATAGTGTGGCGATTCCTGATATGCATATTCCACTTTTGTACATACAAAGATATTTAATAGAAATAAACAGCAGACACTAATTTGATAATACTTACCAATTATGACATATTTCGGATAAAGTGAAAATTTGGACATTGAGTTTGTGGACATTATAACTAAATTCGGATAAGAGTCGACTAAAATTCGAATATACTGGAATATGTCTGACGAATTTTCGAACCATGATTTTGGTATTCGATCCCAACCCTAGTTCAAACTATTTATCTATGGCCAAAATGTCACGCAAAAGTCATGTAGTAATCTGCACACAATGTACCTCAAGGGACAATAATTCAGCTGAATCTGAGTACTGTTAATATGGTAATAGATTAATCGTCTAAAAGCTCACTAGATATGTTTTATATGAAGAATATATGCTAGTCCGTTAACTGCATACGTTTTGATGCTATTATATTTATCCGAATGAGCGAAAAGTGAAGCCTTGCTATCATTTAGTCTTTAGAACAAGAAAAAAATCAGCAAAAAGACCGTTATATGGTTCATTTCAAGTCAACTTTAACCGCCCCAGATTCTTTGGTATTCTTGAGTAGCAGTATATAAGTACATGACTAAAAACCTAATATTTCGAATTCACAAATAAACCCGGTTGTGTGTACGACGAAATTTGAATTCATTGTTGCAATAACTGTCTTCTGAAAAGTTTGTTGATTTCCATAAGCACTTTTGAAAATACGATCAATTTTACGAATAGTTGTAATATCATATATACCTTCGCGCACCCCACTGAACGATTGTATGGAATTTGCGGCCTCTATTGTTTATAAATAGACATGAAGTTCTCAGTATGTTAATATTTATATAGGTCAATCCTTACCGTCGAGAAAAAAGAGAGTTTGTATAATCGGTGAGTCTAAATCAGGCCTGCCAAATCTAAGGTCTTTACCCGAAATCTCAGGATTTTAAGTTACTTCGGATCTCCGGATTTATAATCGAAATCTCCGGATTTCTACGAAATTGCAAAATATAGATTAATTAAATCTTATTTTAAGTTATACAAAGAACAGTTATTCTACTGCAGTCGCACATTTCCTGTTTATTACGAGATAACGAGGACGTGGTCAGTGACATGCTGCCTCAGTGCCTCTGGTACAACTATACAATAAACTAAACAAGGGCCTTGATGTTACACCTGCCTTCATCTATTTTAATTGCATGTTCATTCTAAAATTGTCAAATCAGGTCTTAACAGGTTTATCAGAAAGTTAAACTAGAATTTGGTGTTCCGCGGAACACATGTGTCGCCTGCCAGCAAAAAGTTGAAATGTGGGCCTATATTAAATCATATATGATAAAAAGATTTAATTCAAGTTGATTGCAATACTACACTAGAATTTGGTGTTACATGGAACACACATGTCACCTCAATTGCATTCAAAAGGGGCTTAACTAAATATGGTGAAATCTGGGTTATCATTCATGTTTTCACCAATGGCTATTTGCCTGCAGATGATATATGATTATATTCCAAGTATTAAGTAAAAAGGAAAAGCACTTTCAAATTTATAGGCACCATTAAACAAATGTTAAAGTTACATTTGAAAGGGACATAACTCATAAAATAATTAAATAGGACTTATCATTCTTGTTTCCACTGATGGCGATGTTCATGAAGATGATATATTCCGAGTATTAAATGAGTAGAACAAGTGCTTTTAAGTATATGCCACATTTTCATGTTAAAGTCTCCTTTGATAGGGGCATAACTAAAAAAATTGAAACAGTACTACTCATTCTTGTTCACTGATGGCATTGTTCATGAAGGTGATATATTCCCAGTATTAAATGAATGGGACAAGTAATTTCAAAGGTTTATGCAAGATTAAGTTTCATGTTGAAGTTGCATGTGAAAGGGGCATTACTCAAAAATAGTCAAACAGGTGTTATCTTTCTTTTTGTAACAGATGTTGTTGTTCATGATGATAATATATTCCAAGTATGAAGTGAATAGGACAAGTACTTTCAAAGAAATAGGCAACATTAAGTTTTATGATAAAGTTGCATTTGAAAAGGGCATAACTCAAAAATAGTCACACAGGAGTTATCATTCTTGTTGTAACCGATGTTGTTGTTCATGATGATGATATATTCCAAGTATGAACTGAATAGGACAAGTACTTCAAAGTCATTAGCAACATTTAATTTCATGTTAAAGTTGCATTTGAAAAGGGGCATAACTCAAAAATAGTCAAACAGGAGTTAACATTCTTGTTGTAACCGATGTTGTTGTTCATGATGATGATATATTCCAAGAATGAAGTGAATAGGACAAGTACTAACACAGTTGAAGGCAACATTAAGTTTCATGTTAAAGTTGCATTTGAAAGGGGCGTAACTCAAAAATAGTCAAACAGGAGTTATCATTCCTGTTGTAACCGATGTTGATGTTTATGATGATGATATATTCCAAGTATGAAGTGAATAGGACATATACTTTCAAAGTTACAGGCAACATTAAGTTTCATGTTAAAGTTGCATTTCAAAGGGGCATAACTCAAAAATAGTCAAACAGGAGTTATCATTCTTGTTGTAACCGATGTTGCTGTTCATGACGATGATATATTCCAAGTATGAAGTGAATAGGACATGTACTTTCAAAGTTATAGGCAACATTAAGTTTCATGTTAATAATGCATTTAAAAGTGGCATAACTTAAAATATAGTCAAACAGGGGTTATCATTCTTGTTGTAACCGATGTTGTTGTTCATGATGATGATATATTCCAAGTATGAAGTGAATATGACAAGTACTTTCCAAGTTATAGGCAACATTAAGTTTCATGTTAAAGCTTGGGGACTACCGGACGACGCCGACGACGCCGACGCACAATAGGATCCCTATGTGTCTACCTGCTATCGCAGGCGACACAAAAAAGCACTTTCAAATTTATAGGCAACATTAAGTTAATGTTAAAGTTGCATTTAAAATGGGCATAACTCATAAAATATTAAAACAGGAGTTATCATTCTTATTGCAACTGATGGCGTTGTTCATCAAGATATTATATTTTGAGTATAAAATAAATGGAACAAGTACTTTTAAGTATATGTCACATCTTCATGTTAAAGTCTCCTTTGAAAGGGGCATAACTAAAAAAATTGAAACGAGAGTAATCATTCTTGTTCACTGATGGCATTGTTCATGAAGATGATATATTCCCATATTTAATTGAATAGGACAAGTAATTTCAAAGTTATATGCAACATTAAGTTTCATGTTGGAGTTGCATTTGAAAGGGGCATAACTTTAATAACTCAAAAAAGTCAAACAGGAGTCATCATTCTTGTTGTAACCGATGTTGTTGTTCATGATGATGATATATTCCAAGTATGAAGCGAATAATACAAGTACTTTCAAAGTTAAAGGCAACATAAAGTTTCATGTTAAAGTTGAATTCGAAAGGGGCATAACTCAAAAAATAGTCAAACAGGAGTTATCATTCTTGTTGTAACCGATGTTGTTGTTCATGATGATGATAATTATATTCATTGTATGAAGTGAATAGGTAAAGTACTAACACAGGTAAAGGCAACATTAAGTTTCATGTTAAAGTTGCATTTGAAAGGGGCAAAACTCAAAAATAGTCAAACAGGTGTTATCATTCTTGTTGTAATCGATGTTGCTGTTCATGACGATGATATATTCCAAGTATGAAGTGAATAGGACGAGTACTTTCAAAGATAATGGCAACATTAAGTTTCATGTTAAAGTTGCATTTGAAAGGGGCATAACTCAAAAAATAGTCACACAGGAGTTATCATTCTTGTTGTAATCGATGTTGCTGTTCATGACGATGATATATTCCAAGTATGAAGTGAATAGGACATGTGCTTTCAAAGTTAAAGGCAACATTAAGTTTCATGTTAAAGTTGAATTTGAAAGGGGCATAACTCAAAAAAAACAGGAGTTATCATTCTTGTTGTTAAAGATGTTGTTGTTCATGATGATGATATATTCATAGTATGGAGTGAAAAGGTAAAGTACTAACACAGGTAAAGGCAACATAAAGTTTCATGTTAAAGTTGCATTTGAAAGGGGCAAAACTCAAAAATAGTCAAACAGGAGTTATCATTCTTGTTGTAATCGATGTTGCTGTTCATGACGATGATATATTCCAAGTATGAAGTGAATAGGACAAGTACTTTCAAAGTTATAGGCAACATTAAGTTTCATGTTAAAGCTTGGGGACTACCGAACGACGCGGACGACGCGGACGCCGACAGACTTTAGGATCCCTTTGTGTCTACCTGCTATCGCAGGCGACACAAAAATGAATGATAAAAATAGACAAACGTCATTTTTAAACAAGTTCTTAAAAATATCATCATCATCATCATCATCATCATCATCATCATCATCATCATCATTTTTTCAGTCACAATCATAGTAATCATAGTAATAAGAGCAAAAAGACAAGACATTGAAACATCCTCATCATTATCATCGTTACCATCATCAAAAATGTTGTTTAGTCATAGTGATTATCTACAGCAGCAACAAGATATTAAAACAACAACATCAGTATCATCGTCATCTTTATCAACGACATATTCAGACAAAATCTCCGGATTTTTAATGAAGAAGTTTTGGCAGGCCTGCTTAATAGAATTATTGCTTTATTTCAGTTACATTGAAGAATGGTATATTTAAATCATGTCCGAACATACAATATTCAGTCTTCTTGTTTAAACATTACTGAGTGACATGGCCTTGTTCATGCATTCTGCTTTGAAACGTTCTGATTATTACGCAGCACTAGTCATCAAAAGAAAGCAGCTAAACTGCATGTCAGTCTGTAATTTGACTCTCTTCAATAATCAACAGCTTTTAGATTGATTAGAAATTACATATTGTAAAAGGTCTTTTGTGAAGTGGATCACATTTCCACAGAAAGCTTAGAAATTCAAACTGAACCTTTGTATACATCTGCGATCTATTGCGGTCTAGTTGATTATAATGATATACACTACAACTAGTGACATTGATGAAGATTGTATGACATTTATATAGATTGTATTCATATCGTTTAATGAGATTCTATTTGTATGCATACCTGACTGAAAGCAATTAAGAAAATGTAGCGTCATGCGCAGCAACGCATTACCACTCTCTTACACTATCGGCTCATAACATTCACCTCTGTTATAGGCTGGGTCTACTTTCAACTACTTTTACTTTAAATAAAAATTTAGTTTACCAATTACATTTAAAATTGCTTGGGTTCCATTGGTTTCATCTATTTCAATATCAAAGTAGCGTTGTTTGTGCCGTGTGGCGGCTGTAAAATGTCTCCCCGTACATTCAATCAGTGCTGTTATCAGTTACGTCCTTTGAAGGTCGTTGAGCACGATACTTATGTACTATGTTTATAGTACTTCTAAAATTACTTTTGTTTTAATATTTCGGTCGGTTTATAGATAGGTGGTTTCAATATCCTAGCCAATATAGATTTGGATATTGTCCAATCACCCCCAAGGATATACTTCCTGCTTTTTAAATTTTGCCTTTGGCGTCGTCTGTGATATGTAGGATTAATATTCTAAGATCCCCTGTCAAAAATTTTTTCTGTTTAGTTCCGCCCATAGTTTTCTCGTTTAGGGCAAACCCATTCTTTTATCTGGGGACCATACGCCGCTGAACATGGAATGGTATTAATCTGAAAATACCTCATTGAAGGTTCCATGTTCACCGCCATATGCATGCCATCGTTTGGGATGGATCTAAATTGTACTATTTATTGGTGTAATTACTGAGTTGCGCTCAACCCGGGGCTAGGCGGCGTGGGCAGTAATATGCATTCCAATTACTGCCCATGAACAGGCTCAATCAAACCGAACCTGCAGTATTTTCATATTTGTCGTGTTCGGTTGCTTTCAAAGTTCCCTTTTCATCTATTTGAATGAAAGATAGTGAAGATATCTGTCATTTGTTTATGCACACGTTTTCATATTCATAATTATGACTGTATAAGATAAGGCTGTCGAGTTAGGTCAAAAATTTTGACATTGAGCCTTTCGCAGAGATGTAAAGTGAGTGTAAGGAACGACAACTCTGCGAAGGAGATTGACGCCGTACATCAAATCATTACACCGTCTCTATTTTAATAATAAGGTAAACATAAACATACGCTATTGCTGATAGTGAAATAGTAAATGTTAGTCACGTGATTGTTGTTGATTCGAATACTTCTGGCGTTAAAGGTGATCTTGATCTTGCAAAACCTGTTGCTGTTCAGATAGAACCCTCACGTATGTCTTCTTACAAGGTCAGGTAGAACTTTGACGTTAATAGCAAGTTATGACCCGTATGAATGATGAGAGATAACCTTCAGATTCGTCCATGTTAGGCGTTGAGTGTGTATAGTTGTCTCGTATTAGCAATGCGTTAAACATACAGGTAGGTACTGTGATAGAGATAGAACCTCCTTTCTTTCCATATAGATTGTGAGATAAACAGCTTTCGTTGAATTTTTCAAAAATTGAAAAAATGCATATCAGCAATAGCCACATTCCTAAAACACAGACTTCCAACACTGTCAGAGAGTAGAAGTGAAAAAAGATCATGGGTTTATAAGTTAAACATGATTATTTTTAATAAATTTTAAAATACACCACAAACCTGTAATGAAAATGTGAAACGACTTTGAACCGTCATGGCAAAATGTTTGACCACTGGATGTTTAAACCTAATCTAGGGTGCAACAACCTCACACTTGCCTCTTCAAGTTTTCAAATAAACAAACAAACATACATGTACATGTTGACGAAATAGGTACAAACCCGATTTCCTTACTGGAAACAGTGCAGCTTTAATTTAAATTTAGACAGAAAAAAAACGCTCTAGCTTCAACATTTTTTTTCAAGATTTTTTGACATTTCTGGATTTCCTTAAATGTCTTCTTAAAGTTGTTTAACCGCCACTGGCACTGTTGTAGAAACAGAGACGTAAACAGAGCGATCAACTGTAGATGGGTTTATCATCATTCATACAGAGCGCTTCAGATTATCATGATCATGGTAATTGTCTTTTTAGAAAAGTACAGATGGAAGATATTGTTGAAAAATTGATATGGCCTTTAAGTTTCTCTATTTAATGTCTCGGATAAATCTCCATAAAAAGCATGTCTGCTATATTGTTTTAATATTTATGTTGAAGGTCATCAATGAACACATATTTTCTTTGATGTTACCAATATTTTACAACAATGCGACCTATATTTCCATTTTTTTTTTCAAGCATATCAAAACTGTTGTATTCGGGTTATCTAGTAATAATGCTTAAAAGTAATAATTCTTGGTAAATGTTATCATTTTAATTGTTTGCACTCTGTCAGCCCATCTATGCTCTTAAATTATTGTGGCTCTGATTTTAAATGCTCTTGATGCATTGTTATTGGAAGTTAGTTATTCTAGTCTTGTAAACGGTGTCTTCAAAGTCTGAAATGTTGATATATCATGTTTTATTTGGGGTTTACATAAATAATTTTAACAATGTTGATTAAGACGGGTTTTTAAGGCGACCTGTTTGTCCGACAAACTGTGAATACAGTTTGTCAACCAGTTCCGGTTGATCTTTTAATCCGATAAAAAATATATTTATAGCAATAATCTGAATTTTTTTTGTTTTATAGTATTCAAGATACCAAAAACATGTTCCACTTGTTTTAGTCTACGCATGTGTTTACTTTCACAAATGTAGCAATTATTGAAAGGCTAATTTAAGGTCCGAATAAATTCAATCAGGTCCGAATAAAAATCGGGGGACTTCTCCCAATGTGTTTTTGGCTATCAAATTTGACAGGTTGAAATGTTTTTAACAGAACGAATGCATTTTCACATGGTTTTTGTCTTAGGGTTCAACATAATTCTGAAAATAATGTGTTGTAAATAAATATACATACGTGTAATTATGCAATAACACAATTATTTTGATTAAAGTATTATCAAAAACAGTAAAAAAATTCATGACATCACGAGTTCCATTGCACTGCCTTAAAATATTGCACTAAGTTTATCTGATAAAATCTTAAATGATAGTGCCTCTAGCTGGGAGCGAACCCGCACCGTCTCGGCGACAGCGCCTAGCCCTGCAATTCCTGCGACGCAACCAACTGAGCTAACCGGGACAACCCCCAAAAATGTTGATCGGATAGCCCTGATATACGTAACAATCACTGCATGACATTCGGTAAAGACATCTTTGCATGGGGTAGAAATGATATACATGTAATCAGATAGTAGCACAACACCACCCCTCATTATGTGGAGCTGGCCACGGTGGGTTGCTAGATACTATTGACCCAGTAACATCTAGGAACGCCTTACCAACTGCGTCTTGGATATCTCTGAAGTAAAGTGCTAATGGCCTTGGGACATGACGAATGGGCTAACATCCTCTAGTTTTAGTGTCTCTTTCCATAAGTTATACTTCCCATTTTATCCTTTGAAAAGAATTCCAACTCTGAAATCCACACTAACTGCTGATGCACAATTACTGATCCGAAATTGGTTGAAACGCTTGCCTCACAGAAACAGTCACAAAAAACAGAATGCTAATATTTATGCACACGATTTTGCTTTTGATTGTAACACCATGATAAAACGCAAAATTGCAACATTAAAAATGTTTCGTTTTGGGGCAATTTAAGTTCAGTTTTCGCTTAACTGCTACGCGTTTCTAAATTTTGCACACGAGCGTCTGCACTAGTTTTTGTCATTGTGGCGTTTGACCAAACGTGAGCAGTAGAGCAAAGGTTAGAGTTCGCCAATGTTCAGTTTAAATGCTATTCATTGCGACTTTATTATCATTATCATTCATTCTATTGAAATATTTCAATCATATGATAGGAAACAAAACGTTAACCAGAACTGATTCATAACCGGAACTGGTTCACAAACTGTACCAAAGGTACGGGAATTTCAAGTTAAAACATATACATCAGAACTTTGTCAGTTTAGATCAGAATTATTTTGAAACACTTTGACAATAATGCTCCAAGATCATACCCAACGTGTTTCAATTTGGCTTAAAAAAGTAAAATATGCACATCAGGAATGGCCACATTCAGCAGACACAGCCTCTCCACACAGCCAAAAAGTAAAGAGGAAAAGAGAGCATGGTATTACAATAAACAGTTTCAAAATAGACGCCACAAACAATTAACGAAAGTGAGAACCCGAGGGGTTAAGTTATCCCAATATACAAAGCAGGAAATAAAACTGACAAGAATAACTACTGTCCAGTCTCCAATTACATTCCGTGCCACTTATACTTGAAAATCATTATAGTATATAAAGAATTTGTCGACCTTTGATATAATAGACAATTGGGATTTCATGAAAATTTCCTGTCAAACTGCACTTACCAGGATCATGGGCGACTTGATTATAGCAGTTGAAAATAACTTAGTTGTTTGCACCGTTCTGCTTCATCTCTTAAAAGCATTTGGCCTAGTAAATCATTCAGTCTACATTCAAAAAAGCACACAGGCTTGGGTTGATTCGTGGTTTTCATCATACCAAAAAGGTTGCTCTCAGCCGTTCAAAAATGTTGTAAATTAAATAATGTGTTAGTCGAAGAAAAAAATTATAACTACATCATTATATGAAAAACTTCCCAATATCTTTTATAACGACCTTAAAAACAAGTTCCAATGGGACAAAAATTTAACAATGCAAAACGATTTAACACATTCGCACACATACATGTAGCATCCTTCAGTAGAAATAAGTACATTTCAACAGCGGACAATAAACAGAGATTTGACATCTTAACACCGGTGGTATGCTTTCTTCACTTCTGTGTGAACTTCAAAACTGTTGTACAGACTGTACATATGCCATCCTAAAACCAGGGCCTTTTTTCATATATTGCATTTCCATGTATTTGCTGTCAGTGTCAGTAAAAGCATGTCATTTACTACGCATGTTCCTTTCAGGCCATACTAGCCATTTAATGCCCTCCAAAAGGCAAAAAATTGAGACTATTTAGTGTAAGCCAATGTCTAACTAGCCCGAGTAGGTTCATCCGGTGGACTATTTACCAGTAATTAGCCTAAAAGGATACCAGCTTTGGGGATACACCGTAACACATTACAGCACAAACAAAACAGCTGCGTTTATTCAAATAAAGTCATTTAAAATGATTTGCAGATTCATTTTTGCCGTACAACATGTCCAAATCAGACTTCAGAATGGAAATGAAATTGGGGATTGTTAGTGACTGTTTGAAACTCTTTGATCAATATTTCTACGTGGATATCGAAGTCGATAGGAAAAACATGGGCACGACGACCTTCTTTTAAATGTCTCTGATAAAAAAACCCACAACAACAACATCAACAACACAATGATTCGAAATGTTCTTTTACTGAACTGCACTAAGCTGGCATTTCGGTAAATAAAGATTTTTTATTACTTAGGAAATTATATCCAAATAGAAACTCCTATATAAATCAAGACTAGACACATTTGAATAAATAATACCTTTCGTTTTGTTTTTATTTTTTGGAACTTGTGGATTAGGGTAATTTGTAACCGCTTTGATACATTTATAACCGATATTTGATTGCTGCTTATACTCCTGAGATAAAATTTGAAAATGAGTTTTAAATAACACTCTTTCTTGTTTTATGTTTATTCCTAGTGTCGTGATTGCATGCCGGGTGGTTTAAAGCCGTGGGACTTTTAATACTTGTTATCCTAATTAAACACAAATTCGGATCGTTAAAGAGACATCGTCACGAACACGAGCAAAACTTTGACAATTAGCTTCCGATTAATGGACATCTTAAAATGAATAAATTGAATATCTGACGGGTGATCTGGCAGTGATTTTCAAATAATTAATAGGCAACGCTTTCACATGATTGTTTAAAAAAATCTGAGAAATAAATTATGGTTGAAGGTATTTTCAAGCCAATTACAATGAAGCATTTTTCAAATATTTCGAACCATAATAAGCATTATCGGCTATAGACGATAGAAATTTTCAACCTCTCACAAATCTACAACTTAATTTCAAAATGCCTTTATCACACGTCCAGCTGGTAAAACAATGTCTTCAGTGGCGGATCCAGGATTTCAGCAAGGGGTTTCAACTCAGCGTCATAATTTTTAACAATGTTAATTTGTAACTGAGCTTGAACATCAGTCCGTTGGACACTTTCAGAGTTCTCAATAAATAATATTGTAATAGGCCCTAATGAATTTGGTCACTATAGTGTGCTTCAGAATGCAGGCGTAGTTTTCAAAATTATCCGGGAAAGCATGCCCCCGGAACCCCCCAGATTAGTAAGGACTATACGCCGCTGAACATGGAATTGTATTAATCTGAAAATCCCGCATCGAAGGTTCCATGTTCAACGTCATATGCATTCCATCGTTCGGGATGGATAAAAATTTTACTGTTTATTAATGTAAATATTGAGTTGCGCTAAACCCTGGGCGGCGTGGGCAGTAATATGCACTGTCCATGAACGGGGGCAATCATACCGAGCCTGCAATATTTTCATATTTGTCGTGTTCGGTGGCTTTCAAAGTTCCAATTTCATTTATTTTAATCTGTATGTACAAAGACTAATAACCTCACATCCTCATGTCCTCTTTTTGCGGAATAATCGATGACGTCGATCTTGGATTTGCATGACGATTTTCCTAATTAAAAGAAGCCAAGTATTACCCTATTAATTGACTGTTATCTCCTCATTTCCTCATTTCTAGGGCTTCAAATTAGTTTCCTGGTTATTCTGACCACTGATAACTGATCGGAACCCATACCATTTATACGTTTGTTACCGTAAAACTCGGAAGCGAAACATAAACATGAATATTGAGTACACAAACAGATTCGCAATTTTCCTCCATAATACTTACTCGTACGTATCTGAGCGACTCGTACGTATTTGAGTGGCGTACAAGTCCTATTAACCATAAGTTCCCAAAGGATCTAGAACATTAAATAATCGAATTGTTTGCACGAGAAATCTTTATAAGCTTGTTATATTCAATATAAATTAAACCATACTCATTTTTGCAAGCATATGTTTTGTGTGGTATTTTGGGACACCCCTCGTACGTATATGAGTGGCACTTTCAAGTCCTGTTCGAACCATAGGTTCCCAAACACAGAGGATCGGGAACTTTCATATTCAATCAAACTGTCCGCCTGAACGTCACTATAAAATTAAATACACATTTTTTTTTCAATTTTTAATTAATTTAATTCTTTAAAAGTAATGCACTTGATATATTTTTACTGACAACAAATGTTCTATATTACTTGTATGGTATTTGAATTGTCTATCTAAACATTCAAATAAGTTGACAATTGATTCAATGTTCAGTTTCAGAGTTTCGCGAATTTTTTTGTCGGCCTTTTTGCATCAACAGAGTTATCTTACAATTTATTTGTATTGAATCACATGCTTTTATTTTTTGCGTAATAACTTTTTATCTTAAATTTAATGACGCCACACAGGTGCACGCGAGATTTTGTCTGCGTGAAGTTGACATCATTCCTTGAAGTCACTTCACAAAGACGAGCAGAAGGCTTATTTTTTATGCATTTAGAGGTAAAAATTATTTTTTCTGTCGAAATATTTTACAACAGCACCTAAATAATGTAAACCTGTAATTTCCAAAACAGACAATAATAACAACACCAACAACTACAAAAGACCAACAAAATAACTATCAACAACTGAAATTGTAAAAAATGTCAGCGAAACACATTTTTTCTTAACGCCCCTCTTTAAGATATAAAATGCTAAATGACTTCAATATTGACATTTTGTCTCTCTAACAATAAGGTTTTAATGATCTGTTGATCTGATGCCCGATTACCCGTACCAGTTGTCTGGATTCTTATCATGCACAAAATGCTTACACGCTTAATCATCATTTTTTGTCGTCTAACTGTGAAGTTAATGCTAGATCGCACTTTTAAAATTCCGAAACAATTCCATGTACGATGGAGAGTATTAGCTTGATTCGATATCGGCGTAACCTCAATCAAGGTACTATACATTTCGATTTTAATTAGATTTGAACCAGCAAGCGAACTCCGTAAACATCTGTTGCACTGCAACACTTCAAAAGACGCCGATCACGTTTTGTCATGCAACTCCTTTGTGAACTTACCCTCCAATAAAAGACGCCACGTTCAGTTCAACTTCCAAGTAAGGTTTTGCTATCAATCAATTTTTGTCTATGTGTGTTCATTCTCCTTGAACTGAAAACTGAAAATTGTGTTTTCGAAAGATTTGAATGGTACATGTAGCATTGAAGCAATAACAAAAGGTTTGGCTTAAAGAAAGGCAACCTGAAGGCGTGATGAACTATGAACAGCGTTCTGTCAATTAAACTTTCCTGCTACTTCTCAACGGAAATATCATATGCCGGGCCACGCGTTTGATGTTTTTTGTTTCGGTTACAATTAATTAAAACCGAAATTTGTAGTAACCAGTCGCTTTAACGTCGACGATGTCTGTTGACTAGAAGCACCACGTGACTAGGAGGTCCACGTGATCCGCCACGTCTTGTCTTCATTCGTTTGTCATTTCTGCGTGATTGCTCCATCTAAGTCATAGAAACAGCTGCTGTTTTCATTGGCTACCGGATAACTGTTTACCAGATGTCGCCCATACCAAGAGCATAGCACCCAGTTTGCTACAATTTACGTTAATATTGGCGCTTACCTGTGAGTGGTATGTACGGTTGTTAGTAGCGGCGTCTCTCAATTAGTTGTTAATGATGTTGTGACTGTTTAATTATGTAGTTGTCGAAATTTTATAAATTGTACAGAATAAACATTTGGATAATATCATAAGTATCCATGCAAGATTTTATTCTTCAATAATGCGTTTCTCTGTTTATTTCTCTGTTTATTTATCTACACACAAAGTCAATTATACAACATCAATTGTAAATGATTTATCTGTCAAAGAATAACATTTGTAAATGAACCAATGTTTCTTCTTTGCTATATGTGAGAGACTTAGGTAAATACAAGCCGGAGAGCCAGCTTAATCACAACTGTAATATAAATCTATAAAATAACAGGGATCAGTTTCTTTTCAGTTGCAAATCTACTGCCAATATTTGTGGCTCTGGTGCAATGGTGGCACATTTTACAGAGTACATTGCTAGCTTATTTGCATATTTCTACTTTAAAGAAGACAATAGTTGGAAAGGTTTTGGATCCTTTCATGCTTTTATTTTTTTAATGATCTCCAACTGTTAGAAGTTAATAAATCTCTGAAAGTTTTTCCGAATACATCAAATGTTCAGCATTAAGTTTACATTTTGACATGATGCACTGTACTGTGCTTTCAACAAAATAATTGCTATTTTAGTTTCAGCATGTTTGAGAACGTATGTAAATAGTGCATTTTAACAAAATAATTAAAATACTCTAGGTTTACAATAAAAAAATCATCTTTGAGTTGTTCGAATTGAAAATTAATCCTTAAACTCAGCAGAAAGTGCTTGATGCTAGTTCGTGTCATAAGAATCTAATCCAGTTATAATAAACATGTCAATGACTTATTTTTCTAACACAGAAGGCGATTGTCCTAGAGAGATATATTCTTTATTTAGAACAAATCATTTTCCTGTTTTCCTTAACAGCCTTGGTGGGAGTAATTGATCATTATGTTAAATTTCAGGAGAATCTTTGTTTTTCTGTTTTGTTTTTCTTTTGTCTTTTGTTTATTTTCTTTATTTCGTAAAATAGGAATTTTAAAACAAGTTTATGTGATATTCAAAATCATTCAATTTGCCGAATAAAAGATTGAATGTTTGAAATGGGTGGTCATCGTGTTTAGCCCCTGTTGTTGTATAGTCCATAAGATTAGTAAAAGTAAAACATTGTTTAATTATTCCTTATTGGATCAACCAAACTTCATTTTAAATTTATATACCTTTCCATTTTATAGAGAATTGAGAAAACAGTGTATACCCAGGTATTACTTTTACTGGTCTAACATTAATAAATTAAAAGGTTTAATGCAAACTTCTAATAAAAAAAAAACAACTTAGCAAATTTGTACACTTCGCAATGGATATGAGAAATAATGTAATTAACTAGAATAAAACACTGAAAAATATGCGCTTAAATGTTACGTAATGTGTATGTATCACCTTATGTTTCTTGATATAAATGTACATGATCTCAATTCAAATTTTTGTTACTGCCATTATTCTTTATGTTTTTTCGGCTATGGACATAGTAATATGTTTAATACCAATAATTGACTTGACTTGAATTAAAACAGTTTTATTTGACGTGCTGTCAAGTGCCACATTAAGTTGTCAGATGTCGACATACACTTTCAATTAATATTGTAATCTCTTTTAATTACATAACATTACAATTTTTAAAACATTTGTACATAATAATTTATAAATAAATAATCGGATGCATAAAAAGAAATAAAAATAACAACTGTCATACAGCAAAAGATATATACACAATTATTCTTGATGCTCATCAAACTTTGAGAAGCATACATTTTGTATATACGATATAATGGGAATTGTACCGGCGTATCTCAGCAATGATCACTCTGGTGATTATCCCAGGTGTCAATTGCATGCCAAATATATCTTCCTTGATTGCATTAGATTAACCTGCCTGGTTTATCAGTGAATTGATTTGAATCCCTAATCAACTTTTGTCCTTTATTTCAACTAGAACTTAATCAAATGGAATAACATAAATGGAAAGTGCTGTAAATGACCGGTGGATTAGAGTTTTCTTACGCTGAATTATAATTACCAGAGTTTTCTTGTTGTTGATGCAGATTACTAAATATAATTGTCCACATCGGAACAAATTATTTCTCTCTACCATTGTACGCTACTTCGTCAAAATATGTCTCAAATGAGCATTATTGTATTGTTTGAATGTTAAACACATTGGTATTTATACTAGTAGAAGAAAATGTTCACCCTTATAAAATGACCATTTAGTTTAACGTCTATTTTACAATAAACGAAGTTTAAAACTGGTCACTAAGAAAAGTCTCTAGAAGGCATTCATGTATATTAGCGCTATACAGTTTACAACTGTGAAATCGCTAATTAACGAATGTATTGAATTATTGAATTTTCACACTAAGGTTGTATTTTTATTGTATGTTAATTTTTGTGAATTCAAGATTGAAATATTGTTATTTATGACTTTTATTTTGACTAAACAAAGAATCTAAACAAAAAGTTCACTAGATGCGTAAGATATTATGGCCTTTCATCTTAAATAATGCGGATTTACGTCTTTCTGACAGTAATAGCAATATGTGAAGATATATTAGGTTACGAGTTTGAAAAGTTGATCTGTGCAATTTACCATACTTTGTTCGCAAAGGGATTAATATTCTTCAATAACCAGAGATTGATTAGATATCTAGATCACAAGGCCATCCAATGAGTTTATTTTTTGTGGGTAATTAATTTCTGCATTGATAAAAAATCAATCGACGTCGGTAACAGAAGTGTTTCTATCAGCATTTAGCAAAATAAATCTAAAAGCTTAATCATCGAACCGGATGAAATTTACTGTTATACAATACAACACCACCACCACCACCACCACCACCACCACCACCACCAACAACAACAACAACAACACCACCACCATCAACAACAACAACAAGAACATTATCATCAACAACAACAAAAACATTTATTAGCATCTCAGCATTATAGCTTTTCGCTAATTAACAGAACAATGATTGTATAGCTATCTTTTCCGCATGCACTTTACAACACTTTACAAGACATAGAGACAATGTGACGTCGAACAAATAACAACAGCAACAACAACAACAACAAAAAGAGACAGTAATCTATTTAGGAAAATAAGTGTTATTTTCCTATATAGATTAGTGTCGTAAATTAAAGGCATTTTTTAGAAATTTTCATGCACCCATTAAAGTATTATTGTTTTTTGCAGACATAAGAGAACAAAATTTTCTAGTATCAGGCCACAATATTCGAGGTAAAAACCTAGCTCTTAAATCGGAGTATTTATTATATGTCATTAGAAAATTATATTCTGATTCAACCAGATTGTAATTGCAATTTTGACAAATTGTATGGGCTCTTTCTGTTCCAACGTATCTCCCGGTTTCAATAGCTAAATTGTGTGATGATAAACGAAAACAAGCAAAAAGTTTGATAAAATAGTCATTGTCTAGTAGCTGTAGATAGTTTTCAAATTAAAACGAGGTTCTTTATTTTATATAATATTCAAGTTTTGGCATGCTAGATATAGACGCGTGCCAGTCCTCTTGGAATTGGTCACGCAGTCTTGTTTTCAACATCGGAAAGTAACTCACGATGCAGATTATTAAATGTAATTGTAACATTTGAATTATTTTATAAATATCTGAATCCTAGATCATTTAATAATTGCTTCACATGCTTGGCCCAGCTATAATTTCTAGGCGTATCTATAGCACGAAATTGGTCTGAAAAAACTTTGTACATAGTCGAACTCGGATTTGACATTATATGAATCCAGTATTTCAGAACTCTTATTTTGCTAATAAGTGACATAGTATATGTTCCTAGTTCACCCAGAACCGCTATGTTTGGTGTTTGAGTTTTTACTCCCATACTTTTTTTTACCAAACTTTATATGTATTTTATAAATAGTGCTTGTATTATACACTCCCAAAACCTCTGCGCAGTAAAATAATATGGGTTCAACCATCAAAAAGTCGAAATTTTGTTTTCACGTCAGATTTTAACCTTGTGAAAATAGAATATAACCGTTGACTTCTTTTAGTGCTTGTTCTTATAGCTAGTTTCATGGATCCATTTCACACATCAGCATCAAAGTTACGGCTTGTTTCTATATCATTTATTTTTCGCCTTTGTTCATTCATTCCGGATTCTAGAAACGTTATCATTGAATCAAGTGCCGCTACCCTTTCATTCACTTTTCTGATTTTCCGACTCTATCAAATCGAGTTTGCATAGTTTCTTGTTCATTGCCTCAAACTTATTCAGGACCATTTGATGGTAGCTTGTATAAGTTTATCGTGTCATTGAAAGCTTATGCTTATACTGCTTCTTATATACAAACAACAATTCTGTGCTGTCAGCTCTACGTGTTTTTTTTTTCAAAGTAAACATGTGACACGGCACTTTTTATGCTGCTTAATTTATTCTTCCCTTTATCGTAAACTAAATCAGAAGCAATCGTTATAAAACAGCATTGTTGTCTAGAAGACTTGAGCAAATACACTGTTGATTATGTTGCGCAGCAAACATACATTTAACATTACATAAGTATACTTATATTGCTCATCTGTTGACATTTATTTCATATTACATGTAGTTAGTGGACGACGAACTTCGAGAACCAACTAGGGTCAATGATTTCTAGTCAAATATTCTAGACTAGACGGAACATAAAAAGACATAGCAAAGCCATCGCAATGTTGGAATTTTTCGTACGGAAATTACTTGAAAATTTGCCAAATGTTGAGGAAAACTGGGGCGACAATTCAATTCGATCTCAATTTCCTTGTTTATAAAGAGAATACAATGCGATATTCTCTCTGCAAACGACAAATTTAATCCGAATGCATAACATCTGGTAATAGGATTTGTGTGTGACCGTTTCTGCAGGACGGAAATTCAACACGAAATTGTCAAATTAACCTGTTGTAATTTCCTGGGCTAAAAGAACAATAACTCATGTGTCCAAGTTTATGACAGATCGTATAAAAGCTGGACACTTTTCTTGACAACAGATAATGGATGTGGTCGATATGTAAGTGAATTACTTAAGTAAGAGAACAGTTGTCCTGTAAACTTTACCCCTAGGCCGCCATGATTACATGTAATCTTCCAATCAGTCGTATGTTTTTAAGGAGAATACTATACTATTGTATTTTAACTTTAAATGGAGATAGATAAATCAAATCAACTAAAGTTTGAATGTGCAACAGTTTGATAAGGAATGCTTTTCATTCGGAATTACCATATTCAGATAGATAAATATATTTCTTGATGGCTTGTGGAAAGACATCAAAGAATGGTTATTTACGAGTAGGAGTGTCGGCATGTTATAATGACAAACAGAGTCACATTATGCCAGATGAAAAAAGTTCCATGATTTATACAATTTTATTTCTCTCTCATTTCCATCTTATTGTTTTTAAGGTAGATGGACACGTTAGGGACCTTAGGTTTCAATGAAATTTATACCAAAGATAGTTCAAATCATTCACTTTTTGGAAATTATATTTTTGATGTCGGTTTATGGCGTCTTCACTAATTGTTATGTGATTTTTTCCGTTAATGGCTTGCAAACAAATAAAAAATCATCTTTTTCTTGTTGTTTTATAAACATAATTACAATAAAATATAAATCTAATAGAATGTTTATAATAAAAATGGAAAATCTTGCTTTGTTTTCGTTTAATTTAATCAAAGCGACATTGAGTACGCTGCTTTATTAACGCTTAAATAACAACAATTCCAGCGATTTAACGCACCATAGCTATTTAAAATGGACGGTGACATATTGATTTTTTGGAATGTATGAAATGCTGAAATATTTCTGAAGAATGGAAGAAAAAAATAAAACGGGGTCATCCCTGCAGATTTTTGCAGGTTTTTTTTGAAATAAAGAAACTGACGTGAATTTTTTCGGCAACGTCGCTTGAGAATTTCGACTCAGACATTAAACGTAAAACGCGAAAACATCATACATCACGCCACGTTGTGATACTTTCTTTTAATTAAAGTAGCAGTGTACAAAGAAATAAAACATTTTTATAAACCTATTTTCATTACATAAGAATGCTTTCGCTTGACCGGGGAAACAAATATGCGGCACAAAAAATAATCTCAGGATAATTTTTATAACAAAAGTTGGCGATTCATTTTACCTTTAATTACAGTCGTTACCATTTTGACGTAACATGACCTTTATTCCACAATATATTGCAAAGTTATACTAGTTGCTAATGGAACGTTAAAGATTGAACTTGAATTTAACTAACGGATAAAGAAAAAGATACTCGTTGTGAAAAGAGCTGCCAGTGACCACAATTCCCTTTTCCTAGGTGAAAATCCTGCTATGTGCTATCTTCTCTATAAATATTTGTAAGTGTCGAAAACACCCGGTTCTTTTTAATATATAAAGTTTGGAACCGGGCGCGACTTCTCATATTCACAAGAAGACAACAGTTTCAACAAAAAACATCAATTTCGGATGATTCGTAAGACGTGCGTATGGAATGCAGCCTTGTCCGCCAATTCATGAATTCTTGTAATAGTTTCGTTATTAATGAGAGTATTTTGGTGTGTAAATATAAGGATTTAATAGAAATTTGATGGTTTTTATTTGGGTATGAAAAACAGATGGGTTGTTAAAAAGTATGCATGAAGCCCTCCAGGCTGCACGCACTTTAAACAACTTAACTGTTTTCCATACCCAAACGAAAACTATCAAATATCGTTTAAATCCTTAAATATTATTGTTAGATAAGCCGCCAACATGTATAACTTAGATGATATATATTAAAAAATCAAAGCGCTGAAAGCGTTGAAAGACTTTCGCGCCGCAGCAGAATGTCAACTCTGGCTAACATCGTTTAATATTAGCACACGATAGAAACTGCATGTAAACTTAAATACTTGCTCACGGCCAGTATGAAAGAGTAGTCAAACATCTTCTATAAAATCCCCACAAAATACCCCAGAATGCGGGATTTGGCATATAGATTTTCAAATTTTCCCGGACCCCCCATGATAAGTTAGGCCTCTTACAAATTAATTTGGGCCTCATAAACGGACTGATTTTCAAGCTTAGTTAAAATTAACATTGTTAAAAAATAACTCGCTGAGTTGAACCCCCCTTGCTGAAATCCTGGATCCGCCCCTGTCTACTATTGTAAATGCAAATGTTATGTAGTGTATAAGTTTGCTAAACAATACTAAATCCTGTAGAGTATACATGTACTTCTAGTATCAATGAGACATAAGCTATTAATATTAATATAAAATGTTCATTCATAGTATCATGTTACATCTCCGATGAGTAATTGCCAGCATTTAACAAGCATTGGCCAATGTTAAGATAAGCACAACCGTTATTTCCTGGTTAGAGATAAAAGGAATTCAATTAAGAGAGTAATAAGAGATTGCTAAACTGTTAATTGTCTAAAACAAAACAACATCCTGATAAAAAGAGACGTGTTTCTCGCTGACCTGAATACAGTTTAGTCACTGATCACGTGACTGATTTCTTTATAATTGGATTTTTAATATCCCTTAATTTTTGTTTGAACAACAACATAATATTGTTTTCTTCTTTTCTTTGTCGCACTGTCTGTACAAATGTTCGTCATCGTTCGTAATAAATTTACTTTCTTAATATGCACTACTTTCTGACGCCGCACAACTATGGAACTTGTTAGGCTAACTTAACTACTCATGCATAATTAGCTGTTTGTTCACTAACGTAGCTGAACGTGATTTCACTCAACATTTGTTTGATGGAGTTTTTGGCATGGACGCTACAAAATTACACGGACACGTACTATAGATCACTATTCTTTCGTAGAATTGTGTGCTTGAATGTGCTTAAAACGTCTGCATTTCATTTCGGCCTGCTCTCGCGGTGACCACAAAACCCCGCTTACTTGAATACGCTCGATGTCGCAGTGATACACCGGAAGTTAAAAACTGCGCGTTTCCGTGTTCTAGACTTCTAGGTTAAGACTTTCGCGCATGCGCGCGAAAGTCTAATGATTAAAACAGCAACAAAGAGTGAACGCTCTGAATGCTTCTTTCACTGTTGTCATATGATAAGCTGGAAAAATACACAAAAAACACCTGAATTAATATCATATGTACATAAATACAGTAAACCAAGTATAAGTTTATATCGGTATGAATATAATATTTATAAAAGCTTTAAGTCTTTGCAGGCCTGCCAAGACTTCTTCATTAAAAATCCGGAGATTTTGTCTGAATATGTCAATGATGATGACGACGACGATGATGATGATGATGATGATGTTGTTCTTGTTGTTGTTTTAATGTTTTGTTTCTGCTGTTCACTATGACTGTGAATGATTTTCTGATAGTTTTCTTTGTAATTATATTCTTCTAAAATTTTATAAATGCTTTTCCCGATTTTGTTAGAAATGGTTGAAGAACATGTTTTAAAATGACTTTTGTCTATTCTTATCATTCATTTTTTAACTGTTAAGACCTGTTTTTGACAATATTAGAATGAACATGCAGTGAAAAAGATAAAGGCAGGTGAAACATAGAGGCCTTTGTTAAGTTTATGACACGCGGTTATTGTATAGTTGTGCCAGAGACATTGAAACCGCATGTAACTGACCACGACCTCGTTATCTCGTTATCTAGTAATAAACAGGAAATGTGCGACTGCAGTAGAATAACTTACGTTTATTTTACAACTTTTAAATTAGGTCTAATTAATCTATATTTTTTGCAATTTCATAGAAATCCGGAGATTTTGACTATAAATCCGGAGATCCGGAGAAGTAACTTAAAATCCTGAGATTCCGGACAAAATCCGGAGATTTGGCAGGCCTGTCTTTGGAAATAAAATCGAATCTTTTGTCATTCCAGTTGTTTTTGAGGTTTTAAGTTTATCTTATTATATATAAGTTTCTTGTGACACTGTTACTATAGAAGATACAGTTTTTGAATAAGAAAGCAATAGTAACTAATTTGAGTCTACAGTAACATTATCATGATTATAAATACAGCTATGGTTAATTCATAAAGGTTAGAATACCAGGAGTTTGCAATGGTTTTTATTAGATAAGATCAACTGATAATTGTTTGTGTAAATGTCGGAACGAAATTTCACGCAGATACGAGGGTTGTTAAAATGAATATTTGAAAAAATAACATGGAAAACTCCCTTTACATTTATAATGCCAGTGTTTCAAATATCTGGATGAATATGATCACAAATATGTTGATCTTAGTAGTTGTTTGTTCAGTATTTATTGATTTAAAGAAAGAAAAATTAAATAAAAAAGTTATTTGGTTGTGGCAAATTAAAAGTTTGATCTTTGTTCTTTCTTTAATTCAAAGGGAGATAATTTACAAAACAGATATTTAAGAAACTGAATCTAATATCTTTGCATCAGTAGACTTAAAATATTGTGTTTTCCTTTCTCTTAATGCCATAAACTTTTCAGTCAAATAATCGGGTTGAGACTCAAATGTAAAAACATATCGATTTCATCATTATTTAGAAAAGAGGAGATAACCTTGATCTCTGTTAAAAAAAACTATCATGTTCCCGTTTTATCAGAAGTCCAGATATATTGCAAACACCACAAATAAAAATTAAGAATAAAATATAGCATCACTGAAAAATTTGTTTGAAATTAAAAAATGGTAAGTTTTCATTTTTACTCAGAATCTTGGGTCAATTTCTTACCGAGCTTTTATTTATTTGGCGATCTTGTGGAAAACAAATATATGAGTAAAATATACTAAGTTAGATGGTTTCTAGTATTTGTTAAACGGTATCAAAATTCTTTCCGGCATTAAACATTTTATGCTATTGTTTTCTGAGTTTTATTGAAAATTTAGACATTCCATGTGTTTTTAATTTTAATTTGTAGCATTAGAACTCAAAATGGTATGACAAACCGAAGATATGTGTGATCAACTTTTGCATACCATTTTGTGTCTTGGTCATTCCGGCCTGAAAAATGTTTATATTAGCCATAACAGTTGCTGTTGTTGATTTACAGCTAACGGAAGAAACAAAACAATAGACTGTAACAGTGTGACGGAAATAACCCTGTTAAAATTGGCTTAAATATACTAGATACCCGAGGAGATCAGCTAAAAAAGAGTGTTAACCTTAGGTGTGCTTGAAGTTCCTATTGGTAAAAATAGAGCGAGGGTAGGATAAATCATAAAAAATTCTCTCTTTACATTATATATGTAGTCAAACCTGTCTTTAAAGACCGAACATAGGAATACCATATACTGGTCTTTGAAAACGGTTCGTCTCTGTAAACGTGAGAATATTTCCTTTAAATCAATCGGTGGGAAAAATTAAATTTGGTCCTTATTTACGGGTGGTCTTTGTTTACAGGTGATCCCAGGTACATGTTTGACTGTATCTAACACAGCTGTAATATCAAATACTATCAAACATACTTAACTTGAAAGGTGTGAACCCAGAACTTGGATAAGCCAAGCGAAATTTTCAAAACAAAATTCTTAAGAAATGAATCAAAATGATGATGAACAGTGAAAGTAGAAAGTTCCAAATTGGTGTCTTGTGCTGAATGACAAATACATGTGTCTTGTGTGTATAATACAGATACATGCAATATACACATACATGACATATAAATGAATTACAGGATTCAATTGATATTTCGCATCCAGATAATACCTTTAATAACAGAAAGAAAACGTTTATTTTTAAAACTTCCTATAAGTCAGTCCAAAAACGGCTTATGATTTTGATGTAACAAAACAAAACAATCGAAATTTAAGAAAAATTTATGGGCACCAAATGCGACATTCGATCTGCTACCCGCCACTTCTGATGATTTTGTGTTTCAGTATATGAATTTCCCCAATGTTCCATAAAAATTTATTACGGCATGCATTTTGATTTTTTAATATAGTTCATCCTTAAAGCGGCATTACTTCAATTTAACCCTCTCTTGTATGAAATATTACATCTATTTGGAACTATAGGCACAAATTTGCAGCATTAATTCGGGCTAATAAAATTTTAATTTACTAAAATAAATTTGGTCCGCGCGACTAAAATCGAAAGTAGGATTTCCGAAACGTCACAGAAATCGAGATCGCGCATGAAGTGGTCTCTTTGTAGGTGCTAAATATAGCTCCATTATATTTAGCTTCTTAAAAGTTCGTTAACGATAATTTAACAATATCATTGAAAATCCCGTCTATTAGAAAGAATTCGATCGGACCTTTTGTGTTCTGTTAGAGATTTTATATATGGAGTCTATATGACAAATATGATTTTTCAATAGTATATTCTTACTTAAGTTTAGGGCTGGGGCTTTAATTAAAAATAACTAAATACATGTAATATTAACTAAATAATGTAATAGATGCCAAGATAAATTGGGTTAAAATTTCAAATAAAAATCTCAAAGAATAAAAATGCTATTTATCTTGTTCACGAACTTTCCCGTTCCGGATGAACTTTAATGATAACATTTCTATTGGTTTCCTGAGTGGTTCTGGTAGGTTTTGGAGGTATATGGATAAATGTATACATGTACTATCTTACTGTATACATGGTATACACTAAATAAAATCAGAAAGAGCAAAAATAGATGATAACATTTGAAAATTATTACTTAGAACACGTAGAATGGTGCGTTGTAAATTTTACCATTTTCAGAAAAAATATAACCATATTCAGAGAAAGATTCTCATAAACAACTCTAACACACCTGTCTACCACACTTGTAGACATCTCTTGTTCATAAACATGTACCATTTGGCATAAACAGTTCTTGTTGCATACGTACATGAAGTTCTTATCGTTTCATAGATATAAAGAAGTCCAAGGTACGAACGTATGCAGAGTCTAAATATGAGCAAGCCGGTACAACCCCCTCCCCCAAAGGTTGATCGTATGCCCCTGATCAACACTGCATGATCGGTAACCGATTAAGTAACTGGTAATAGTCATGACAATAAGTCAAACGACATGTGTTTGATCCTTAAACAAAAATTTACTGTTCTGTTCAAATTGTAAAAAACAACAACCCAAAACTATAGCTAAATGTTGCTTTTTGTATCGCCATTGTGAATAATAACACAATACAGTTGAAATTAACTACAGGGCAAACCTTTTTTTGACAAATCAATTAATCATTGAGTCAACATACTTTTGACTATATTAATTTGGTGGTCAGAAAAATCGACAAGAAAGTCCAAATAGTACTCTATATAATTAATATGGACAGCTGGCTCCGTCCTGATCAATTCTGTGTTTATGTAAATGGAACTTGTTATTCTAGAATATGTTGCGGGGATTAGAGTTGGTGAACCCTTAAACCCTCTAAGGGCGGAAAACTGTTCGGAGGCGAGAACACTTTCTAATGATAGTGTTGTGTTATTTTTGGAATATTATTAACACTCTCTGTTCTATCTTCTAATACGGAGGCAGAAGCTTAACAATATTTAGTCGAATACACTCAACCAAAGTTCTAATTGGTCATTAATTGTATATGTTAACAATGTGCTAGTTTCGTTTCTTCCCTACGTCAAATTTTAATTTTGGATACTTTAAAAGGGGTTTATTTAAACAAATGTGCTGTTGATTAATCAGGTTTTACGTTTTTCCTACTAATGGGGGTCCTATTAAAACAAAACAATGAATTAAGAGCAAATTTCTGTTTGCTTGACTTTTTTATGCAAGAAATGTATTTTTAGCATAATTAGGGATAACTCACGTCCAACTGTTCTTAACTCAATTATTACCAGATTAAAGCTTAAGTTGAAGACTGTTGTTGGCATATGAACATAAACAAAGAGTGATTTCAATGTCTTTCTAATAAAAAATTACGGACAAAAAGTGACCAATTAGAACTTTGAGCGAGTTTATACCTAGTTGACATAAACACATTTGGTTCCAAATTTTCGGATAGTTTATCGATGTGGATGGTTGAAACATTTGTTAGATGTTGTCATGGATACAAAAACATATGGCGGCCGTTTTGATTTGGAGGAATGAAAGAGGTGATAAACACTGTAAATCTCCTTTTATGATGAAATTACAACTCTGTTTAAGAGTTCAATCTCTCTCGGCGATTGGTCGTTTCCCTTAATATTGTAGGTAAATAGTGGAACAAGATTTTTCCGAGAATGGTTATCGATAATGGCAATGTAATACTGAAATAAAATCTCTCGGGAATTCTGTCACAACTCATTTGGTATCGTTTCAAAAGCATTGCAGAATTTTCCCGAATTATATCTTATTTGTGACATTTAAAATGACAGAATAACCTAATTTGGAAGTTGAAATTTGGATGAATGATTTATCTCTTTCATTGTTGATAATATTGTTTACGATTAGACCTTTCAATTTGACATTGAAATGTGAAAGTGAATCCGAATTCAAGTGATGGAAGGATAGTTGGTGTTGACGAGGCCGTGATGTAGGTAAGTTTTCCTGCACAAAATACGTGAGCAAGTTTTAGAAAAACTTGAAAATAAAAATATTTAGCATGTACATGTAACACAATTCTAGCAGTGTACATGTACTAGTTTGAAAAGTAAATATCTATTTTTTACATATTTTTTCATTATTATTTAATAAAATACATACTTCAGTCGAATATGCCGTTATGATGACTCAGTTATCTGTTGGACCGTAAAAGAAAACAGAAGTTCGCTGCAAGGTAGCTATTTCTTTAATTTTCATTAAACAAACAAAAGAAAAATTGCCAGGTCTTAGAGATACATTTTTATTCACTTTTCACCGAAAACGTTGCTGAAATCGCTTATTTTTTAATAAAGAACACAATTTGGAGTATTTTAAAATAAAGACTATGATCAATTCCATGAAGGTTTCTGCTTTTTTTTAATTTATCACTTAGTTCAAAATAATGTGTTATTCATCTGCTCGACAATTGATTGAAATGGTTGAATCATCTTGCATGTAACTTTTCCTATAGTGATGATATTTAATTCCCCTAAACAACTTCAAAGTAAGATACGATTTTGCTTGGTCTGATTTTGTACTTTTCTATGATTACCTTATACGGCATTTGTCAGTTCTTTTCTGTGTACGTGTATTTTAACACGTCGTTGATTTTCGGTAGTAATAGAGGATATAGAGTATATTTGTTTTTACCAGTGAGAGATAGAAATATATTTCACCGAATGAGCTCCGGAATTCGTATTTTGAATATAAAATACATTATTCCGGAGTTCACGAGTGAAATATATATTTCTATCTTTCACTAATAAAAGAAATTTTCTTTTTATTTTATGCTTTTAGTGCAAAGTGTGCGTTAATTTAACAGAAAAGTTGCAAGAAAACCGCTTGTTTATGACGTGACGTCATGATGTCAAATATTCAAATTTGAGCCCGTTTTCTAAACGTTCTCATTTGGGACGTTATGTGCGTTTGGGTACCAACGTGAAAAAGTCAGTGAAAATATAAAAATGATATTCCACTGATTGAAAACAGTGAAATACCGCTTTCATTTCACCGGGATAATTATTTAATTCACCGAAAAGCATAAAAAAGTTATATCGTTTCCGGATATCTTCTCAGTTAAATTGTATAAACCTTCCCTCTCTTACAAAATATCTTCCCTATCTATCACGTGAGTTATTTTAGATATCAAAAGAGAAGATTTTTAGAACGAGCGAGCTTTTTATATATATTTAGTCAGAATTGAAAGAAGTAAAGATAACTTTAATGCATTAAACCGACGCATTGCCGAACGGAAGCGATTTTGACCCCGCGCTCCTATGGAAAAAATATCCAAGAAAGTACCGGAAATACACAAGGCTATAAATAGAATTTATGCTACAAATATATTTTGCTAAATTTAATCGAAAGATAACATACCAGTCTCAGTAGCACTCTTTGAAAAGAAATCTGTTGCTGCTGTTGCTGCAGTGCATTAGAACATTCTAACATTGTGATGGTTTTAAAGCGGGGTATCTCCTGCATTTCACTACAGGCATGATGTTCTTATGAAAGTAGCTCAATTCTTTAAGCGCGCGCTTGCGCGGGTCGCCATCTTGTTAGTTTAAATATTTTAAGCTTTTGCCATGTTTCTATTAGTGTACATTTCTGTGATGAAGGAGAACATTTATTTCTTGCACTTTTGAATGGTTTAGGGAAAATATGAAAACCCCAAAACTTCAATATTGTTCTCCTTAGCTAGAATTTTATATTTAACACTGAATTGGGGAAAAATCTGCACTAACACGAATTATGTTGATATTATTTTTATTCCGACGTTTCGATTCAAATAATCTCAACAGGGAATAACAACAGCAATTTACGTGATGTCGTCAAAACAAAATAGCGGAAAATACGCGTATTAAATTATGTAAATTTATACACAAAGCAAATCCAAAATATGATAAAATAATTTTTTTTACCATTAACACTGGAAATTTCACAAATACTAAATGAAACGGCTCCTTTTTGTGTTATTATGCCTTGGATTAAAAGAGAAGCAATTATATCAGGGTAGTTCACAAACATTAATATGATAACTTAGATTTACCTCTATTTAAGTAACTTGGCTCAAATATGCACACTTTTAGGAAAAGACGAAATCTTTAGCTTCAAGATCACTTTTACAAATAACAAACAATTCCTATAGTTATGTTTTTCCTGGAGATTTTTACAAATAACTTCGCACAAATATGCCCCCAAATCAAGATGATGTATGACAATTTGCAAATATTGAAATTTTTTTATCTGGACTATATCTTTGTCGTGCATTAGCATAATTTTGAATAGCATGGCACAAATTTGTAGAATTTCAAGACAGTGTGTCAAATACTACATTCAAGTCTGATGAAGGACACATACAAAAAATAAGGGCACGTGACGGGAAACGGTGTGCTCGGCCGAATATTTTGACATTTTAGTTGTTACTATTTTTGGAGAGAACTAACCTCTATCTATTATTTTCTCAGAACAAATCGGACATTTTTTAAACATCATCGCAACATAATACATAATAAGTAATGTCGTCTGCACAACTTTATGAAGGCACTCCTTAAATTGACGAAAGCGGTCCGAAGATACATTTCCCGTAATCCGTCTCTTATAAATAAGGTGAAGGTAATGTTAAAACGAGGTTTTGAGTACTCTCACAGGTTTAACATTACACAATAAAGCTGATACCAGATATATAAACGTCTTATTTCCAAATATTTAACGAACGATCTTTGGTAAAATAGGTCGGAAAGAGTAACTGGCGACTTAAGATTTGCATTCTGGGCAATTTTACCATTCAACAACAGTAATTAAGTGAGAATTTTCATTGCAATTTAGATTCAAATGGGTAGAAATTTCGAGTTTAACGAGTATATTTGTTTGATTTCGTTAATATCCTGCTCAGGTAGATCTCAGAGATTGACTTTGTTCACCGGCCTTATGATTAACATTGACAACATAAACACATATTTATTGGATAACACACTTGTTTGCAATGAAGGAAATCGGACAGCGGTCAAAGTCCAAACCATTTAGGCTCTCTCTCGTGTATCCACCATTAACAATGGGATCCTTTTAGACTTGCTTACCGCCTTGGAACGGTCAGTGGCAAATCAAATTGCCACTGGGGGTTTAAACCAGGATCTAGGGTGTACCAACCTCACACTTGTCCCAACAGGTTCTCATATCAACACACAAGTACAAGTTGTCTTGGTGAAATAATTAACTTATTCAACATTGTAAATTTAAAATTTTAAATTTTACGAGTTTTTATAAAGTCAAAATGACAAGCTAACCATTTGTCTTATACATGTAGGGAAAGTTTTCGATGAACAGACATATACTGCACTGAGAAAAAAAGTTTGATGATTTCTAAAATATACAAATTCGATAATTAGGAAAAAAATATTAAACAATCCAGTACATGTATTTTATAATTATACACTCGCTCAAAGAAGGAAGCTAAAGCAAGCAATGTTATTCTATAAAGTTTATATATAGTATAAACTTTTAAATCTCCCCTCTATAGCACTTCTTCACTCAGTTCTTTTTTGTACAATTTGTTTAAATACTTTAAGCAATATATTACAATATATTCTGTTATGTACATAATGCTTCCTGTTCGTAAAGTTTAACATAAATTGTTCTTAACATGTATAAAAATTAGAAAATCTTCGGATCTAAATGAAGTACTCGCAGAAAATAGGCTACTTATAAAAATGTGAAATGTGCTTATCAGGAATCGCCACATTCAGAAAATAGAGCCTCCCCACACAGTCAAGAAGAAGAGAGAGAGGAAGAGAGCATGGTTAATAAAATGATCAGTTTCATAAAAGACACCACAAACAATTAACAAAACTGAGAACCTGAGGGGTAACCGCCTTGGAACGGTCGGTGGCTAATCAAATTGCCACTAGGGGTTTAAACCAGGTTCTAGGGTGCACCAACCTCACAAATGATAAGTTGGATTGGTGGCAATAATAAAATGATAAGTGCAAAAAGAAACAAAAATGGATAGTAGACTCAGTAGCCACGCTTCTTGTTGTAATATCGTTTAACAGAAACAAATGAACAATACATAGATTGAATGTCTTAATCTGAAGATATATGTGTTGATGTAATATTACATTCATTTCTTATGTTTTGGCATCTTCAGATCATATTGCGAGCGTTATAAATAATGCTTCCTGTGTTGACAATTTCTAAAAATAGTAATCGGGGAAAACCGCTATAGCTTATGTACGTTGTCAGCGGGCCGTCATCAGATCTAACAGTTTGTCAGATCTGACTTTAGTAAGAGTGCTTCTTCCTATACTTCAGCTTTGCAACCAGATCTTTGCTCCCACACCTCTTTATCAATGAGAATCTATCGCTTAAATGGAAGTTTTACATAGCGGTATACGAGTAATACATTAAATACCATAAGTTAACAAAGAATATCAAAAGGCGAAAGATAGGCGAATGTGATGTGTTGAAAACAGTAGTAGTGTCGGAGAATAACGAAGCTCGGTATCATAAACACATTTTTATAAAAATCTCCTCGAAACCGCTACTCTAGCAAGATCTGACGACGAGTCAGTAAAATTGATTTTTTATCAACAGCCTTCCAAACCATGCATATTGTTGCCTTCAAATTCGCAAAAGTAGCGATCGTTATATTGTTTATTGTATTCATTTATACAGTCTCATAAATAACTTAAAGGTAATGAAATTATCTTCAGTATAAAGCGTCTATTTTTATGTTAAAATTAGGCGTGAAAATTCTGACAGTTCATACTTTATTGAAACAAAAAAAAGAAAATCAATTATTATATTCAAAACCTTCGACAATTTTTCTCTGTATTGGTCATTTATTTATTAATTTGCTGTAAATTTATGTTGTGAACATTTGCACGTAGTAATAACGTTTACTGAATACTGAGCTGCTTCATAGAGAAATGAAAGGCAGTCACATGACACCAATAAGCCAATCAGACATGTGCTATTCTGGAGCTGCCTGAATACTGAGCTACTTCATAGAGAAATGAAACAGTCACATGACCCTAATAAGCCAATCAGATATGTGCTATTCTGGAGCAGCCTGAATATATAAGCCAATCAGATATGTGCTGTTCTGGAGCTGCCTGAATATATAGCTGCTTCAAAGAGAAATGAAACAGTCACATGACCCTAATAAGCCAATCAGATATGCGCTTTTCCGAAAAAATACAACAACAACAACGTTACAAGGTTTTTATTGTAGCTAAATATGTGGATTATTACAAATGAATATGTTTGTCCATATGATGTTAGGGAGGAGTTGCATTAACAGATTGTCTAAATGTTAGCATTTCAACCCTTTCCCCGACTTTAATACATACATAGGAATTTTCTCACTGCTAAGCCCCTGACCCGCATACTACCCGAACTTATTTTACCTCCATTTTTGTACACTAAACCTTTCTCTTTTCATCTACAATAACTATAATAAAAATTTTTTGAAAGATACTTCAATATTTATGAGACAAGAAAGAGTTTCTTCCCTTCGTATTGCCTTAATATCTAAACCCGCATATGTTTCCTTTCATTCATCAAAGTTTCTGAAAACAAATCTAACCGATACATTCTCAAGCTTATCCTTATTAATTTGCACACAAAAGAAAAGTTTAGCTTTTTGTGTGTAAACTAAAGCTAAAACGATCAGATCATCAGATCTTATTAGCACGGCAGACACATTTGTTTTGATTTTATATCGTGTTGAGTATTTCATTAGGGCGTTATGTGTTTTTGTTGTGAATGACGACTACCATTGATGACCCAGTCGAATGTTTTGTACACATTGTTTCAAAGATGTTGCAAAAAACTCTCAGAGATAAGGTTACCTGAAATGTTTATTCCAGCACGAATAAAGAAGTCAGCTTAAGACATTCTGGGAGTTTGATCATCAGCTGAACGTTTTCGGTAATTATGGCTGACGCAGGAACGCTAATTTGTCAAAGTATTGTTTGTAAACTTATCTTGTTCGCTCTTCACAGAACAAGGATTAAAGACACTCCGATCAATGACTCTAATGGTCTAACCGAATCAGAGATGTTAAACAATTGTCTTTAATTTGGAATACATTTTGTACCCCTATGGTGTTTTCACGGCCTCTGTTAGCACAAATCCCTGCCATCACATGTGGCAAACCGAATGACGATGATAAATAGTATGTGACCATTTAGATATCTTTTAACACTTTATATGATTTTTGTATTTGTCTGCTTTATTTTATCATTTTATATTATTACTTAAGCTGGTGAAATTTTATATTAATTTATTAAAATATTTTATTCATTAGTTTGATTAAAAATAAAAGATAAAATTCTGTTAAAAAGTCCGTGATGATTAATGTTACTGTAAGGGGACGTAACCGCTGCGAGGAGTTTGGTGTTTTCACGTAAGGGGAAGTAACCGCTGCGAGGCGTTGGGTGTTTTCACGTAAGGGGAAGTTACCGCTGTGTCGGGAATATGGCGCGATGTCGCACGACATCGCCTGGCTTCTTTTTTGGCGCGGTTTAATGGTGTTGACATATCAGTTTGAATAAAGGAACGAACCTGACACAACACTTTGTGTTCATTCCACTATACGATCCTATCATAACATAGAAAACCCCCCGCACACGCTGCGAGGGGTTGGTGTTTTTCACGTAAGAGGAAGTAAAGCTGCGAGGCGTTTGGTGTTTTCACGTTAGGGGAAGTAACCGCTGCGAGGGGTTGGTGTTTTCACGTAAGGGGAAGTAACCGCTGCGAGGCGTTGGGTGTTTTCACGTAAGGGGAAGTTACCGCTAAGAAGCGTAGTGTTTTCGCGTAAGGGGAAGTAACCGCTGCGAGGAGTTGGGTGTTTTCACGTCAGGGAAAGTAACCGCTGCGAGGAGTAGGGAGTTTTCACGAAAGGGAAAGTAACCGCTGTGAGGAGTTGGTGTTTTCGCGTAAGGGGAAGTAACCGCTGCGAGGAGTTGGGTGTTTTCACGTAAGGGGAAGTTACCGCTAAGAGGCGTTGTGTGTTTTCACGTAAGAGGAAGTAACCGCTGCGAGGAGTTGGGTGTTTTCACGTAATAGGAAGTAAGTACTGCAAGGCGTTTGGTGTTTTCATGGAAGTAACCGCTGCGAGGAATTTGGTAATTGGACACGTATAAGAAAAAAAAAGAGATTAAACTACTGTTTGACTTACCTTTGGTCGTGCTTATGCCAAAGTTACTGCAGTTATCACACTCACTCTAACACGAGCAAGTCAGTCGTTTTGATGCTTTTCGTTAGTTTAAGGTAATGCCAATCCGTAAACCCCGCATGTAGTTCATTTAACTGGCTTGTTAAGAATAATAGCTAACGTTCCAATAGAAAAGGAAACAGCTTAGCAGTTACAAGAAGAAGCTTAAGAAAACCTGATTTGAAATTGGAAAAGTTTAAGCCTATTACAGTGAATTAAAACTTCTTTGGGATTACTTTATTTTATGTGGGTTCAATTGCTTGTCCAAAAAGCGCCACAAACATAGCTGCGGTTCTTTGTATTGTCTTGGACACCCAAGTACATGCATTTAATGTATATTTACACTTCAACTTTGTCCTCTACGATGAAGTCTTAGTCATCTAACGAAAATAATTTGTAATGATAAACAGTGTGACGTATTACATTAAAAGGCGTGGCTTTAGTAGAATCTTTAAGGATTTAATGGACGTTGCACAAAGTATTGACGTCGCCGAGCAAGCACGTTTAGCGGCGTGAAGTTGGCGGCCTAGCGGCCTGGCAGCCTACGTGAAGTTAACGGGTTATAAACGCTGCATTTAACATGAAATGCATTGTAAGTTGTAACTTGATTCAGAGCCATTATTTTATTTGGGTATTAACTTTTTTCAGACGTTCTACTTCATGTTTCGGGTTGTGTACGTTGCAGCGGCATTTTTATAACTTAATTTAAGAGCCTTGATTTTTTTAGTATGAACGTTTATTTGTTGAGAGTTTAGGCCGCAAAGCTTATAAAATCTAATAGTTAATTCCATGTGTTTTTCTTCGGGTCATGAACATTTATAACATGATTCCGAGCCATCAATTTTAATATTAGCTTATTCTGTAATCATCAAACGTTTCAGAAACGAAGCTGCTCATCAGCTTCATAATATGAAATTTAAAAATAAGTTCACTTTAGTTTTTCGGGTTATGTACGCTGCACTGGACAAGAAATGCATTTATATCTTGATTAAGAGCTTCTATTTTATTTGACTATAAACATTTGCTCAGACGTTTAGGACGACACGTCGCTTGGCCGCCATATTCATGCCGCTAGGTTTCCAACTTTATGCCGCTAGGCTTCCAACTTTATGCCGCTAGGCTTCCAACTTTATGCCGCTAGGCTTCCAACTTTATGCCGCTAGGCTTCCAATTTTATGTCGCTAGGCTTCCAACTTTATGCCGCTAGGCCGCCAACACAAATCTGTCATCGAGGCCGTTCCAACATCCATTCGAAAAAGCCGTAATAAAACTTTTTTATTTCATAATTTCTGTATTAATGAGAGTATTCATGTGTGTAAATATAAGGACTGAACCAATAGTTGATAGTTTTTATTTAGGTATGAAAACAATTGGATTGTTTAAAGTACGCGAGAAGCCATTCGAGCTTCAGTCACTTTAAACAATCCATCTGTTTTCCATTTCATATTTTGTATCGATATCGATTTCGCTATTCGAATACTGAACTTTATATAAATATTCGAAGATACGTTTTTCCCCAATAAAATTCACATTTAATACCAGAAACGGTTTGTATATGGATATTTTAGAATCGTATTGTTGCAAATACCTTAAAAATCCTGTATACCAAATAACTACTAATAGCGTATATGACAAGTATTGTTCATCACATTTAAACGATAAAATTCTGTCGATAAACTGTTCACTTTGATTGACTTTGGCGACAAAATTGAATCGGGAGGTTCATTTCATTTAGTTAGATTGCATTATGGAGTTTGGTTTCCAGACAGTTATAAATTCTAGAAATGTTAAAGAAGAAGAAATATGCATGTGAATACTTGTGCACTTGGTTTCAATGTCCTAGTTTAAAAGAAATGTCGATTCCTGAAGGACATTCTATCATTTAACAATTTCACATTGAAACATTCGGAAATGTTGATTAGGTTTCAGAACAATTTAAGTTTGAAGCGTACACTGCTAACTGGATTTGTTTTCAAAAGGTCTGTTATTTGGGATTAATCGCAATAACAGCTAACCGGTAGAGAAACAAGTTAGCAAATGACCGGTTATGGTTAACAATGGGATAACATGTATCTCTGGTTGAAACGTGCGGTACTTCCGGCTGGAAAAATCAGACTCTCTTACAATGTTTTGTTAATTCCAAACAGCCTCGTTGTGGTTTTGTTGAAAAGATACCGATGGAAAGATTCTACCAGCAAATCATGGCCAAACTTTCCTAGCTGTATATTTATGATTAATTGCTATCCAAGCAATTCAGCAATAGTTTCGATTATAGAAGGGCACTCTATCATTATTTCTTTGTATAAACTATTTTTTAACAAAATTCAAAAGGTTACGCTGTAAAATTGGTACATTTAATAGAGATTGTCATGGCTTAACAGCTTATAAAACATTAAAAAACTTATATAAATGTGAAAGGGAAAAAAGATTTTCCCTTTTGATTTTTGACAGCATTTATGGTTTTATAGTTCGTACTGGACTTTTGGCATATACATGTTTATGTACAAAATCATTTTGAGTAATAAATACATTTCATTCGCGAATCTCTTTCTTACTAAAAAATAATGCATTCAGGCTTTAATTTCGCTAGGGTGAATGTTCATTGTTTCTTCCTTTATGTAATGTAAATTATAACGTAGTTTCGTATTTATTATCTCTGAAATGACACTTAAGACACAGAGGTTTAAGAACTAAATTTCTATAATAAAATGCGTGAGAATAGCACACACGTCATTTTCTTTTATATGTCTTCAAATTGAGCTACATTATCGTTTAATTAGTTTTTTACTAGTGTTTGATATCAGAAAAAAATATTGTCAGAAATTGTTTCTTTTAAATTAGAGTCGTTAAAAGAATCGGAAGAAGCGATTCGGATCGCTACTGTATAAAAACTGATAAACTATAAATAGTAGAGATCAGATCCGATCCGGTCATAACTCTCCGGTCTTTTTACTCCTACAAGTAGCGATTCAAACGCCCAAAGCGATTCGTTTCGATTCCATTCCGTTTCCGATTCGATTGCGCTTCCATTGCGTTCCTAACGGGACCGGTTTGGGGTCCACTTCCGATCCGATTGTCAATTTCATGATTTTCAGAACTGTAAGATGACAATATTAGAACAAGACTTGTGAGCTTGGTAAATAACGTTGTTTAATCCAACATGCTTTACTGAAATATCAACTTGAACTACAACTTTTTTTTTCGTTCACATGTTAACTGCATTAGATGTGTAGCTCGGATTAAATACTATTTTTATTTTAAATAGTGGAAGACAACCGTGAAATACGTTGTGCTTGCACCATGCTGAATAAAACAAGTGACAACGCTTGTTCATACAGCACAAATTCCCCATACAGTCGAGAAAATTAAGAAAAAAGAGTATATTCTATTAAATGACAAATCTAAACAAATCAATAATAATTTATAACAAAACAATTCCTGTTAACATTTCGTGTCAAAAGTAGTCTTCGAATATGTTATTGTTATCGCACCAATCTTTGTCTCGTATTATGACGTACTTCATTTCACTTTCAAATGAGTCTCGTACCTCCAAACGTGTCTGAACATTTCAAAATCAGACGTGAGCCTATAAAATGCAAAAAAAGACATTTGGATTTTATACGGAAATCCATCGGCAAATAAATAGCTAAATCCTTTTACTTGAATGACAGTAAGCGCTATTGTTCACGCTTCTGGTCTAAACAAGGTTTCATAAGCAGAGGGAAATTTCTGCGACGAAGAAGACGTATAAACTTCTCTAGTCGTAATTGTTTTAGGAGATAAAAGCTCTTTTCTAAGAACAAGAAATTTGAAAATCGATTGCTGTCTTAGGGCAGAAAAATGAGGATCAGTTGAAAGAAAAGTAAAATTAGATAGTCTTTATTATGCTCGGAGAAGAAGTTTCCCGATTCATTTTCTCATTAGGAACCGAACTTTATCAAGAAACAAATACAGGGAAATTACACCAAATTACCGAGAAGGCTTCAAAGGATTATTGCAATATCTGTCATTACACAGAAGCCGTGTAAATGCCTTCTGCTGTTTATATACTTCTTGACACGTACTGAATCGTTTCTCCAGCTACAGGAGTGACCATTGTAACGGCTTAACCGAACGCCGCAGCTTAACTTTGCTACGGAGATGTCAACTGATTTTGTTCATTTCTAAGATTATGTAAATTATATAAACTCAGTAAACCTTCCTGTTGATAGTGTACATGTAACATAAAACATAATACAAAATGTAGAACTGAAAACAACGTTCTAACGAAAGCGCATAAATCACTGGGGTGAAAAGTATTTACTACACAACCTATTAATCCTTGGATTTTGACTGGTTTACAGATGTCACATGACTGCCATGTACAATGTACAGACCATTCACTAAAACCCGAGTTCAGACGCTGATATTTCAGAATCTATTTTCATGAAAGAAACTGCTAAACATTGTAAAAGCTATTGAAAATAAATGCTCTCATTCGTCCCCAAACTAACGGCAAAACTGGTCTTTCCATGTATTTAATTAATCCCTTTGTCTTATTATATACGCCTATCAATAAATATATATTCTAGACTTCCCTGATTGATCCCCCTCCTCCCCCCGAATAGCGGTATATTCCTGATACCCTCCTCCCTCCCTCCGAATGGCGGTATAAGACTTCCTTGATTCCCCTCCTCCCTCCCCCGAATTGCGGTATATTTCTGATCCCCCTTCCCCCCCTCCGAATGGCGGTATTATTCTTCCCTGATCCCCCTACATCCCCGAATAGTGGTATATATTTCTGATCCCCCTCCTCCCCCGAATGGTGGTATATATTCCTGATCCCCCGCCACCCCCGAATAGTGGTATATATTCCTGATCCCCCTCCCCCCCCGGAATGGCGGTATAGGACTTTCCTGATCCTCTCCGTCCTCCCCCGAATGGCGGTATAAGACTTCCTAGAACCCCCTACTTCCTCCCCCCCCCCCCCCCCGTATGGTTGGGTAAGGTTTTGGCTAGATTTCTAAATAACACTCAAACTAATACGCTTATAGGGCTGTCAAGTCATGGGTTTTTATGATTACAGTCTTCTCTATGTCCAGATAATAGTAGTTTACTCAGTCATTCGTGAAAATGAACCTGTCCGGGCTACAAATGTTTCCTGTTCAAACGTACTTTTTTAAGCTAAGCAGAAATCTGGTAAGAATTATGACTGCATAAAAACTGTCTGCACCGGAGGTCAATATCTTTTCTCGAAACTTGGTATGCATTCTAATGCAATACGAGAAGTATGCACAACATTTTATTTTCACCAGAGGTCTACGGTCAGGGTCTTTTACTAAAAATAGAAACACCTAATATTTCAATAGAAAAACCTAATATTTCAATACTTCATTACATAAACCATACATTGTAAAGTAAATGAGATACCTAGGGTGATGACACTTGGTTTACAGATTTGATGTTTACCATTACGTATGATTATTACAGCATTATGTACAATATTTCATTTTTCACCAAGCAAAAGTTTTAGACATTTTTACAAATCCCAGCTATGTTGATCTTGATCTAATAAAGGAATAATTTAATAAACCTAAATAATTAATCAGGTATTAAAACAAAAATTATTCAATTGTTTTCAATATTTCACTGGTTGGAGTCGGTAAGCTTTAAATAAATTTACAAAGTTAAACAGAATTAGAGATTTGATAACAGTTACTTTTCTAACAACGTTAAGTTTCGTTTTGACCAAGATAAATCATTCACATTTATTGATAATTTCTGGTCTTTAAACGTTTTAATGAAACAAACTATTTATTTCTATATGAGCGACCAACACAAACGAAGTATCCTCTACCCGCTTTTTAGAAACAGCTTAATATCATAGCAGATATTTGTTTTTTTTACCAGAGTAAGATAGAAATATATTTCATCGAATGAGATCAGGAATTCGTATTTTCACGAGTCGCGATGTAGTGGAATTATAACACTTTTATTTCACTGAGAATATTCTATTAGTCACTGGAAAACATACAATAAAATCATTTTACGAACAAATTAACGAATACAAAATTTCTCTCTAAGTGTTCACCTGCCTCCATTCGTAATATAGCTTTAATATTTTATGAACATCTCTCCAATTATCTCTCCATTTATAACAAATAGATTACCTAACATAGAATAATATGTAACCGTCACATTCAATAACATTAGATTATTAAACACTATATAACGAGAAATAGCTCTGTGAATAACTTTCTTGTGAAACTGACAAAAATGATCAAAATTAAATAACTTTGTCAGACATATTAACTACGAAAGAAGTTTTGGTTGTTTAGCTCGACTTTTCAAAGCAACATCATAGATCTACGCCGTTTCAAAGAGTATGTACATTTTTGTAAAATAGTTTCGTTATCAACATTCTTCCGGATACATCTCAGCACCGATGGAAATAATTTATTTGGTTGTTCTTAAAACCACGTTTTACATGATTGTATTAAAACATTTCATTGCTCGAAAACAATCAGGTCAAAAGCCATCTTAAAAAGGTAAATACAATATACAAAAACATGAACAAAGTTTGTTTCGAAAGTTAACAGAGCAGATCCAAATCAGACGGCACGCGATGTGCCAGCTTCTTGTTCTAAACCGTTTTCCCATGGAATAACAACCATATTCAATGAAAGAAAGAGTTATATTTTAAATTAATTAAAAATAATTTTCTAACCTAACGAAAATGAGCTCTAATTTATTTTCGCATTGTTAATTTTATTGATTTATCTGTCTTATAAATGTACGATTTTTTTCATAATTAAGACAAAAATTACCTTTTATAGTATATTGAATTCACAAATTCAACACTTTTTTCTTTTTACAACATTTTTTTAACAATATTCACTTGTCCATGAGAAATACGTGAAAAAAGAAAGCACAAGCATGTGAGATTAGCAAGTACAATGCAAACCGAATGAAACGAAGTTTTGCATCAAGTATTTCGGCGCTGCTTTTTTCTCCGTGTGTAGTTTATTTCCAGCTTACGGAAATTCGCAAAAAAGAGAATATTAACCGTTTTGTCGAAATATAGGCAGTTGTAAATATGTCAGAATTTCATTTTTATTTTTTATTGTCCGACGAGACGAACTTATCTATCTAATAAGTTTCAGATTCTAACTGTCAATAAGATTAAATTATCTGCTGATATATCGCAAGTAGACATAAAACCTGTATCCATAGACGAAATAATCTACACCATATTTCAAACGCTGCACCATTTATCATTAAAAAGAAGCCCGTGTGAACTATTTAAAAATACTTCATGGACCGTTTGTTAAACATCTGCACAATTTGCGATTTATTTTGTCAGGTATTAAAAATTAATGTAAAACGATCGTGTACTATAAGTAAAATTAAAAAATTCAACATTCAAAATTGTTGATTTGAGGTATTTTCATCTCAGATGCATGTTTCGGTAGCTGGAGAGCTCAAAATATGAAATTCAATCCACCAAATGTAAAATATCACTATCGTCATTACCTTCATCATCGTCAGCAAGACATCACCATCACCACCACCATCATCATCATAACTATCATCTTCATTATAAAAGAATATGTGGGACAGGTTCATAATGTTTCGTGTTTATCAAGATAGGAATGTTTTATCATTAAAAAGATCAGTAAGTTTATTGAGCAGCTAAAGAACGGATATAATATTTAATATCGTGTTAGAACATGCAATGTAATTATAATTAGCTAGCACTAATTGACTATCAATTAAATCATTCATGAAAGATCACAGCAATATGCCGTCAAAAAGCTAGACGTCTAGACCTCAGTAACAGAAATAGCTCATTGTTTCCCCTCTAACAGATATTAACTACATCTTACCACGCACCGATAGTTTCCATTCGCAACAAAACAGCCGAGCTTTGCGTGGTTTGCCTGACAATTGCAATATACGTCGTACACTAATTTGGCATGCAATGAATTTAAGAACAGGTTACTGAATTTCGTTTGTTTTGCGTTTCGCGGATGCATGAACTGTACTCAATATAGGAACATTAAAATTAGGTTGTTTTACTGCAAATATCAACAAAATATTTTTTGTAAGTCTCATGCATTGATGTAGTATGTGATGTGTGGGTATACACCCACCCAAAGTTCTAATTGGTTATCAAATGTGTATGTTTACAATGTATGCTGATTTCGTTTCTTCCCTATGTCAAGAGAGGGATTAAAAAAGAACTGCTTTGTCTTGATATCAATTATTCAATGTTTTCTTAATCTTTATTGAATTTTATTGAATCAATCCAATACCCTTTACTTACATCGCAGGCTCAAAATTAGAACGGTCTTTAATTTAAAGGGAGGTAATTAAAAAATACTTTAAAACGCATTTAAGAATTGAAACATGCTGCGGAGTAATACGATTTTATGTTATTCTAACTAATGAGCGATTATATGTAAACACAACAAACATTTCAGAGTAGTTTTCCATTTGCTTCACCTTAGACTGCTTGAAATGCATTTTCTTTAGAAAAATTAAAGATAACTCACACTGTTTCAAAGTCAAATAATATCGGTGTAGTTAGAACATTGGTTAAGTGCAGTAAGATCGGTTAATTGTAAATCAAACCAATTGATCTATCTGCCAAAACATTAAAAAAACACAAAAAAACTTTACTTGTTTTTATGTCCCTTGTAATTAGTCCAAATTAATACACTAGAAAAATCCCGGGCATTTCATTAATATACGTGTTTATTAAAGAAAATGCTATTTTAATTTTTGACTTTGTCAATGTTCATAAATCTGTCGTTACTGGAACAATAAAAATAAAAATAATTAAACCAGGTTGCAGCTTCCTATACCAATAAATAGAATACAACTTTAGAGACTCCCATGTTATAAAATTTCGAAACTGACGAACATCGTCATCAACGTCATGACCATCCTTTTTTTCAAATATTATAACTCTGTTTTTAAGCTTTATAATAAATGGTTGCATTCATCCTTTTTAAGTGGCAAAACGGCACGGTTGCGCACCATATAAGAAATGTCTGCCTTGTGCGTTGAAAATCACCCCATAAACGAAAAAAATGTGTTTACGCGGCGTTACTGCTATGCGGCGTTACGGTGCATACACGAACAAAGCGACAAAAGATATAGAGGATATTTGTTTTTACCAGTGTAAGATAGAAATATATTTCACCGAGTGAGCTCCGGAATTCGTATTTTCAGGAGTGGCGAAGCCACGAGTGAAAATACATAATTCCGGAGTTCACGAGAGAAATATATTCCTATCTTTCACTGGTGAAAACAATTTTTCTTTTTATGTTATGCTTTTAGAGCAAAATTTGCGTGAATTTGACAGAAAAATTGCAAGAAATGGCGCCAAAACCGCTTGCATATGACGTGACGTTATACCGTCAAATAAACGTTCTCATTTGGTATGTTATATGCGTTTGGGTAACGTGAAAAATCAGTGAAAATAAAAATGATATTCCACTGTTTAAAAACAGTGAAATACCACTTTTATTTCACCGGGAAAATTCTATAATTCGCTGAAAAGAATAAAATGAGACCTCTTTCATACCAGTTTGGGATCACCGGGGTTCTTCCAAGTGCTTGAAGAAAACTAATTTGTTCAACAATATTACACTTGATCATTCCAGAATTGGCTAAAGGTCTAGTGGTCACAATTTATTATCTTTGCAAACACATCGTGTTATCGTTGATTTTATCATTCGATATGATATCGGGGAAGCTGCAATGTTGCAAGCATTGTGCATAATGCATTCCAAATGGAGTCCAAGTCAGACTGCTTTTGTCGTTTCACCTGTTGTTTTGTACCTGATGATTTCTATATGTGTACTTCTCTGAATAAGGTATTTTTTCTTGATATTGAAACGAACATGATTCCTGTTACACGCAAATTTGGATTAATTGAACTATATGTGAACTTATGTTGAAACTAACCGTTCAAAGGTGGTAACCCCTTCGTTCTCTCATTTGATTGTATTGGGATGCTGTGTAAAGTGCGTGTGGCTTTTTATGAATTCAACCTTTCTTTTTTAACGTGGAGACGTGGAGATTTGACAATGAAGCATTTTTCAAATATTTTGAACCATAATTCTCGAAATGTTGCGCGTGTGAATATTGTTTATTATAGGCCGATACACTAATTATTATTGTTCGAACGTTTTTTGAAGAACAAATTTCGTTAACGATATTTTAAAGTGTGGAAGTAGGCGTGACTTACAAAGTAAGAGGCAAAGGAAATAATTTAAATATTGATTTGAGCTTTGAGTTTTTTGGCTGATGATAAACTTCTTAAACCCCCTCCTCCAACCCGAAAAGCGGTATATTCCTGATCCCCACCTCCCTCCCCCCGAATAGCGTTATATATTTCTAATCCCTCTTCTCCCTCCCCCGAATGGCGGTACATGTGTAAGACTTCCCTGGTCCACCTCACCCCGAATGGCGGTAAAAGTCTTCCCTGATCCCCTCCTCCCCCTAATAGTGGTATATATTCCTGATCACCCTCCTCCCTCCCCCGAAAAGCGGTATAAGACTTCCTAGATCCCCATCCTCCCTCCCCCGAATGGCGGTATAAGTCTACCCTGATCCTCTCCTTCCTCCTCTGAATAGTAGTATATATTCCTGATCCCCCTCCTCCCTCCCCCCGAATGGCGCTAAAGTCTTCCCTGATCCCCTCCTCCCCCGAATAGTGGTATATATTCCTGATCCCCATCCTCCCTCCCCCCGAATGGCGGTATAAGTCTTCCCTGATCCCCTCCTCACTCGAATAGCGATATATATTCCCGATCCCCCTCCTCCCTCCCCCCAAAAGGCGGTTTAAGACTTCATTGATCCCCCTCTTTCCTCCCTACGAATGACGGTATAGGTCTTCCCTGATCCTTTCCTCCCTTCCCCGAATGGCGTTATAAGACTTCCTAGATCCCCCTACTCCCTCCCCCCGAATGGCGGTATTGTATTTCCCTAATCTGCCTTCTCCACCCCCACCCCCCGAGTGGCGGTATAGGTCTTCCCTGATCCCCATCCTCCCTTCCCCGAATGGCTGTATAAGTCTTCCATGATCCCCCTATTCCCTCCCCCCGAATGGCGGTATAAGACGCCATTGATCCGCCTCCTAACTCCCCTCGAATGGCGGTATAAGACTTCCCTGTCCCCCTTCTCTCTCCCCCCGAATGGCGGTATATTCCTGATCCTTCTCCTCCCTCCCCCATATTGGCGGTATAAGACTTCCCTGATCTCCCTTCTCCCTCCCCCGAATGGCAGTATATTTCTGATCCTTCTCCTCCCTCCACACATGGCGGTATAAGACTTCCCTGATCCTCCTCCTCCCTCCCCCCAAATGTCGGTAAAAAACTTCCCTGAATCCCCTTCTCCCTCCCCCGTATGGAGGTATGACTTCCTTGATCCCCCTTCTCCCCCCCCCCCCCAATGAGGTATATTTCTGTTCCACCCTGGCTAACCTTGTACGATTCGTGAACGATACACTACTCCGCGATCAAGGCATATGCAACGTTTTTAACCGGCATAACCGGTGTCAATGTAGGAGGTTTTGTGGGGTACAGTTTTGGCTAGATTTCTAAATAACACTCAAACCAATAGGCTTATACGGCTGTCAAGTCATTCGTGAACATGAACCTGTCCGGGCTGCAAATGTTCCCTGTTCAAACGTACATTTTCTTGAGCTAAGCAGAAATCTGGTGAAGAATTATTACTGCATAAAATCAGTCTGCACCGGAGGTCAAGATCTTTTCTCGAAACTTGGTATGCATTCTTGTGCAATATGAGAATTATGCACAACATTTTTTTTTCACCAGAGGTCTACAGTCAGGTGTCTTTTACTAAAAATAGAAAAAAAACTTATATTTCAATTACTTATTACATAAAAGTAAACGAGAGAGGGTGATGACACTTGGTATACAGATTTGATGTTTACCATCACGTAAGGTTACATGTATTACAGCATTATGTAAAACATTTCATTTTTCACAAAGCAAAAACTTTAGACAATTTTACAAACCTCTGTGTGGAAAACAGTAATGTTGATGTTGATCTAAAAAAAGAAATAATTTAATAAACCTAAATAATTAATCAGGTATTGAAACAAAAATTGTTCAATTGTTTTCAATATTTCAGTGGATGAAGTCGGTAAGCTTTAAATAAATTTCAAAGTTTGACAGAATTAGAGATTTGATAACAGTTACTTTTTTACAATGTTATGTTTTGTTTCGTTTTGACCAAGATAAATCATTCAAATTTATTGGTAATTTCTGGTCTTAAAACGTTTGAATAAAACAAACTATTTATTTCTATATGAGCGACCAACACAAACGAAGTATCCTCTACCCGCTTTTTAAAAACAGCTTTATATCATAGCAGATATTTGTTTGTTTTTTTACTAGAGTAAGATAGAAATATATTTCATCGAATGACCTCAGGAATTCGTATTTTCACGAGTGGCGAAGTAGTGAAATTATAACACTTTTATTTCACTGAGAATATTCTATTAGTCACTGGAAAACATACAATAAAAAACATTTTAAGAACAAATTAACGAATACAAAATTTCTCTGTAAGTGTTCACCTGCCTCCATTCGCAATATAGCTTTAATATTTTATGAACATCTCTCCAATTATCTCTTCATTTATAACAAATAGATTACCTAACATAGAATAATATGTAACCGCCACACTCCATAACATTAGATTATTAAACACTATATAACGAGAAAATAGCCCTGTGAATAACTTCCTTGTGAAACTGACAAAAATGATCAAAATTAAATAACTTTGTCAGACTTATTAACTACGAAAGAAGTTTTGGTTGTTTAGCTCGACTTTTCAAAGCAACATCATAGATCTACGCCGTTTCAAAGAGTATGTACATTTTTGTAAAATAGTTTCGTTATCAACATTCTTCCGGATACATCTCAGCCCCTACGGAAATAATTTATTTGGTTATTCTTAAAACCACGTTTTACATGATTGTATTAAAAACATTTCATTGCTCGAAAAAAATCAGGTCAAAAGCCATCTTAAAAAGGTAAATACAATATACAAAAAACATGAACAAAGTTTGTTTCGAAAGTTATGTGTCAAAATGAAATGATTGGCCATGCATATTGATAAATTAAAGCAAAATATTTTATAATGTTATTAAACCTTGTAATGATAAAAAATCCTTCCATAAAAGCCTCACAGCATTATAATCAACAAACATATACAGAAAAAAACCTGCATGAGCTGACCAATGACAAACTACACAACGAGAACATATTTTAATGATTATTATTAAATATTTTTAGTCCTAAAGTTTAGCCATCGGTTGTTAATATTTCGTTTAAACGAATTAGTATTTCGTTTAAACGAAATAATATTTCATTTGAACGAAGTAATATCCTTAAAAAGTATGGAAAATGAAAAAAAGTAATAAGCTAAATGTCAGGGACTCCGTATTGATGTAACGTTAATGTTATAATAAACTTGTTCATTGTTAAACGTGTTCATTATAGGTAATTGCATAATATCAAATGAAATTAGTTTACATATCGTTAAGAAGGAAATTGTTAAGTAAATGCCCATATATTTTGTTATAAAAAGGTATTGTTAGGTGATTCGCTTTTAGATTCAACCGATTTGCTTTAAACTTTTACTCCATATATACTGGTTTTATCGCGTGTGCAACAAATGTAGATTCAGATCAGCCAGCATATCCGTTTCTTGGTCAGAAATAACCTAATAAATCAAAAGTGAACAGAGCAGATCCAAATCAGAAGGCACGCGATGTGTCAGCTTCTGGTTCAAAACCGTTCTCTCATGGGATAACAACCATATTCAATGAAGGAAAGAGTTATATTTAATTAAAAATAACTTTCTAACATACCGAAAAAGAGCTCTAAATTATTTTCGCATCGTTTATTTTATTGATTTTATCTGTCTTATAAATGTACGATTTTTATCATAATTTACACAAAAAATAACCTTTTCTACTATATATTGAATTATACAAATTCAACACGTTTTTCTTTTTTTTACAACAATTTGTTTTAACGTTAATATTCACTTGCCTATGAGAAATACGTAACAAACAGCACAAGAATGTGAGATAAGCAAGTACAATACTAACTGAATGAAACGAAGTTTTGCATCAAGTATTTCCACGCAGCTTTTTTCTCCGTGTGTAATTTATTTCCAGCTTAGGAAATACGCCAAAAAGAGAATATTAACCGTGTTGTCGAAATGCAGGCAGTTGTATAGATGTCAGAATTTCATTTTTATTTTTTATTGTCCGACAAGACGACCTTAACTATCTAATAAGTTACAGGTTCAAACTGTCAATAAGATTAAATTATCAGCGGATATATCCCAAGTAGACATAAAACCTTTATCTTTGAACTTTGAGCTTTTATTTCAAGCACTCGGCAAATATTTGCCTTTGGCTATATACAGTTACAAACATAACAATTAACATAGAGAAATAAAATGATATAATCACAGAAAAGGACAGAAAACACAAGCAACATAATTATGAAAAATCAATATTACTCAGTGTATCAGAACGTAGTACAAAAGCATCCCTTAAGTATTTACATAGTTTTAATTGTATTGTGACATTTTTTGAGGCCATAATGGAAATAAATTTAGTTATAGTTGGCCATGCAGTAAGACCGAAATATTTTTTACGAATATCAGTATATCTTGAACAGCAGAGCAGGAAATGGTATTCTGATTCGACTAATTTTTGTGGACAGACCTTGCATACTCTTTGATTCCTATCAATATTATTATTTCTTCCAGTTTCTATCTCTAAAGAGTGTGAGCATAATCTAAATTGGGTTGGATGTTTACGTATTTTTTCTGATTTAACATTAAGAAGATAATCTTCAAAACAGAAAGTAGTTTTATATTTTCTATAATAGTCAAATTTAGAGGATTCGTGTAGGCTTGTTGACCAGTACTGAATATATTGATGGCGTATACGTGTTTTTAACATGGGAAAATAATTTCTATTTACATCAAAATCGGTATAAAGATATGCAAAACCGAGGTTATCTATATACGAACTCATACGAGAGGCCCATGAGTTCCTATTACTAATTTGATTAAGGTAAATATCGTGCAATGTTGGATTGACATTATTTTTGATTTTAATCCAGAATTTAATGGCCCTTTCTTTACAAATTATAGATAAGGGAAATCTTCCCAGCTCACCCAACACTGCTGCATTAGGTGTTTGCTTTTTTACTCCCAGGATAGTTTTGCAAAAAAGAATATGCAATTTGTCTACCTCTTTGAAATCGTAAATTCCCCACACTTCCGAACCATACATTATTATTGGAGCAACTAAAGAATCAAACAAATACGGTTTGGTTTTAATATCTAACTTAACTCTTGTAAATAATGATAATAAACTATGATATGCCTTGAGAGCTTGGTCAGATAACGTTGTCATTGCATATCTTAAATTACCTGTGTACATGAACTTAATGCCTAAATAAATAAAATAATCGACTTTTTCAACTACATTAATATAAAAATCTTCAACATGATTTTGTCTTCTTTTTCAAAAATACATACTTTTGTTTTTCTTACATTAATTTTTAACCCCCATTTTTCAGAATATCTACATAAATTATTGATTTGATCTTGCAGACTTACAGGATCCGTTGTGAATTAAACAATATCATCAGCAAATAAAATCAAATACATTGATAACATACTTATATCATAATCGGTTAATTGGTCATAATTAATACTATTTACTATATCATTAACGAAAAGGATAAAAAGCAGAGGGGAGAGTGGCTCCCCCTGTTTTACCCCGAGGGTGACGTCAGAAAAGTCTGACATATTATTATTTATATCAAGTCTAACGCAAGAGTTTACACTGCTATAAATTGCTTTAATCATTCTAAGCATTTTACAACTGACACCAGATTCAACAAGTTTAACCCACAGTGCCTCGTGTATAACGGTATCGAAGGCCCTTTCGTAGTCTATAAAAATGCACCATAGTTTAGAACGTGCTAAAATCTTCTGAATAAGGGAGTAGAGAATGAATATAGCGTCAGATGTAGAACGTTTATCTCTAAAACCGTATTGAGCATCCATAAATACATAATTATAAACAAATAAAAGAAGACAAACTCCAATATTTCACTACGCGTTTCGAGTTTATTTGACTCATCTTCGGGTGAATGTTATTGTATCAACATCTCTTACAAACAATGTCTTATTTTGGCGTAAAAAATGATGTAATTTTATATACTAAACAAACGTCACCATTTGGCGTAAAAAAGACGTCACATAGCAATATAAACGACGTTAACTTTGGCGCAAAAAGAAGTTGCACATTATTTGGCACAAGCAATAATAAAAAAATTAAAATAAAGGAAACATATAAAAAAATCACAGGATTCCTTTCGCCAAAAATAATATAATGTTGATAAAAATAGGAAATACATTAAATTTATGTAATAAGTACAGGATCCTATAGATTCAACAGTCACTGGTAGAAAACAATGCATACAAAGCACAATGTACAATGGATTCCAGTAACAACTGTACATAAATAATTTTTATAAAATGTAAAGCAGATAATAAATTCATAATTTCATCTATATTGTAAATAATTGTAGAGACTTAATAAAGGGAAATTACTTGTAGATAAAAAACACCCTTAATTACCTAAATAATCAGCACCGTTAAGCCATACAATATTTTAGAATTTAGACCCTGTGGAAAAACTGTTCCCAATTTATGAATCCAGTAAGTTTCCTTCATAAGTCTCTCCATATTGTTATGAACTTTATCAATACACATGAAACTAAAGTCATTTAGACTGTGATTATTTTGGTTGAAATGGGAAGCAACCAGTGTAGAAAATGCAGGATCTATATAGCTATTGATATCAAAACGGTGATTGTTCATACGCTTAGACACTTTTTGACTGGTCTGGCCAACATATTGTATATTTCATTTTTACAAGTTATTAAATAAATTACATATGAACTTGTACAATCAGTATTATGATTTAATTTAAATTCTGTATGATACTGAGAGCTAGTGAAACTATCACTTTCAACGATGTTAGAGCAGTGAGAACATCTAGGACGGTTGCATTTAACAGATTTATATTTAACATTGTTCTGAGGTTGAAAAGTAGTTTTTACAAGAATGTCCTTAATGTTCTTTGGGCGCTTGAAAGCCATGACGGGCTTGTATTTATGTAGTTCTCTAACTGCAGGATTATTAGATAGTTTTAATAAATCCCAGTACTTGTTGATTATAAAACCAATATTTGGCAAAGACGGATTGTATTCTACAACAAAAGGTATAATATTTTTGTTAACACTTTGAACATTGGGTTGCAGAGCTTCAGTTTGGGACATAGTTTTTAAATGCTCAAAAGCAGTCTCAATAATTGGCTTGGGATAGTTCCTGGCAACAAAATACTTGTATAACTCATCAAGTGACTCCATGAACTGGTTGTTATCAGAGCAAATACGCCTGTGACGTTTGGCCTGGCTGATAGGAATACTATTTTTACACGACATAGGATGACTAGAAGTGTAATGTACATACTGATGAATATTTGTTGGTTTTACATAAACACTGGTACTGATGTTGTTTTTCTCATCAATATACACATCAACATCTAAAAATGTTACATGAGATTCTGAGATATTGTAAGTAAACTTTATATTTGGATGACAAGCATTAAGTGATTCAATAAATTTATACAAATCCTCTAAAGAGTAAGTCCAAATCATAAAAATGTCATCCAAAAATCTAAGCAATGCATCTGGTTTATATTTACATCCATCCAAAAACATCTGTTCCAGTTTACCCATAAATAAAGACGCATAGCATGGTGCCATTGGGCTGCCCATGACTGTACCCATTTTTTGAAGAAGATTAATACCATTGAATTGAAAGAAGTTGTTGTGTAATACTAAATTGACAAGTTTACATATATTATCAGTTGAAAGTCTGCCATTGTAACAATTAGTTTCCAAAAACTGTCTGCATGCTTCAATACCCTCAGCATGAGGGATATTGGTATACAATGAACTTACATCCAAAGCGACCAAATAAGTTTTTTATCTGTTAGCTTAAGAGTTTTAAGTTTATGAATAAAATCACTAGTGTCTTTAACATATGAAGGTAGGGCTTGAATTAATGGCTGTAAATGGTAATCTAAATATTTTGAAATGTTTTCTGTCCATGAATTACATGCTGATATAATGGGTCTACCCGGAAATCCAATAGGTAATTCTTTATTATGCTTTTAATGGATTTTAGGCAGAATGTAGAATTGCGGAGTTCTAATTTTTTCAGGAAAGATAACAAATTCTTGATCAACAAAGTCATTGGTCATTTTGATTTCATCAATACATAATCGAACATTTTCTTCTACTTTATCTGAAAAGTCACAATTAAGTTGCTCATAATAATTATCATTTGCAAGTTGCCTATGAATTTCTTTTTCATAGTCACATCTGTTCATAATTACTATAGAAGCTGATTTATCTGCTTTTTTGATAATAATGTCTTCACTTTTAGACAAGTTATTTAAACATTCTAATTCTTCTTTAGTAATATAAGTATATTTTCTTTTTTGGGGGGAAGAGAATTAAGAATTTCTTGTGTTATAGCCCCGATGTAGAAATCCAAATAATGATCCCTTCCACTTTTTGGAGTGAAAATGGACTGTTTCTTATTGAAAAAAGGCATATCTTCAAAATCATTGGCCAAATTTGAATTTTGTTGAGAAATATTTTGGGAATTACTTTGAGTATTATTATCAACAAGAATTCTTTAAGACGTAAACGACGGCTAAATCTAAATATATCTTCAGCTATTTTTATTTTATCATGAGATTTTAGTTTTGGACAGAATGACAAACCTTTTCCTAAAAGTCTAAATTCAGTTTCTGTTAATTTACGGCTTGAGAGATTTAATACTGTTTTCTTTCCTTGTTCGATCTCCTGCCGAATCCGCTTGTGCCTTTTCCATTTCTTTCTGTTTCCAATTCTGACGAACCGTCTGTTTTTTGGAGCTCTTGGAGACATGATATCAGTGTTTTTATTGTATTTTGTAGAATTGTTGTTCTGCAGCTCCCCTGTTTCACAGCCTCTGCATATGTCTTGTTGTTTACTTGTGTGCTGCCCAGGGTCTTGAAGTTTTTTTGGTTTTGTTGTGTGTTGTTTTTTTGCTGATTGTTTTTCTCATTATTGTGTGCAATCATTTTATCTTGATTCTGAAAGTTATTTTGTTTCCGTGTTACTTTTTCTGTTGTTTCTGATTTGTCATTTTTCTTGTTTATAGTTGATGTTTCCTTGTTTTCATGTTGCTTTTGATTTTGCGGCCTTGCTGGAATATCTTGTAGATCTTTAAAATTTTCATTCCTCTCTCTCTTCAGTATTGAAATTTTCTTCTGTTGTCTAGCTTCGATGGTATTCTTTTTTTCTTCTGTTGATTTAAATATGCCAGCTGTTATTTCATTACAGAATAACAGAATTAATAACAGATAATGATAATGAAACAGATATATTTCGTAAGTAAATGTTTGATAATTGTATTCTTTATGAGGAGTATTAGATAATAATAGCAGAGGCTGTGAAACAGGGGAGCTGCAGAACAACAATTCTACAAAATAATTGTTCTGTTATAAATACATAATTAGATTCACACCATTTATTAATTCTGTTTTGCAATAATAGTGAATACATTTTAGCAATGGTATTAACTATTGTTATTCCTTGATAATTAGCTGGGTCAGGGGGTCCCCTTTTTTGAATATAGGGACAATAAACCCCTTGCTCCATGGCTGGGGATATATCCCAGTGTCAAAAATTTTATTAAATATAATACATAAATAGGGACTGATAAAGGTATTTGCATCGATGAAAAAATCCGCAACAATATTGTTCAGATCACTACTTTTGTTCCTTTTAAGGCACCGTAATGTTTTTTGAATTTCATCAATTGTAAATGGAGAATCTAGTTGGTCTACATGAAGTACCTCGGGTCATTCGTAAGTAAATGTTTGAGAATTGTATTCTTTATTAGGAGTATTAGATATATTTTCGAAATATCGAGAAAACTCATCAAAATTGATATTATTTAAATTTTTTGACTTATTATTGTTAAATTTCTTTATATTTTTCCAAAACTTTCTCGGCGATGTTTTACTCATATTACGCAAGTTTTTTGTTCATTCATATCGAAATAATATTTAACCTTACATTTAACTTTTGCAAAGATAGCTCTCGCCGCGAGAAAATTTAATTTATTAACAGCTGTTTTATTCTGATTAAATATCCTTTTACTATTCAAAAATTTCGCTTAGCTTCCCTGCATTCGTCATTAAACCATTTCGCCTTTTGTTTCGGTAAATAAGGTTTTTGTGAAAACGTTTTACCAAAAGATTTAAATGATATATCGTGTACAAGTTTAGAAAAGAGGTTAATACACTGATCAATGTCTTCTTCGGACTCTAACTGGTTTGTTATTTCATCAAAATATTGGCTCTATTTTCATTTAAATTATTGCGAAACATTTCTATATTTTTAGAATCCCAAATAATTTTGCTAACATTTCTTTCAGTAGCTTTTAAATTTTGCGAGCCCTCATACGTGATAGTAAATGTCAATGGGCTATGATCTGAAAATTCGGTTATATCGTGAACAATCATCTCCGAAATTGACAATACATTATTTATTCTTGTTAATACATAATAAACTGTACTTGAGACGGGTTTACCTCTGTTAATCGAATGAAACGTGCATTTACCTTCCTCGAGACGCCCGTTAGCTATTACAATAGAATTTTCTTTGGCCAATGAAAAAAGACGCATACCGAAACTATTTACAGTTTTATCACAATTTCTGCGTGCGGATAACTGTTTATTTTGAGACTCATCTAATGGTAAGTCAACATAACGGTCAAGGTTTATATCCTCAGTCAAATCGAGGCTTTCACCTGTCCTAGAATTCAGATCACCAGTTAGGTAGACCTCGCCTAAATTGGAAAATCGAATGATGTCATTGTTTGATTGATCAAAAAAGTCAAAATCAAACAAAACGGAGTGTTCATTTTTATAAACTGAAGAGTGGAATATAACATACGCAAAAATAAAAATCGTTTTGCAAATTAAAATATTCTTTCTTTAATTTTAGCCAGATAATACCCTTAGGGTCTATCTTTACCAAATCAACTTTATTTTTTAGTTCAACCTTAAAATATTCAATAACACCACCACTAGATCTTCTAGCCTTTCTATTAAAATTCGGCCTAAGAGAATTGAAGTTATCATAACCATCAATATTTATATTAGTTGTACCAGAGTTCCAAGTTTCTGTTAAAAAGAGAAAATCATACACTGAAATAAAGTTCAAAAAATCAGGATCATTTCGTTTGGTATTAATACCCTGTACATTCCACAATAAAAAGGTCAACTGATCCTTTTCATTTTCCTATTTGTTATCTGCCCTAGCAGGTAGGTTCTCAAGTTCTTTGATAGGCAGAGATTTGACCGTATACACTCTGTCCACTATAATAAGTCGGTCTCTATCGAGCACTGCACGTTTATTGTTCTTGCGAGAATAAGTGATGGGACAAGCAATTTTCTCCTGTCACGAATAATTTGTGGATACTGTTCACTAACACCGTGATTGCACGTATCTTTCTTATCAAAGCTTAATTGCTTAACAAGGTCTTTGTCCGATGAATGGTGAAATTTAACCACAATTGGCCGCTTTTTACCCGGTTTATAGCGACCTATGCGATGCGCTCTATCAAATTTGAGCTTGGATGTCGTAACATCAATTTCAAGTGTTTCCCTGCAAAATGTATGGATAATTTCTGTACAGTTTTCGGATTTTCTAAGCTCGGGAGTGGCACCTTCCTCAAAATCATAGAAGAGCAAGTCCCTCATGGACCTGGCTTGTAAGTCGACGAGGTCTTCCGCTAAGCGGTCGTTCTCAGTTTTCAGCCGGTAAATTTCGTCTGATAGTACTTGTTTACTGGCACGCTCTTCACGGATAGCCTTTTCAATGGATAATTGTGACGCCTTGATCTCGTCACAGGTTTGAGAATCGTGTGCCCTACTGCTCTCAATATCGAGAAGCTTGTGATTATAGTCACTCAATTTTATCTCGAGCGTTGAAACTCTACTATCAATAGAAGTCAATTTCTGTGACAATGTAGAAATATGTTGTTCAATATTATCGAGTTTCTGAAGCCTTTTATCCATCATGTCAAGTTTATCAAGAAGAGTTTGGTTAAAATTTGAACCAATAGTATGTATTTGCGGAGTGTGTTGCATATTCTGCATGTTAAAATGAGGTGGGGTCATAGGCTGCGAGGCGTAGAACTGTCCCTGATTTACACTCTGATAAGGAGGTATCTGCGATAGCATAGTGTAGCTCTGAGGCGAAGTCATAGTCGAAGTCATAGCCTGTGAAAGATCGCTCGCCAGGGCCGACATTGGAGGACCGTTATTTACCAGACCATTATTGCAAAAGCTAGTGTTATTAGTATTTTCAGTCATTGTCTTACGTTTTTCTGGAGCAAGATCCATCGAATTAGCCGACGATTGTGACTTCGTTCTCTTTTTGGCGGACGTTTTCCTACCTGAACCCATAAGAACATTCAATGTTTAAATTTCCAACAATATATATTATTTTTGGTAATGTCTACTATAGATATAATCCCACAGTTTAGCACAACTTTCGAAGAAATAATTCCTAATTTTAGCTCACAATATCAAATTTTCCAATATTTATTTTACGATTCAAATTTATGACTGCCATATTTCACGCATGCGCATACGAGTCTAATCTCTATCTATAGACGAAATAATCTACATTATATTTCAAACGCTGCACCATTTATCATTAAAAAGAAGCCTGTGTGAAGTATTTAAAAATACTTCATGGACCGTTTGTTAAACATCTGCACAATTGCGATTTATTTTGTCATGTATTAAAAATTAATGTAAAACGATCGTGTACTATGCACTCAAAAAAAGTTCTAATTGGTCACTTTTTGTCCGTATTTTATTTTAGAAAGACATTTAATTCACTCTTTATTTATGATTAAATACCAACAACAGTCTTCAACTTAAACTTTAATCTTGTAATAATTGACTTTGGAACAGTTTGGTGAGAGTAATCCTTAATTTTGCTAAAAATGCATTTCTTGCATTAAAAGGTCAAGCAAACAGAAATTTGCTCTTAATTTCTTGTTTTGTTTAATAGGACCCCTCATTAGTTGGAAAAACATAAACACATATTAATCAACAGCACATTTGTTTAAATAAATCCCCTTCAAAGTTTCAAATTTTAAAATTACCTCCCTTTCAATTGAAGACTGTTCTAATTTTGACCCTGCGGTGTAAGTAAATGGTATTGGATTCAATTAACAAAACAATCAATAAAGATTAAAAAGGCATTAGGGAATTGATTTCAAGACAAAACAGTTCTTTCGCCAACCTCTCTTGACGTAGGGAAGAAACGAAACTAGCATACACTTAACAACTTTTCTAAGTATACACCTTCGTACTGTAGCATTACTGGCTTGTTAATTGGGCTATTGCTCTTAAACTTTCAATAAAAATCCAATAAATACTAACTGATTTATAAGAAAAATTGGTCGAATTTAACAGGCATATTGGAAAACTAAAACATAGGCGACGACATTTTATGCATATAAACTGATTTGCGTAAACAGTGCGTTGGACTATAAACAATTATTAAACATTAAGATCATAATGAAATGAATTTAATCTAACAGAAATAGAAGAATAGCATATTCCTAGGCTCCAAATGTTCATTTATATGTACGTGTAATTCGTTTATTGAGTTGAACATACGCATTATTAGCTAATTTTGTGAATTTGTATTCTGTGGGTGTCAGTATTCTAAATGATTTTGAGCTGTCAGGTGTCTGTCATTTTGAATGAAGTTTTACTAATACATCAGTTAGTATTCATTGCATGGTTTATTAAAAGTTTTAGGTCAATAGCCCAAAAGTCTAGCTGGTAATGCCCCAGTACGAAGGTGTATACTTAGAAAAGGTGTTAAGTGTACATTGTAAACAAATACAATTGATGACCAATTAGAACTTTTGTTGAGTGTAAGTAAAATTAAAAAATTCAACATTCAAAATTATTGATTTAAGGTATTTTCATCTCAGATCTCAGATGCATGTTTCGGTAGCTGGAGAGCTCCAAATATGAAATTCAATCCACCAAATGTAAAATATCATTATCGTCATTACCTTCATCATCGTCAGCAAGACATCACCATCACCACCACCATCATCATCATTACTATCATCTTCATTATAAAAGAATATGCGGGATCGGTTCATAATGTTTCGTGTTTATCAAGATAGGAATGTTTCATCGTTAAAAAGATCAGTAAGTTAATTGAGCTGCTAAAGAAAGGATATAATATTTAATATCGTGTTAGAATATGCAATGTAATTAAGATTAGCTAGCACTAATTGACTATCAATTAAATCACTAATGAAAGATCACAGCAATATCCGTCAAAAAGCTGGACGTCTAGACCTCAGTAACAGAAATAGCTCATTGTTTCCCCTCTACCAGATATTAACTACATCATACCACGCACCGATAGTTTTCATTCGCAACAAAAACAGCCAAGCTTGCTTAAATCGCATGCTATGCCTGACACTGGCAATATACGTCGTACACTAATTGGGCATGCAATGAATTTAAGGATTGAATTTCGTTTGTTTTGCGTTCAACGGATGTATGAACTGTAGGAATGTTAAAATTAGGTTGTTTTATTGCAAATATCAACAAAATATTTTTGTAAGTCTTATGCATTACTCGCCTATCGGCTCGTCCAATATGACTTTTCAAGCTGTGTACTCGTCCAAATATATTCCCATATCGTACAGTCAAATGTATATTAACCTATAAATATTTCACCGAGTGAGCTTCGGATTCGTATTTTCACTCGTGGCTTCGCCACTCGTGAAAATACATAATTCCGGAGTTCACGAGAGAAATATATTTCTATCTTTCACTGGTAAAAACAATTTTTTATGTTATGCTTTAAGAGCAAAATTTACGTGAATTTGACAGAAAAATTGCACGAAATGGCGCCAAAACCGCTTGCTTATGACGTGACGTTATGCCGTCAAATAGACGTTCTCATTTGGTATGTTATATGCGTTTGGGTACCAACGTGAAAAAATCAGTGAAGATAAAAATCATATCTGTTTGAAAACAGTGAAATACCACTTTTATTTCATCGGGAAAATTCTATAATTCGCTGAAAAGAATAAAATGAGACCTCTTTCATACCAGTTTGGGATCACCGGGGTTCTTCCAAGTGCTTGAAGAAAACTAATTTGTTCAACAATAATATGAATTAAGGCACTGCCTCTTATCGAGCTCTAGCTTTAATAATCTCGGATAATGATTAATATTAAAAAATAATTTGTTTCTAACATTTGTTAGCCTACTAATGCACGATAAAATTATGTGATTTTTGGAAAGAATTTAAGTCTACATCAACTTAATTCAGCTGGACAACTGGCAATCTGACTTTTACTAAACATTTGGGTTTTAGTGTGTAAACACAAAGGCTTCTTGCTGAAATTTACAACCCATATGTTTTCCATTACCTCAATAAATGCAATATTGAATATTGATAAATTCTTCATTGATACATGTAATTTCTAAATATTATGTCACATTGTCACATATGCATGAAAATTAATATATTACTGTCTGAAAAATAAATTTTATTTTTTAAAATGTTACCTTGATTACACTTGCTTTGTAACTTGAAATTGCACAAAATTGTCCCATGCTATTCAAAAAATATATATGCATGTATATGAATAAAGTTATAATCTAGACCTAAAACGTACTGTTTTAATATACATGTACATCACATTAACACCACATTGAGACTTCAATATGTAGTGTGATACATCACCTAGATTTTGGGGTATATTTGTGCAAAGTCATTTGTAAATATCTCCAGGAATGACAATGCCATAGGAATTTTCAGTTATTAACAACAGTAATTTGAAGCTATAGATGCTGTGTGAAAAATATTGTGACAATATGGTACATATTTGGTGACAATAAGGTACATATTTGAGCCAAGTTACTTGAATGTGCATGATAGAATTACTTATTTAAGTTGAAAAATAGTTCAGCTATTGGGCCAAAATAGATTAAATAATCTCAATCAATTAAACATAAACATGTACAATGTCATGTAGTCTGATTATCCATATGTAATACTTCTTTACAGGTCTTAGTAACTGATTTGAAACAAAATGCTTCTTTATATCTATTTTCATTACATAAATGAATTGCGGTTGCCAAAAATGTTGTTGGTCCATTTTTTAAAATGTATAATAACAATGTAAAGAGATTATTGTTTGCAAAAAAATGTAAACCCATGAACACATCAATTAGCAATAAAAAATGCCATTATTCATAACCACTTTTGGATCTCTGTCTGGTAAGTATTTCATAAATGTAATATATATACTGGAAAATGTGAATTTCAAATTCTGAAGCTCATTCCAGTTGGTGTTTTCTTGATTTTGTATTTGTCATTGCAGAAATTTAGGCAAAACTACTTTAAAATAGGTAAATTTCTCTTTAAAAAGTACCATATATTAAAAAATGTAAACTTCTCTACTGTTACAATTGCTAAAACATAAACATACAAAAGAAAAGAAATCATTGTTTTTATTATGAGTGCAACTTCCAGTTTTCTGTGTAAAAGTCCAGCTTAAGCAGATCGAAGTACCGGTATATTCAGATTTTAACATGTATTTAAAGAGGCCAAAAACCCACTGACATGGCAAGAAATGTTTTTCTTCTCTTCACAGCAATCTACTTTTTTTCAACAATTTAAATGATTATGAAAGCTTTGATTTTTTATTTTCTAAAACACAACTTTTTAATGCTGAGCAAATTTAGTGACACCATGAATATTTAACAAAATTTGCAAAAATAAAACAAAACAAAACAGACACCTTGTAAAATTTAATAGTGTATTTGATTATACATGTACCTCACATACATATTTTGATTATGAAATCATGTTAAAATGTGCACATGACTGAAAATATGGTAATAATAGAACACTTTTCATTCCCAAAATGAGCACTAACTTGATATTTGATGCTTTTCTTGGTACACATGTATTCTGCTTTCTGGTCAAACTTTTTGGTCCCAACTGATGACAATATATTGGAGATTAACACTTTTCTCCATGTAAACACCTTTATGGCATGGAAAAACTGTGTAGATTCAGATCAGCCAGCACATCGATGATGTCTGATCAGGATTTGCAATGTTCACTTGTTTAAATCATTAGGTTATTTCTGACCAAAAAGTGAACAGTGCAGATCCTGATCAGATGTGCCAGCTAATCTGGATCTACACTGGTCTTACATGGGTAAAAAGGCATGTCTGTAGAGTAAAAGGGTAAATTTCTCTTTTATTTAAAATCTCATATTACTGTGTATTAAAATTAAAAAGGTAATACTCAGTAGTAACTTTGAGAAAATTATTGTCTATAAAATTTATAAAACCTGAAGTTTCATACATTTAGGACAATCTGTCATGTATTTTGCCAAAATATAAAAAAAATAAATTGTTTCTGGAGGTACCATGTCAAATAGGCCACAAGTCAATTCAGGCAGTACTTGTAAGTCTATTGTGTATGGCAATCACTGTAAAGAGTTAGTTTTGTTTTTAGATTTACACAAGCTTTTAAAAATAGTATCATTGTTTAATTGATATCTAAAATTGTGCTTGTCATCCTGAAACCCAAGAACAAATAAAAACATCATCTGATTGTCATTTTTGCTTTAAAAATTGGACTGTCATCAAAAAGTAAATTAATTTATGTAACAGTCATAATCTCTTCCATACACCTACTCAAGGTGTTGATTCAATCAGTTTTGTCAGGGTGTCACACTGTTATATAAGATCACAATTTACAACACTTGCAGTAAAAGTCAGAGGTGCTAATGCAATCAAAATTGTCATATTTAATAAATAAATAAATTTATTTCTAAACCAATTTCCATGTTGGAGCAAATACACAGCTTATGTTGCAACCATCAATATTTGATTCTGTGCTAGTGTACACCGAGTGACTTTTGTAGACTAAGGTCATTGATCAAAATCATCAAAAGAGCATATTGACATATAAATGATGTCTTTTCTTTTGTTGCAACATTTTGTTAATTGTTTTCCCACCTGTTTAGTAATGATAGTCTTAGACAAAAATCCGGAAAAAGTACATGTTGCTTTGTACAAAATGTCCAATGTATGAAGCAACTTGTTCATGAAAAATATTTTATAAAACATCATAAACTGACATAGAAAATATTAACACAATGATACTAAAAACTTTATAAATAAAATAAAAATGTGGCCTATTTTCGAGGCCTATTTGAGCTTTTTCAAAATAAAGTGTGGCTCATTTGACTTGTTTGTGGCCTATTGACTGTAATCCATAAACCAATTCCGTGGTATTTGATCATAAATTTGGTGTGAATAGACTGATAACGATCCCAATCTATCAACCAAAACAATAAACATTATGTTTATGCAGTGTAGACCCAGTGTAGACCCTCATTTTTTTAGGGGGGAGGGGCGGCGGCCAGTTTCTTTTGTTTAGAAAACAGGGTCAGTCTTCAAAGCCCCTGTGGTGTAAATTTGCTCTTGTGCCATGTGTTTTATATAAAATAAATAAAAGAAATCTCATACCTCGTGTTCAGTACTCTCACAAACAATATCATCGACTGCCATGAGCTCACATGTCTGAATGACGAACATGACCAGTGACAAACAACTCTTATACAAAACTGAATTGTGGCGCTGGTCTACGCTAAGCTCAGTGTGTCTCACAATGTGACTGTGAGTGACTGAACATTGCGAGGTCCATTCCACAATGCAACTTCACATAAAGGTTGGTTCTCACCAGCCTTACATCTTGTTTTCAAGAAAAAACTCCATGCATCTGATTTTTCCGTCACTGGGCCTTATGCTCCATTGAATTTAAAGGCCTAATAATCCACTGACAAGCTGCCATCCAGTAGTTTTCAACTTGTTTCCTAAGTCTAAAAATGGCCGATTGCTAGTATTGCTATTGGTTACAACGAACGACAACCTACTCTCTAAACTAACGATTTATTTTTTTTTGCTTTCCAAAATGCTAGTCCGATAATAATGCTTACGAATAATAAATTTTAATTTTTAAAGAATTAGCGATTTATAAAAATAAGTCCAATAAACAAAATTTGTCAAAGCAATACTTTGCCGTAAGTTTTTACCGGTCAGGTTTTTTCCCGTGTTTACATTGCCTTATGCTTTGCACAGCCGGTAACCAGCGCAAACGGAAGGACATCGAAAAAAAACTTGTTAGTGAATGGGCATTCCTGCGACCTTAAGACGAGCTTAACGCTTGGGTCGCTTCGCGACCCGAGCTAGAGCTCGATATTACACTTGATCATTCCAGAATTGGCTAAAGGTCTAGTGGTCACAATTTATTATCTTTGCAAACACATCGTGTTATCGTTGATTTTATCATTCGATATGATATCGGGAAGCTGCAATGTTGCAAGCATTGTGCATAATGCTGTCTATGCATTCCAAATGGAGTCCAAGTCAGACTGCGTTTGTCGTTTCCCCTGTTGTTCTGTATCTGATGATTTCTAAACACATTTGTACTTCTCTGAATAAGGTATTTTTTCTTGATATTGAAACGGATATGATTTTCTGTTACACGCAATGTTGGATTAATTTAACTGTATGTGATAGATAATGTTGAAACTAACCGTTCAAAGGCGGTAACCCCTTTGTTCTATCATTTGATTGTAAGGGGATGCTGTGTTAAGTGCGTGTGGCTTTTTATGAATTCAACCTTCCGTTTTTAACGTGGAGACTTGGAGATTTGTCATGTTATTCAAGAAAATGTATCTATATAGCTTTATTGTCAAATAATGGTTGAAATTATTTTGGAGCCAATGACCATGAATCATTTTTCAAATATTTTGAACCATAGTTCTCATAATGTTGCGCGTGTGAATATTGTTTATTATAGGCCAATGCGCTCATTATTATTGTTCGAACGTTTAATGAAGAACAAATTTCGTTAACGATATTTAGAAGTGTGGAAGTAGGCGTGACTTACAAAGTCACAGGCAATAATTTAAATATTGATTTGAGCTTGGAGTTTTAGGCTGATGATAAACTTCTTAAAATGCTTAACCCTTTACTCCATAGATACGTCTCTTACCACATTGCGACCAGTGTAAATTTAGATCACCCATCATCTATTCTTGATTTACACTGTTCGTTTCCTTTGGTGACCTAGTGAATCTAAAAGTGAATAGTGTAGATCCTGATATTTACGGACGTACAGACGTACGTACGGACGGGCGGACGGACGAGTGCAACTCTATACGCCTCCCACTTTGTGGGGGCATAAAAATATATTTCTTTTGTAATTTCAATTTACTTTATTGTTTTAAAATTCAAAAATTAATAATGTTCTATAAAATGCCATAATTAAGCATACAAATAAGCCAAAGATGAGAATGGCAACACAAAAACCTGCGGTTTTTTCGTTTTGGGAAAATAACGAACTGACAAACAATTCAAAGCGCATAATCGCAAAATTATTGAGAAAAATATTCTACAGACAACTTCATGACGAATTCACAGATCGCACCAGAAATGTTCTATTTGACATACTTTTTCCCCAAACAATAATGATAGCGTGCGTGACGTAACCTACGTGACATGCTGTAATTTCCAAGACTCTATTTGGAGAAATGGATCATTTATCATTTAAATGAATTTATAGCGGAATTGTTCCATACATTACTTTTGCCAAAACATAGAGAAAGGCAAGGATAACTCTAACGCTTTCACCAACAATGTCTCAAGCACTTGCATGTAAGTTGTCATAAATGTCACTCCTGCTATCATGATTAACTATATAAGGTTTCCTTTTCAACAAATGAAACCAGCCGAGTAAAACATATAGATATTCAGTCGTATGGTTTCTTTACATGGAAAATGAAAATACATTTGTCATAAACCATACCTCACACTTAACAAATATATCACCGGTTGCCTCATTTCCGGCGTTCGCCTGTTTCCGGCGGCCCTGGAAAAGTTTTACTTATTCTGTCAAATTACGTCAGATCCGGGTCAGTGCGCGCGCATTTGTTTACGCAGGCAACATCCTACTCAATGAAATTGAAAATAGGTCAAATAGTAGTTTGCAACCTTAAGTTTTGACATGAAATACCCAAGCATATAAAATTTTACCTTGTTTTACTATTCCCAAAAATTCCCGTTGATTGCATTCATTTTTTTTGTAAAATGTCCAAATGTTTACAGTTTTCAATGGCTTCCCAGCAGAAGTAGGTCACTATGTTTGCAGCGCCACCGCCAAAAAATTTCTATAGTATAGTGCATGGAAAAAATAGCGCGACAGAAATTAATGACTTCTTATAGCAAATTCTGAATTGTTTGCTAATTGAATTTTAATTGAATATCATATTTTTGTTACTTTCACATTTTTCTCCTGCATTCTGCAGTGCAATAATTTTGAAAGGGGTTCTTACAGACATTTTGACCCTGACCAACTTATCAATGCATATTTTGCTGTCAAAGATGAAAAATCTCTTAGTATGAAGCAGCAAGACCTTTGGGGGTGTAAAGTACTATATTGCATGACAGATTACTTAGCATATCAATTTGGAGACTTAAAAAATCTGGACCACCACATCCACTTTTTTTACAGGAGCAATAAGTACTCCTTGCTCAACACCTCAGGACCATAAATGAAGTATACTATGGATATAGTCATCATGAAACAAAATATTTAGAAAATAATTCACTATACCATTGGGACTTATAGACAGGGAGGATCCATTAACTAAAATAATTGCTGTATACTTTTTTAAGTAAAGGACTCAAGTGAAAAGGTCAGAGTCACAAGAAGTTGCCATAATATCAACAAGAAGTGCTATTGATAATAAATGGGTTAATTTTTAGTCCTGCTGTAAATAGAAGGGTTTTAATAAGAGTTGATACTTTCCTTTGCCTAAATTGTAAAAATAAAAAAAAATACTAATAGTCAAAGCCTTTGTTTATATGATCAATTTTCATTAAAACAGTTAAGAACAGCTTAAAACGGCTTCCAATGGTTAAAAAATGTTTAAAATTACATTTTCTGAAAAAATATTTTTTGTGTCACAGGTTTTTTTCTGTGAAGTGTACTATAATGTTTTCCCGCCGAAAACCGAATTAGAGTAGTTCCCCTTGAAGGAAGTTGCATAGGGCATTCTGGGGAGCATAAATAAAACAAAAAAGAAGGCTAGTGAACTTCCTTTGCTTTTCTTGGTTAGTTTATGAGTTAATTTGTTGATTCTGATGTAAAAAAGAGTTTAACATTGATTAAATTTTATTCATGTTGTGATAAACCCTTAGACTGCCTGAAACTGGGTGAGCCGGGATATGTTTTATAAGTCATCACATGTTTAAAGTTTCCATTCTGATTAACATGTCAATACATTTTGTTGACAATGCCAAAACATGGTTGACGAGAAATTTTGGCTAGACTGTAAATAAATTACGTAAGATGTATCGGTCGGGCGACACATGATCCATTGGTTTTAAACACGATATTTATCAAGAAACTTAAAATAGGGAATAATACTGCAACTGGCTTAGCAACATTTCAACTGCATGGCCACGTCATGCTGACATGTGTCTTCGGAGGTATTTTTGGAAAGATCTAACAAGTTCTCGTATATTTCCACTTAATATCAGGTGATAATGTTATAATTTTTTCTAAAAAAATGTATTAATGAGAGTATTTATGTGTGTAAATATAATGATTAAATCGATATTTGATAGTTTTCATTTGGGTATAAAAACAGTAGGATTGTTTAAACAACCTGACAGTTTTCCCGAATAAAAACCAACAAATATCGATTCAATCCTTAACAACTCATGACTGGTCGCCATTTCAGCCAATCAGATGCTTGAGATTTGAGACTGGTTTCCATGCTCAGTTTTATAACCTTCAGACCAGGAATAAAAATGACATGCGACTACACGCTTAAATTAATCTGCTGTTCGATATTGGGGTTTCGGAATCCGGTATGTTGCCATGGGTTAGTGATAGGTTTGTTTCATAAAGTTATAATATGTACAAATAGTAAGATCAATTAACCACATGTTCTAATAACATTTTACCAATTTGCAATAACTGAACCAAAGTGTATTTTTCTTTAGAATTATACCAAATGGTGTAATTTGTTCATGGTTGTTCTCCTTTTAAATATCTCTATTAGTCTTGCTTTGTGTTATTATTCAATGTGTGTGTGTATACATGTATTTATTTACTCTTTGTTTATTTATGTTTACTATTGTATTGTCGATTACACATATGTCATTGTTAAGGGCAAGAAACATTATTTTTTATGCAAATAAAAATTCTTGAATTTTAACCCTGTTAAGCACATGATCACTAATTATATCCTGGAGTAAGGTGAAGTTACAGAAATGGATTCTAATTCGGTTTTACAAACAAAGTTCACATCATACATCTGTACCAGCTCTATTCCTTGTACAAAATTCTTCTAGATGTATAAAGTTAGAGTCAAAATAACATGACTTCTGATCCTATGACAATATTTCTATTTGATTATCCAAAAGGACCTGTAACCAAGGTTATAAAACTGAGCATGGAAACCAGTCTCAAATCTCAAGCATCTGATTGGCTGAAATGGCGACCAGCCGCCATTTCAGCCAATAAGATCCTTGAGATATGAGACTGGTTTCCATGCTCAGGTTTATAACCTTCAGTCAAGGTCTCCTGTTCCATACTTAGTCTCGTTATGACAATATTCTTTTAAGTTCTATACAGTAATGATCTAAACTCATGTTTGAAAAATTCATGTAACCTGACATTGATTTCGTTGTAAACTGACATTGAAATAAATGAAAAGGGAATTTTGCAAGCAAACAAACAAGAAAAATATGAAAATTCCAGGCTCCGTTTGATTTAGCCCGTTCACGGGCAGTATTTAAAATGCATATTAATTTCCACACCGCCTTGACCCGGGTTGAGCACAACTCAATATTTACACCAATAAACAGTACAATTTTGATCCATCCCAAACAATGGTATTTATATGGCTGTTAACATGGAACCTTCAATATGGTATTTTCAGATTAATACCATTCCATGCATATAAAAATCTTAAAACCTGGCATCGGGTTTTTAATATCGTAGACAAAGAATTGACCTCCATGAACATAAACTCAATGTTGGAATTCTAATATTAAAATCCATCTAAATATTTACATTACATGCCATATTGTTTTGTGAACACGGAGAAAAACTAAATTATAGTTTTAGTATGCCTATATTGTTAAAACAAGCATCTACCACAATTTAGAAATTATGAACGCTGTAGAATCACGACAAGGATAGTTCTGCAATGCTTCATTGCTTTTATCGGAATTTGTTTATCCGACGGTATTGGTAGTAGAATTGTTCCAAATAGCCACCATTAAATCTCTCCAGGACCGCAATTTTACAGCTCTTCCAATTGAGAAGCTTTGACATTTAATTGAAGTTACTCAAAATTGTAGCCTGTTTTTCTCAACGTGTAAAATACGTGAAATCAATAAATGTAAGACGGCTTTTCACGACGAAAGGCTGCATCTCTGTGGACATGCTATTAAAATGACAAATGTTGCAAATCGATTCTTTTTCTTGGACTATCCGAACATCATCATTGTAACAGAACTGAGCAATTAGTGCTTATTTTCCATTTCTTTTGTGTGTTGAACGTTGGAAAGAGGATCAGAACGCAATTTGATGAATGTAACTCAAAATTGCTACAACATATTTACATTAGCGACAATTCACAAGCGTATTTTGATTGCGATGCGATCGTGTCAATTTCCGCGCACGAAAAGAGAGAATACTTAACAAGCGCGTGTGAAATTTGTTTTCAATTGAAGCGGATACGATCCCAATCAAATTAAAGTGTGAAGTAGGACTTATGAAGGTGCTGTGGAATTTCCTGTCGCAATATTACTGCGAAATTACCACTGATAACGACGAGGGATAGACGCATTTGTGCAATAAATATGGTAAGAATGATAAATGTCTCTAATAATTGTCTCTAACTATATATGTCCTGAGTTGGATCCGAGATGATTTTGTAATTGTAAATAGTTTAGGCACGTCTGGAAGTTCGTCTTTATTGACTTGTTTGCTTTTAGTAGTCTAAGGATTGGTCGTTTCACCTGTTTGTAGTTCTAAAATGAAAAAAGTGAAGTATGTATTTAAATTTTAGCCTAAAAGAATATTGTTGTTATCTTTAAATTTGATTAAAAAGACCTCGTTCAGCACCAAAGAACATATTAAAATAGCAGAGCTGGTGTTGTGGATTAAATCAATTTAAGAAGTGGTTTCAGATGTCCATGTCCCTTAATATCACCTTAAGCAGAATTTTCTCTTCAAAACTCACTTAATAAACTCGTAGTTTCCGAAGGGACAGCGCAATAATAGCTATTCTTCAGTAAATTACAGAACGAGTGTTAATCTCGCGCCTTAAACTACTCGGACCAGCTAAGTAAGTTGTGGGGTAAACGATCTGACAGTGGCCAAATTAACGCGAAATTCAATTCTAAATTCTATAACAGAATCAAAAGGATGCCCATAAAACTCAAAGGAAAATAATTGTGCAGCCTGCGGTTAACAATGCTAATTGCCAAGGTAAGAAACCATTCCTTTACAAATACAGAACCTTTCGGAAATAAAACAACAGACAGTTCGTTCTACTGTTCAGACGTGGACATTCATCCTCTGGAAATAAGCGGCATTTATTTTATGCTTTTCATTGAATTATAGAGTTTTCCCGGTAAAATAAAAGTTGTATTTCACTGTTTTCAAACAGTGGAATATCATTTTTTTTATTTTCACTGATTTTTTCACGTCGGTATCCAAACGTACATAATATACCAAATGAGAACGTTTAGAATATTTGTATATTTGACGTCACGTCATACACAAGCGGTTTTGGCGCCATTTCTTGCAACTTTTCTGTCAAATTCACGCAAATTATGCACTAAAAGCATAAAATAAAAAGAAAATTTGTTTTTACCAGTGAAAGATAGAAATATATTTCACTCGTGAACTCCGGAATTATGTGTATTTTCACTCGTGGCTCTGCCACTCGTGAAAATACGAATTCCGGTGCTCACTCGGTGAAATATATTTCTATCTTACACTTGTTAAAACAAATATCCTCTATTTCTTAAAGTCACGTCATGAGAAAGAATAGACGACATTGATTTTTATCAACTGTAAAGAGATTTTTACAATGTAACCAACATCTGTCGTAAAATCACATAATATTTAAACGAATAACATAGATATTTTTACTATTTTTCTTTTCAAAAAACATCTTAGGTTGAAATTGAAAAAAATGTTAATACTTTCATGGAGGACACGTTTTCCCGTTGCGCGTCTATGTCTCTGTTTTACGCGGTTTATGTAACATAATCAGGGAAATCTCTACCTAACTATTGTAGCTGTAAATTTGCAGTCGCATGGGGACGCGTAGAAAGCTTTTTTAAATGTTAAAAATTGATTTTCTGGCATAAGCAGATATTGGTACGATGATACATAATCTCTTTAAAGAGAATAGACTGTTGATTTCAGTAAAAGCATGTACGTATGAAATTACAGTAAAATGCAAAATGCGGGGGAAACAAAAAAGACATTAAACATGTTTTGAGAAAAAATATATAAAGATAGTCTAAAATGCATCACCACTAAGCAATAGAGATGAAAGAAGAATCATGTCTGACATTGACAAGTCCTGCCAAAGGGTATTGTCCTAGGATAAGGTGTTAATCTTTAAAGTCCCACGGAAAAGGTCAGGACAGTTAAATGGCGGAATAATTCTGCCAGTAGTTAATAATTAAATTTCAATTAAAGCCCAGATCAATTAAGCAACCTCTCTGAACTTTTTATATCCTCCAACTTTCCATTTACCTTAATAAGGTTACTGAGATACGATCAAGGAACAAGAGTGCCAAAGTGCAACAAAATACGCCCGTCGAAGAATTTGACATCTTTTGTACCAATAGGGCGATAACTCTAAAGTAGCTGAAGCGATTTGGCTGGTTATCGAACTTGTGCGAGATATTTTGCCCATAAACATTTTTCCAAAGTTCAACAACCGTTTGAGTTATTGAGAGGACATCGCTGTGGACGCCATGCGTGTTCTCATAACATCGACGGGTGTAGAAAAAGGGCAATAACTCTGACAAAGGCACAGTTATGGATTTTGCATCATTCACTTATTTTTACAGCCAGATATCTACATGTACCAACCAAAAACTGACTCAAAAACTTGAGATTAATGGTCTGAAAGCAACGGTATACATAGGGTTCTTGTGATCTGAACATCTTCAAACAACTAGTTATCCACCAGCCAAGAATTATGCCAGTATTTCTTATTGTGTCAGAGTATTACTCGTAACCAAAATATTTTTTCAACAACCATGGGCGTTTACTTAGTAATAAGAACTATGGTTTTTAGGCTCTGCACTTCTCCTGGCCGGCAGTTATCCACCAACCAAAAATGAAGTAACTGGCTAAAATACTTTCTGATTCATATGTAAAAAATAAAAGGCAATAGTCTTGAAAATAGTAAACATGATAATAGTAATGGTTGTTGCGAACTGTAAATTTCCCGACCACCCGCTATCAACCAACCAAGAACTTGTCAGTATTTTTATAGTTGCTGAGATGTACTTCTTTAAAAAATATGTTAATAGTACAAGGGACAATAATTATGTCAATATCGTGGTAGAGTTATGGTTCTTGCGTTCTGGTTTTCTTCTGACCACAAGCTATCAATGACCCCAAAATAAAAACAGTATCTCCAGTAATTAATGAGATATGATCCGGACCGAAATTATATATATAAAAATACATAAGGGGCAATAATTCTGTAAATAGTAAATTTAGTTATGATTATTGCGCTCTGCACTTTTCTTGACCGATCGTTTTCCACAATCAACAAAAATTGAAGTCAGTATCTCAAATGATAACTTATGTCCAATAAAAATTATATTTTGAAAAAAATATATGTGACCGTGAATTGTTTGGTCGCACAAGTCCAAAAGATTAAAAATGTTGATTTTTCTTTTCATAATTGATAGGGGTTTTAAATGCCAAATGTGCATGTTGTTAGTATCGTATTACTCATGTCGATTTGGATGTAATGAGAATTTGAGTAATATTCGTTAAATCATTGCTATATCGATTAGGCTTTAAATGTTCATACACTCTGTAGACTTATGAACCTTTACAACATAGAAGAATGTTAGGTTTCTGTTTTCCCATTCCACTTTGGTATTGTGGAAGACTCGTAATATTGAGAATCGAAACGACGTTAGCGTTCATTGGGTTGTGAAGTCACGTGTGTATGTGTGAAGCCACTTAAATAAGCCACATTTTATTTGTAACTTTCTCAACGGATTTTCGCTACTATAGAAGATCACTATGTATAACCCCGAAACAAATACAAATAAAATCCTTGATTTTGTCGCTTCAAAAAAGCATTATAAGATTGCAGAATTTATTACAAAAATAATCACAAAAATACATGAATTTTATTCTGAAAAATATACATAGAGTTAAGATCATAACATTGATTTTTTCAGTAAAATGAATAATGTTGAATACATGTAAAAGTGGACTCACTCAAAACGAAAACTTGTAAGTGTTGCCTGAAACAAATTAGCCATGTATGGAAGGGAATATCCACTACTTCAATCATTATCAGTTCACTCACAAATCCAAAACGTTTAGTAATAATTATCATAATGTTATACCTACCACGATAATGAAACACAAATTATTATCATACAACTATATATGAGGACAAAAGTAAATAGACTGTTCGCCATACAGGATAGTAACGCATGCCCCAAATATGAAAATTTGCAAACACAAAACCTATGTAAGTATGTCAAAAAGTATAATTAGTGAATTGGCAAATATTCCTTTCCATAGCCGCGTGACGTGGAATGTCCTCGTGCTAACAGAAATTAATAGTGCTTTACACAAAGACGCCATTTATTTTATCATTAAAGGCGATTTTGAGAACATTATTACAAATCTGGCATTTATTCTCATTTTCAAGACATAAGCATACCGATGGCACCATCTAATGCATCTTTATTCATGAGTAAGTTAGAGATGAGAACAATAAAATCGGTCTAACTTGTTGAAATGATATCAGCAATAAACGAGAAAATATTCAGAACGAATTTTAATTGAACCTGGTCCTGGGCGGTTATTGGAATGGAAGTTACTGCCTAGCCACCACGTTGTTTTACAAGTCAGGTTTATTTCGATCGATCTGCTATCAGTATATTAATGGAACCTTGAATGCCGCTGACTGAGATGTTTTAACAAAAAATCCTGTCCAATAGCACAACAAGCAAGAACAAACACGACTTTTAAGAGCGGATCTGAGACGGTATAACGTGAATGTCTTCTAAATCTTCGAAACTTGTTTTTTCACCTAACTCAAACATTCAAACTTAAAAGCAGAAATAATTTATTCTTAGGTTATTCAAAAATTCTAAACTTCTAAGTGCATGAATTTCTGAACCGACCAAAACAACAAAAGACCGATTTATTTCAACTATGAAAACAGTTTGATAAATTAAAACTTTTCGGTATGAACGCATCTCAGACGCCAGAAGGAACGTCAAACACCGCCTGAACGCCCCTCATACGTCGTCAATCACCGCCTGAACGTCTCTTAAACGTCGGAATGTGTGTCAGAATCGCCTGAACGCCCCTCAGACGTCGGAATGTGTGTCAGAATCGCCTGAACGCCCCTTAGACGTCGGAATGTGTGTCAGAATCGCCTGAACGCCCCTTAGACGTCGGAAGGTGTGTCAGTAACGCCTGAACGCCCCTCGGACATCGGAAGGTGTGTCAGCATCGCCTGAACGCCCCTAAGACGTCGAAAGGAGTGTAAGCACCGCCTGAACGCCCCTTAGACATCGAAAGGAGTGTTAACACCGCCTGAACGCCCCTCAGACGTCGGAAGGAGTGTCAGTACCGCTGAATGCCCTTCAGACGTCGGAAGGAGTGTCATCACCGCCTGAACGCCCCTCGGACATCGGAAGGTGTGTCAGCACCGCCTGAACGTCCCTTAGACGTCGGAAGGGGTGTTGGCACCGCCTGAACGCCTCTTAGACGTCGGAAGGAGTGTCAGTACCGCTGAACATTTACTATAAATGTTAGGAATGATCCATAATTTGTCCAGAAAATGTCCTTTTTATACTTTGTAACGCAATATTTTTATTTCTTTGATCTCGTTTTTTCGTGGAATTTCGAGCGCAAATTTATCATTGTTGGACAATGAAATCTATATGAAATTTAAAAAATGCAATACATTACTGCAATGAGCACAGCTTATCGATTTTATCACATTCTTGTCCTTTTTTAAATATTAGTTATGATTTTTCTTCTTAATAAATCATCAATATCAACCATTCTTACATAAGCGTAGGTCAGGATGACGTTGATAAACGACCGTGTGTAGGGACAGCAGTTGGTCTTTGAAAACAAAAACAGTGTTTACATTTGACATTACCCGTCAAATTTCTAATAATAGATGTTATATAATATCATATATTCTTTAAATTATAACCTAAGACAAATAAATAAGGCTTTCGTGACAGATAGATAGAATAAATACGGAACTTAAGAATGAATTTCACACTGACATAAAAGTGGCTGTTATGAGATTAGTGGTGTTCGCACGTAGACGATTTGTAAATATACTGACAAGAAACACATATACATATATTTACACTTCAACTTCGTCCTCTACGATAAAGTCTTATTCATCAAACGGATCATAATTCCTGTTGGTAAACAGTGTGACGTATTTTTTTAAAGGCGTGGCTACAGTAGAGCCGTTCATAATTTATTGGACGTTGCACAATGTTTTGACGTGTGACATCGCCGAGCACGCACGTTTTGCCACAAGTAGCTACGAAAAAGCGTGCCGTCATTCACTGTGTCGTCAACATTGCTGTTCCAACAGCCTTTTGAAAAAGCCGTAATATCACGAATTCTTCTCAAAATTTCTGTATTAATGAGAGATTTTAAGAGTGTAAATATAAGGATTGAATCAATATTTAATGATTTTCATTTGGGTATGGAAAACAGCTGGGTTATTTAAAGTACGCGTGAAGCCATTCGGGCTTCAAAAACTTTAAACAACCCAACTGTTTTCCATACCCAAAAGAAAACCATCAAATATCGGTTCAATCCTTATATGAATTACAGTCAATTTCATTATAATTACAAAATTGTGTAACGTTGTTTATTTTTCAGAACAGCACATGTCTGATTGTTTTAGGGTCATGTGACTGTTTTAGGGTCATGTGACTGTTTTTGGCAATTTATCAATGTACCAAGTGTCAGAACGGTAACGCCGAACGATAATCAAAGTACTGAAAGTACTAATGGGTGGCGTTTTAGAGTGATTGTCATAAAGTCAGAGCGGTTTTATTGTAGGTTGACCAAGGTAAATTGACGATGTTTACAATTATTATTAGAATGTAAACACGGGTTAAGGCAAAAAGTACTATTTTCCAATTTACTGCACATCGCCTTGATAGCGCAATGGTTAACGCGTCCACCTGGCATTGGCTTAACTTTTTTCGACACGGGTTCGATTCACATTTACATACGGCTGTTAGAAATAATTTTAGATTTATATTTTTAAGTTTCATTGCAGTTATTTCAAAGTATTTTATGTATTTTGATTCAATTTATTTTATTGTGGAGATAATAATGTATAAAAAGTTAAAAAAATCCAACATGTTTCGAACTTACAACCTACAAAAGCGTTGCTACCATTGCATTTCAAATTATTTTTATTGACTGCGTGTTAGATCACTCGGCTAATGGGTCAAGTGATGGGAGCGTTACGCTTTCTATTAAACAACGATTACAATATTAGTCCATTGTTTACATGTAACGCCAATGTAAACACGCCAATGAAAACATTGTCCAATTATAGGTGTCAGGTGTAATCATTCAGCGAGTAACGCATAGAAACGAAATTCAATTCTTGATAGATGACCCACAATCATTGAATGCGATGCATGTGAGCAATGACACCATCTATTTCCACAGTAAACATATTTTAGAGTAAATGCATGTACGTGTTTCTTTTTCGTGTCATTATATTAGTATAATCCGATAATGTGGTGTTACTATATACGAGAAATATTTTAGTTCACAAATAGCCTCAGAAAGGAGATAACCTTAGACCTAGTAATGGTAATAACTCCGACTGAAAATAACATATTTAGAAAATATAAAGTCTTCATACATCAAAACGAGAAGGAAATGTGATAAGTTATGTTTACTTGGAAAACTTAACCTATTAGTTAAAATGGAAGACATCGGATAAAACATTAAACAGGAATCTGCTAAGTGGTCAGTGGCGACAAAAATGTATCCACTTGATTTTATAAACTAATTTTTTGCGGTAACCAAACTCACATTTTCAAATTAAGGTTCATTAATTTGAATGTTGCCTTGTAAAGTATGGTCTACATGTACATTCCCATATACCCGACAGCGTTACATAATTTATAAAAAAAGTGAAAGATGTAAGTCAATAAAAAATCTACTGCAAAACCAGACAATTCAAATATCCGTCAAAACCAGACAATTCAAATATCCGTAAGCTTAATCCGCAAGTGAAGTGAACAAAATGTTACGAATTTAAGTTCATAAAAAGTCCAAACTGGTTGCTCCATATGTTTCTACAGTCTTTACAGTGATCAAAATCAATCAAGTTAATCTCATATGTGGCAGAATAAAAATTTTATGGAGCTTTATTGACCAACATTAAATAAATCACAATATTTTTATTTATGTGCTTAAAATACAATTATTACTGTTTCTTATTATTTAAATGTGCATTTTTGTTAGAATACATGTTGAAGAATCAAATATAAGTGCGTTAGAACTCGTGGTATCGCATAAAGATAAAAAAATAATATTTTTAAGAAAGTGTGTCATACTCGCGTCACACTCCTGACAACCATATAAGTGCATTGTAATCAAAAATGTTTCCTTAAGGACTTTCCTGTTTGTCACAACTTAACAAAACATGACATAGACTTCTAGGTAAAAACATGCTCTTGTTTTCTTGTAAAGGATATGTGGAGAGAATATTGCAATATGTGCACAATGTCACATATGACAAATTTAGCTAACATTTTCTGAAGGGAGCTGCAGACAAATATAATTTTAATAGAGGTGATTATATTATAATTATTTCATCTAGAAACATAAAACTTAATGATATACAAAACATTCCTTAATATGTACTTTTAATCTTTAAAAGTCCTATAAATTTTAGCAAAGATGTATTGATTTTCTTGAGGTATTTTCTAATCTACCACGCTTGACTTTATAGCATAAATTTTGATTACTTTAAGTATAATATGCTTATTTTTATCATTATTTAATGCCTAATAAATGCATCTTTTACTAAAACAACTCTAAAACTTGCTTTATTCAAACTTTCTGTAAAATAATGGTCTGAACATATGTGATTTTTAAATGTCACACTTTTTTGTCTCACTCCTGACATTTTTTGCCCATCATTTTAGAATATTTTTTTAACGGATGGTGCTATTTTGATGAAACTTCACAAATCTCTTAAGGGCACGATTACACACCTCTGCAAAGTAGGAAAATGAAAGTAACTGTTTGTTGTACATTTTTATAACAGGAAAACCCAAACCAGCCATTTTTTGGAAACAGCTCATAAAGGATTTAAAAAGCAATACATTTGCAATTTAAAAGAAGGTAATTGCAAATGGTTGGAAATTTTATCGTTGTTTATTGAGGACTAGTTTTTTATTAATGACTGTTTTGTGATTTTATTGATCAAAGGGCCTGGATAAATTGAATTAGTAATAACAGATTGTGAATATTTTTTAGGAATTACTGACTTCTCTTAAAACCGCTATTATACCAAATGGAACGATATCTCTGTTGTTACTGCAGATTTTCAAGAACATTTTATTTATTTGCAATGATTACAGAAATGCAAATTTGTTCACAGACACAATTTTACTTTTCTCTTTCTAATTTTACAAAATAACAGGTAGGAAAGTAGATACTCTTTATTTTTACTGATCTTATTTTATTAATAAAAACTTCGGTTTTGAATAAATGGCCCATAAAACTTATTGGTGATGCTGATTAGGGCTCCTACAATGTATACACGTTTTCCTATATGAATATTTTCAAACAAAATAATCGAAAACTAATTTGAGATATCAGTTGAGTGAAACCATTTCCTGCCTAACTACTTTACAACTGCCTGCATTTTAAATGGGGCGCGTCACGGGAAAAGCTACCTTCGGTCATTTTTAGTGGTATTTTAGTTTTTACTTAATTAAGACAGAACTTACAAAATAAATCGATTTCTTATAACTAAAATGTGATTTTGTTACACATTTTGACAATAAAATGGCATTTTGACCGCGATATGCATAATAAATAATGCCGTCTGCTCACATTTATGACGTCATTTCAAAGATTGACGTAAACTGTCCGAAGGTACTTTTTCCCGTGACGCGCCCCAAATATATTTGTTATTCTTGTAATACTGGGCCTAACGTTAGGAAACATACTGAACAAAAATAAAAGGTATCCGCATTTTCATTAATTGAGGTAGGCTTTAAATGGTGTTTTATTAGTCAATCTCAGATGTTTGTAAGTTTTATTGCTCATGAACATTATCATCCATTCGAAGACCTGAGCAACTGCTCATCTAACAATATTTCATTAAGTAGCCTATTTCAAAACTATTTACAATCGAAAGGAAAATAATGGATGGTAGATCGAACGTTGTTTATGGAGGTTTAGTTGTTTTGATAATTTATGGTATGTGCTTTCAAGAACGGAACAAATTGATTTAATTCAAAAAAATATATATAACTTCTTCCTGTAACCATAATTACAACAAAAAGGAAATATTACTCAATTGTTACTGCAGATTTTAAAGAACATTATATTTCTGTTCAAAGATTACAGAAAAACTAATCTGTTCAAAGAAAGAATTTGAATTTCTAATATTACAAAATAAAGATAGGAAAGTATTTTTACTTTTGCGGAGTACATGTACACGTGTATAAGTGTTAGCAAAAATCGAAATAATCAAGAATCAAAATTTCACCGAACAAAAAAACATAATTGGGTTAAAATACCACAATAAAGTAGGTTTACGATTTATATAATTGGGACGCGTCGCGGGAAACGGTACCTTCGGACAGTTGACGTCAATCCTTAAAATGACGTCATAAAGTTGAACAGATGGCATTAATAACTATGCATTTTGCGGTAAATATACCATTTTAGTGTCAAAATGTATAACATAATCACCTTTTATTTATGAAAAATAATAGATAGTTGTAAGTTCATTCTAAATATAGTAACAACTAAACTGTTACAAAATATGACCCAAGGTACCTTTTCCCGTGGCGTGCCCCATTTAAGAACGTCGTTTAATGAAATAAAGACGAATAAAAAGCAGCAAGGAAACGGATAAAAGAACGTGAAACATACGTTAAAATTTCAAGAAGCTACACGAAGCCCCTTGATACTGCATTCTGTCAAGGTGTGATGTATTAATGCCAAGTGTCAGGATTCTGCTTTCACCGTCAGGATAAGCTTCAATTCATTATAAATTGGAAAAACTTGTTGTTGATTTTTTTTCTCATTTTTAAAATCGCTAAACTTGCGTGGGACTTTGATATGACACAAGTGCAAACGTTCTCATCTAGACAAAAATAAGAATGATACCGTAATGCGACGGAATCAGGTTTTCTTCCTATACTTTAATGAAAAACAGGCATAACACAAATACAGTTAAGAGTGACAGCATGTCCTGATACTTGCTATTGCGAGTTCTGACAACTAAATTGTATTTTAGTTTCAAAGCTCTACATTGAATGGCTACTGAAGAGGTGAACTTAAACCAAAAGCTTAATGAAATGTTGACGCCCGCTCAACGACATACACAAATGTTATTACCAGGGTTTTCCAAATAAAACCTAGTTAAACTGTGTTTAACTATTTATTTCATACATGAGACCGCCCATTGCTATTTAAAGAACTATAAATCAAAATATATTGCATTAATTTGAATGCAGGTGGTGAACGTTATTACTCCTGTAAAACGATTTTTGATTTGTTTATCTGTGAAAATACTTAATAATTCAGTAACATTTCATATAGGTTCATGTGTATATCCAGGAATGACTCTCTTCTGTTCTACTCAGTCACGACAAGCGATTAAGACAAAACAACAACACAACACTATTTCTTTTTTTCCAAATAACAACATTTTATTTAAATAAGGCGGTGGGAAGATTAATACCGTTTAATACTACGTTGATAAATACCACGTACTCTAAACGTTCTTGAACGATTTATTTACGAATAGGTTTAGTAGAAATCCGCATTTCTTATACACTTTCATTCACCTCGTATAATCAGTCTATCCACTTATCAGACAAGTTGACACGCCTCTGGTCACGTGATGGCATACCGTGACCTTCACCGCAACACAGTGCTCAGCCAACATGACACCGAATCATCAGGTTACCCTACTACCGTTACTAGTCTTATTAACAAAATTTAATGTATTTGATAAAAAGTTATTTACATTTTGTAATGCGTTATCCTCCTAATAATACAATGTGTAAAATGTTTCTAAAACGATGTCACGTGACTAAATCACTGTTATCTCAGGTAAATTAAATGATAATAATTTGCAAAATAAACTGTTGTGTTCAAAGTTCGCTTTCGTCTTTGTCATAGTTAATTGATTGTTGAGATAATACATTATATTTACATTCCTATTGATTTCTTCGTTTAAAAAAATTCGGTTCATTTTGCATGAACCGCATGACCCGTAATGACGTCAGTAACGTCATGGTTGTTACTATTGAAAACTCCCACGTATTACTTCCCCTTTTCACTTAATACTAATTTTTGAAAGCGTTCGACTTAAGTTTATTTAAAGAAAAAAATGAAAAAATGTAAATATAAGTAATGATTCTTATTTTGGTGCGGTTCATGCAGATTGGACGTGTACGCGAGAGCTGGCAAATTTACCATAAAGCGCTAGCGCGCTTTATGGATTTGCCAGCTCTCGCGTGCACGTCCAATCTGCATGAACCGCACCAAAATAAGAATCATTCCTTAAACATTAACTGATAAGTGGTGAGTATACCGCCTATAACATTTCGGAATTTAAAAAGTTGAGTGATTTATTTTTCGTTTCAGGCCCTTTTTCAGGGTAACCCCATTTATTTTGCAAGGTTTCAAAAATCATACATCAATCAAGACAGACAACAGATTTTACAAATAAAGGATTATACATCAATCAATACATAAAGATTATACAAATAAATATACTCAAAAGGAAACTGAAACTTTATAAAACAACAAAAAAAACAACACAAAATGACATATTTAAGTTAAGTGCTTTTAATTCCGCGGATAAAGGATATACGGACTCTCTCGAAAACCCTTGTTAAAGTTCTAAATCTAATATGTGAAACACCGTATTTCAAGTATATGTAAAAATGATGAAAACATCTCTGTGTCCAGTAATAAATATGTGACCAGCTATAAACAAGTCTTGTAAACAATATCCCATCAAGGAGTTTTGTTGATTCAGCAGCATATCGTTAAGTAACTAGGAGTTCTAGAATTCATTTGTATAATGTGTATACGTATACTGTAAAGCAACGTGACATTTTGTACGTTCAAGTACTTTTATTATTTGTTCGATAAAACACATATTTCAATGGTCATTTTCGATAGTTAGGACATTTGTGTGTTTTTCCAGAAGGATTGTGAATGGGTGTAAAAATAACAAAATAAAAAAGTAAAAATAGCGCCATAATTTTCGTAAAATCCATGAATTTTTGGTGTCCGACCCGGTCGTGTAATACGAAAGTCCTCGTTATTTCCCTACAGTAACTATAGTTGTACCAGCAAACCTTGATACTCATCAATATATTAAAAAGCGCGTATTAGGTCGCATAGACGGACACAATAAACACTGGTGTAATACCTGAAACCGAAAAATTGACAAAGTATGATAACATCATAGTTTTAATTAATTAACATCAATAATTAAAACAGAACTGTGTTTGTTGACTGAATCCAATTTCACGGGCAAGCTAAAATCTGACAAATATTAAATACAAATGCAGGCGAATACTTAGAGTAGATAGATTGTTTTGATATAATACAACACAAATCATGGTTATAAAAATCAGTCTGTTCCTTCAAGTACTAATATTAACACTTCAACTTTGTCCCTTACGATATCAAACATCATAATTTCTGTTGGTAAACAGTGGACCAACTTGATTTGCCAAGACGGCTTACGCCGGCATACGCCGATTGCTAAACGGGAACCGGCAAATCACTTTATTTGTTCCGAGACTTAGCCGGGATCACTAACAGGCGCACAGCGAATACGCCGGTGAGCGGCGAGCGTGTAACAACCACAGCCGTAGCTATTGACGCCATTTAAGTTTAGCAGGAACGCTTGATTCGTATTTCACACCGGTGCGAGCCGATCGGTGGCCGGTTAACGCCGGTTCGTGGCAAATCAAGTTGGCCCACTAGTGCGACGTATTATTTTATAAGGCAGAGCCGTTCATAATTTATTGGACGCTGCAAAATGTTTTTACGTGTGACGTCGCCGAGCATGCACGTTTTGCCACGAGTTGCTGCGAAAAAGCGTGCGACCATTCACTGTAACGTCAACGTTGCTGTTCCAACAGCCTTTTGAAAAGCCGTTATATCACGAATTCTTCTAATATTTTTTGTACTGATGAAATTATTAAATTTTATGAGTGTACATGTAAAAATGTATAAGGATTGAAAAGATATCTCGATTTTTTCGTTTCAGGCCCCTTCGGGCTTCACACACTGTAAACAAACCAACTGTTTTCCATACCCAAATGAAAACCATCAAATATCGATTCAATCCTTATGTACATGTATATTACTTTGTTTCAACGTGTTCGAAGCTTCATTATGAAATTTAAGGCTACTATTTTAGCCATACAAAAAAACCGAAATTCCGGTTTTACAAATAGTTTAAAAGCACCGAACACGGCAATATGAAAAACTTTTAAGAGTCTGTGTCACCAACCATTGAGCTTTGATTGGAAACTGAATTTTTTTTGTTCCAATGTTATTTATTTAAATGAGTTCAGTTATACCCAAAATCTATTATGAAACATGTCAAATTTGATTTCGGTCAACATTTCACTTATTTTATCATATTAATTGATGTTGACAGGGAAACAGGAGAAAAACCACAAAAAAACAAACAAAATTCACTTGTTTTTAACTTCATTTTTAATATTTAAGCAGGTGAGTAGGGATTAAATGGATTAGCTTCAACAAAGCATGAAATAGAAGTAAATGAAAAATAGGGTATAAACTACATTTCAACATGTCTATATGGTTACCATGGAAACATTAACATGGTATATATTGTTCAAATAAGAAAACTTAAAAATGATGTGATCATAAAAACAGCTTTCTTAAAAATCTGCAACCACATGAGAAAAAATCAATGATCATTTCTGCTAAAGTAAAGCTTTATCTTACAGAAAATAAAATAAAATTGGGGAGCAAATGATAAATTGTTGAAAAAAAAACATAACTTGAAAAATGTGAAATTTTGTGAAAATATGAAAAAATGTATTTCACTATTTCTTGAACAAACAAAGGCAGACAAAAATTTTTTTTAAATTTTTTTTAAAAATTTTATTTCGTTCATATATTTATGAACCAAATTAGAGTAATTACACAAAATGCACCTTAGCAACCATTTTAATGCCATAGCAACGGATTTTTAACTTGATAATAATTGCTCTTATTCTTTGTCTTCTTAACTAAATCTGTACAGGTATTTAAATTGAACATTGTAGTATGTTCAGACATTAAGAAATGAATCAAACTGGTTTTTGACCTGCTAAAAATTAAAGGGCATATTTCTTTAGATGTGGATGAGACTAACAAAATGGGGCGAATTCATCAAATATTATGTTTTTGCAAAAATCTTTTTGTCAAATAACCAATTTTTTTTTAACAGACACCCCATCAAATGACAAATATTGATGTTTGTTGTAAAGTTAACTAAATACTTCTTTCTAACTGAATTCCTCATAAAGACACTGTAACCATAGCAACCACTTTTTAAACATTTAAATTTGTAAAATGAAGACATCGATTCAAAAAGTTATGAAAAATGCTTGGAAATTAAAACAAAATTTAACAATTTTCAGTGTACTTCATGCTTTAAATTTTTGAACACTTTCTTTTCACATTTACATTATTAGGAAACTAAAACCTATTATGCCACTTACAGCGACATTTGTATGAGAGAATGAACATCATGTTTAAATCTTGAAATTCAGGTGACTGCCGATGTTTACTATTAATGTTCAAATGCACATTATTTCATGTACATTAAATCTGGATTCCATCAGCTTTATCCCATGCACATTTATGACAAGTGTAGATCCAGATCATTGTTCAAATGAGCGCAGTCTGATCTGGATCTACACAAGATAGTTGGTAACATTTTGAGGGCTCTGCCTGCCGCCGGTGATTCCATAATATGTCCTGTTTTTCAAACAGGTTTGTAATAAATGGCTTGTTCTCAAGTATAAAATTAAACAGATATCATCATATTTCAATGATCCCTGAATTGAGTGTTTATCAAGCTTTTTCAGAGAATTCATCTTACAATTTTTTTCTTTAAGTTAACAAAATCACCAGAAATATAACTTTCTAGCAAGAAAATAGAACATTAGTGATTTTCATTATTTTCATTATATTTCAATAAAATGAAGGGGCTTAACTCATGTTTTTCAAACTCAGTAAAAAAAAGTTCGTAACCTTGAACTCTAACTCGCATCCTACAACTTCTTTGACAAAGTTTAAAGGAAAAAAGTAAAGAAACGTTTCATCTTTTGTCATATTAAATTTTACAGTTTTTTGTTGCTTTCTGTGTGTTTTGACATTAGTTATCTCCCAGCATTTTCCAATGATTAAAAATATAATTTTCTTTGCAGGCCAGTCTAAATTGTAAGGCCATATAATAGGCTATAATTTGGTACCAAAATAAAAAGTATCTTGTTGGACCTACCTAAACTACATTTTTTAGCCTTTTGGACTTGCAGAATTTAGTCCATTATTCAAAAAACCTTAAAATAGTGTAGATCCAGATCAGCCCACATACCTGAGCCATCTGATCAGGATCTTTAGTTTGCTTTTAGATTCATTGGATAACTTCTGATCAAGAGGCAACCAGTGTTGAGCCACATCAGACAGCAATGATTTGCCAGCTGATCTGGATCTACATTGGTTACACAAGCAACAAAGCCCATATATATGTACATGGAGAAAAGGGTAAAAGATGTTATACATAGGGAGTGTGAAAAGTAATTGCATCAAAATATTTGATAAGAATTTTTATTACATTATTGCTGACACAATTAAGACTGGGTTTCCTAATGAGTTTTGATTATTCATGAAATGTCTTTATATGAAAGCTGTTAACAAATTTAATTTGTGCACACCATCTTTCAACAGTGCTAAAAAGTTGTCTTGCAATGCCTGTTAAAGACGACTTTTGTGCCGTTAATGAAATCATGTTTGTTTTTAACATTTTGAACATAATCATGAGATCAGACTTAGTTTCAAAGGAAATCATTTAAATTTCATCTTAAAAACCAGAATAAGATATATTTATCTGTGTCTACATAGATGAATTGACACTTTTGTATAGTATGCAAGAAAAAGTATCATTCATGATTACTGTTATTTTTTGCTTGCCAGTGAATAACACAGATTTTTTTTAGAAAAATTAAGTGATATTTCCCAGTTTTGTAACTGTGGATTAACACTTTTATTTTCACTGCTTATTCACACTGGGCCCATACAGCAATTATATTCCAAGTTGGAATTTTAGAAAATATGTTTAAGTTTTAGAACAAGACGACATGTCATAATGTCATAAACAGACACTGACAAATTCTACAATGAAAATTCTTCAATAAAACACAAACAAAAATAACCAGAAAAGTTGTTTAGAGCTGTAAAAGATAAATATATGTTACACTAGTGATGTATTTCTATGTTACACTTGCTAAAACAATACCCTCTATTAACACCAGTCCTGTCATTTGCTAGTCATTTTGTTGTAATGTGGGCTGTTGTGCAACTACAAATGCCTCTGCCAATAAATGTTCTTGACTTGGTGCAATAACTTGAAGGACTTGTTCAAATATTTTGGAAGCTTTAGCCAGATAGTCTTTTTAAGTGCGAGCTGATCCTTCTGTCCAATTTGTTTAAACTGTTGTTGTTTTTTCACTGGACTTGGTCCACAACATTCTAAGAAACTGTCCAATGCTCGCCTTTTCTTCTGGTTATGTGATATTTCTAATTTAAGTATTTCATAATCTTGGCTTCCCTGTTCTGTGTACTGACTCACTGGTAACCAAAGGCTATCACAATCTGTATCAGTGGTCTGAGTTCACACCTACAAAAACAGTTTTATCTGTCAAAATGATTTTCTTGTTTTGGAATTCAATAAAGTTTTAATAACAGTTGATTATATCAGTATTTTATTGTGTTCACAGGGTTTAAAAACATTTTATAGTTTGATAATTTTGTTACAAGAGCTGTCAAAACAAAGGCAGTCTTTACTATTCCAATCATATCATTTCCAATATTTTTTATTAAATTTCAAGATTAAAAGTACAACAACTATATTTATGCTATACTGAACCTGGGTGTCCATTGTGTATTATTATTATTAAGTTTTTTTTTCAGAAGCAATGAAAATCACTTACCACTCCTGGGTCACATGTAATCACTGTTGATAGTACATTCTGATTTCTATCTGGTCACTGTAAAAATAAAACAACACTTGGAATAAAAAACTATTCCAGTATTTTAAAAACTAGAAATACCATCAGAGTTAATAATACCTCATTAATCTATGCATCACTATAAAAATGCAGTCAGGTTTGTGTAACTTTCCCCTGTGGTAACTATTAATTTTCATACACACAGTACACTGTGAGTGGGCACAGTTTTTTTCTGAAGCAATGAAAATCAATTACCCTAACCAAAAAACAAGAGCCAAAAACTGATGTATGCCATGTACTTTTGCATTAAATGGCAGTGAATGCAGATCAAGTTACTAGAGCAACAATTTGAAAATTTTCTATTTTCAATATTTTTTATATTTAGATATAGGCTCCCATCAGTAATGAAACAGACAAGCTTAGCTCAAAATAAAAGTTGAAATAAACATTATGTCAAGTAATATGTATTATTTATTGCATTTCTTGTAAAACAAGCTCAAAAAGTATTATATAATTGACTGCCTCATAGAAGTGAAAATAACTTTATTTCTACCTACCTCCTCCAACTGGAATAAAAACACCAAACTCCTTCCACACTTGTAAAGCTTGTCTGTAGGTTTTGGAGGCTTTACCAACTCTATTTAGTACCATTGCAGTTCTTAAGATGCACAATTTGCTTGTTTTCCATCATTTCCCAGTAAGTATTGTCTTCCATTGATTTAAGAAATTCCAAAAGATAAACAATGTGCCATTTTGGAAACTTTGTTACGGTATTTTAGAAGAGCTGGAAAGGGAGGTAACTCTGTGGAAATTAAGGACGTCGGGCACATTTTAGTACCTTCTTTGCCACCATTGTATTGAATTTGCTCCCCGATTTTATAAGTGATAATTGAAGAAGAAAGAATGCTGTTTTTGGCAGTATCAATAAATAGAATGGATATTGTTGCAGGGTTGAGAAAATTTCATATGAATTTTAACAAAAAACTAATGGCTACCCCTACCAGATGAGGGTTAAAACATTTACAAACATTAAAGAAATGAGTAAAGTTGGCAATGCTATCATCTCTTTTGATCAATAAAATGGTTTAGAACAATTCACATTAAAGTTTTCTATTGCAAATCCATTTTGCCACTGATAGTTTCTCTCTAAAAGTGGGCAATAGGTAAATGCTGTTATACATGGAAAAACTGTTTGTTGCCATGGCAACGACAACTTTCTGACAAATATGCCACACAAAAAATAACTTGGAAGTTGATATAGATTAATTATTTACACAAAAAAATAAATTCTATTTTTTTGAGTTTCCAACCTTTATAAAGCCGAAGCTCAATGGTTGGTGACACAGGCTCTTAAGCTCTGTTTGAATTAGCCTGTCGATGGGCATTCATGGAAATGCATATGACATGTACATTATATCGGTGAACATGCAATCTTCAATACGGTATTTTCTTGTTGATACCATTCTATGATCAGTTTCGTATGGATAACACAATAGTTTTCTCCTTAAAAAGGAAATAATGGGCGGACTTGAACAGAAAATAAGGGATCTGAGAAAACATTCCTGCTAAGTGCCTACTTTTAAGGCAAAATGCCCATGACATCTATACTCAATTCACATTATTTATAGCATACGCGAAAAGAACTATAATTTGTTTTGAAACATCGTTGTTGAAAGCTTCAATCCTTTGTTAAATTAAAGTTATATTTTGTAAATAATACGCAATCTTGCTATTTGATATGACATTAATAATCCACAGATTCGTTTATGTTCGATTTCAGTGACCTGACAATATCCGACGAAGGGGCCTCAATATTGCTTATCTTTACCGATTGCATTTATCATAGAATATTTGCTTTATAAAATCTTTAAGGGTTGATTTATTATATAAGAGTGATAAACTTAAACCAACTAAAAAATTTAGATTCTCATTGTTTAATTTCGTCTAAACACATTGTCAAATTTTGTTTTGGTCGAGAAGTGAAATCCAAATTAATAACCTCAAAGATCTGGGCTGAAGGTTATCAAACTGAGCTTGGAAACCAGTCTCAAATCTCAAGCATCTGATTGGCTGAAATGGCGACTGGTCGCAAATTTGCTGGACTATTTGATTTTCTTTCGTATAAAGTTATATACCGGAACTAGCACATGCCAACGCCATCCAGTCAAAAAAAATCGGACACTACCACATGTCAGCGACATCCAATCTGAAAAATTCGGACACTACCACAGGTCAGCGAGATCCAGTCTAAAAATCGGTCACAATTACTTGTCAGCGACATCCAGTCTGAAAATTCGGACACTACCACATGTCAACGACATCCAGTCCGAAAATTCGGACACTAACACAGGTCAGCGACATTCAGTCTGAAACAAAAACGGACACTACCACATGTCAGTGACATCCAATCTGAAAAATTCGAACACTCACACATGTCAGCGAGATCCAGTCTGAAAAATCGGACACTTCTACATTTCAGCGACATTTAGTTTGAAAAATCGGACACTTCCACATGTCAGCGACATTCATTCTGAAACAAAAACGGACACTACCACATGTCAGCAGCGACATCCAATTTGAAAAATCGAACACTTCCACGTGTCAATGACATCCAGTCTGAAAATCGGACGCTTCTTGGTTATCAATACGATTTTTTTGCATTGCTTGTAACAATGTAGTTTTTCAATATTGATTGGATTCTTATTAAATTATAGGATTTTATTCAATTTTCTGGGGTTCATACATGAATATACAGTGTCGACGAACATATACAAATTAAATCAAGTCCTGCAAAAATTGAATCAAGCCCCAGAAATTGAATCTTGTCCACGGGATTTTTATGTCATATATGGGGATTATAGAGTAAGTTTACGTTGAACTTCTTTTTCCTCTGAAAATAAAATCTTAACTATTCCAAACAAAGCCATTATTATCATAAATGATGGTGCGGTGTTATATATGTCTTACTTTTGCTTTGTTACCAATACACATACTTTATAGGATAATGAATCTTATAATTAATGGATAGGTCGATTTTATTTGTTATTTCAAACTATTTGAAAAAGAAAAAACAAGAGGGCCATCATGGCCCTATATCGCTCACCTGAGTACAAAAATACTCTCAGCTTGTGGTTTCAGACAAGAAGATTTTTAAAGTTTTTCCTATACAAGTCTATAAAATGAAGTGACCCCTGGGGCGGGGCCAATTTTGACCCCTGGGAAATAATTTGAACAATCTTTGAAGAGTTCTACTAGAGGGTGCTAAATGCCAAATATCTAAGCTCTAGGCCTTGTGGTTTCAGACAAGAAGATTTTTAAAGTTTTTCCTATATAAGTCTATGTAAAATGAAGTGACCCCTGGGGCGGGGCCAATTTTGACCACAGGGAAATAATTTGAACAATCTTTGTAGAGTTCCACTAGAGGGTGCTAAATGCCAAATTTCTAAGCTCTATGCCTTGTGGTTTCAGACAAGAAGATTTTTAAAGTTTTTCCTATATAAGTCTATGCAAAATGAAGTGACCCCTGGGGCGGGCCAATTTTGACCCCAGGGAAAAAAATTGAACAAACTTTGTAGAGTTCCACACAATAGAACACAATGGTTTGAAGAGACGAATTTATGTACCTGTTCATCCACTTAAAAACTTTCTGAGCTTTAACAAGCAATGACTGAGGAATGAAATCATATGCCCCAAGAACACATTGGGTAAAAAGTGTCAATGCAACGCAGATGTGTAGTGTTTAACTTGGTTAGAGCGAATGGCGGTTACACTCAGTATTAAACATGCGATTTTGTTTCTTGGTACCAGTCATGGTCCTTGGTGTTGTTTGTGATGAAACCAACATGAACGTGTCTCAAATTCGGCAAACATCTACGTTGATGAATAAATAATGTGTGCTCAATGTTTGATTACTTCATCTCAATTATATCATGTTGATTTTAGGAATATATTACACTCTGCGTTTCTTTATGTATATAGTGTATAACCCCATAAAAAGTTATAAATTTTCTTTTTACCTTTTTATTTGCACCATAAAATGTGTGATTCATTAAAATTGTTCTAGAGTTATTCACCAAATATTTGGCTAGGATTTAGCGTCGATAATAAAATTTGACTCAATACTGTTGGACTTGTCACCAGTAGACGTAAATAATTGATAATTCCATCTTCCTGATATGCATATTTCGCTTGAGTGCTCGACGTTTTGACTGCCTGTGATTGTTGCATTAGTCAAAATGTTGACAGTTAATTCACTTTAAATTGTATTACTTCCGAATAAAAATGTTACGGTTTTAGCAACATCATGTGGCACAGAATTTCGGACTTTCTTTTGTGAAGAAGCTTCTTTTCTACTGTCAAAAACTTGTATTTACTGCCATTCCATAATTGTTTTTTTAAACGTTTGAAATCTACTTTTGCGAGTTTTAACTCTTTATTAAATTATCATTTCCGCAATGATTTTGCAATGTGTAATTGTGTAATAATAAGTCCCACTCAATCCGGGTGAGGATTTGTGGGCAGTGACATGCATTTCAATATTTAAATAATTTTTATTTTAATTATTTTGAAATTCGTATTTTCTCATTACGGAATGCTTATTCAAATTAAGACAACCTAACTTACAAATTGAATGTAATTTGGATATATTTCTTACCAAAGTTTGATAGGCTTTCGTAGATAAAAGTGATTAGGATTGGTTTACATTAACAGTCCTTATATTCAATAGAAGGGTAATGAAATCCTAAAATGTTCTTATATCAATAGATTAAAGGGATGTTATCAGCAGCTACCAACATGGAAATCCAATAATTAATCGTAGGAACCAGTACACAAGAAAGGACCAGTTCAGGTCTCATGACAAGAATTAGCGATGTTAAATAACGGTCTGATAACAGGATTCAATCACATGATCCTGTAAATAACAACTATAAATACGGCTTCAACTGAAATATAAACCAAACAAAAGGGAGATCCTGAGAGATCATATTTAACTGTATATATGAACCCAATGCTATACAAATACGACGGCCATGCAAGAGAAAGGCCAATCAACCGTACATTTATCCCCAGAACAAAGATAGTTCAAGTATGCTTATATACTGCCACATAGAATGATTGACTTTCTGTTTTAAGGCGGGGTTGGCATTTATATGCATTTCCACTGCCAATAAACAGGCTCAATCAAACCGAGCCTGCAATACTTTTAAAGTTATTGTGTTAAGGGCCTGCCACACTCCTCCCAATTCTTTTCATCAAAAAAATGAAAATTATCAAAATCTCAATAACGCAAAATGCTGTTAAATGAAATTTTGCACAAGTGTATGTTATTAATGTATCTTTATTTTACAGATGGTAAGACATATTAGAAAAGTAAAGAAAAATAGCGAGATCTAAAAATTCCCTCAACTTCTATTTACATAAATTCACAAAAACTAAAGAACACAAAACATCATTTTAAATGCCCACATGAGTTATATGATACTGACAACAACTTATTGTGTCCTCATGATTTACTTATGTAAACTTTATGAGATATTAGTAAAAGTGTGTTTGACCTTCAATTTCCTGGTCGCGTAAACGGATGACAATCACTGATTTCTCTTTTAATAGTTGAAGGTTATTTACAAAGTACACAACATTTTCTTGTCAGTATCATTGCGCTCACGAGGGAATTTAAATTTATGTTCTGCATCGCCTAGTTTTTGTGAATTTATGTAAATAGAATTCAAGGAATTTTTAGGTCTAGCTTTGTTTCTTTACTTTTCTATTTTGTCTTACTGTATGCAAAATAAAGATACATTAGTAACCTTCATTTGTGCAAAGTTTCATTGAATGGCATTTTGTCATAACTGAGATTTGATGATTTTTATTTTATCGATGAATAGGATTGGCAGGAGTGTGGCGATGCCTTAAAGTTCCCTTTTCATTTATTTCTATCCTTGCTAGCTGATAAGATTTCCATATCCGTTGTCGATATTTCTAGAGAATTATGGAAGCAAGTTGGTAATTCGCGTGTCTTATTCTCAAATGCTGACAACATACAAAATATATAACTTATTATTGCAAATGTTTGTCCTTATACTACTTAAATAATTTACATGTCTTTATCAAATTTGCATCATAAAATTGAGAGATTAGAAAGCATAAAATAATCATAAAAACAAATTACTGTCAGGAGAATAATACGTCGTTTACGTAAAAACGTGATTTTTTTATAAACTTGCTTTTATCACATTTCTATGTTTTGAACCCTAAACGACTCATTGTGTATGCTTTTTTCAAACATCAAAATTACCTAGGGCTTTTGTTGTCCAAGAAAAAAAACAACAGCAACCATGTAAAACAACTATATTATTATTAAGTAATACTTAAAATGCACGTTATACTAAATGAACAAACAATTTACTAAATAAGTGTAGCTGAATTGGTTTAGGTGGGGCTACTACTTCCCACAAGGTTCATGCTCTGAGCCCATAAATATAGTAAAAAGAGACATACTGTAACTCGATGTTTATTGTGTTTACTGTTTGAACAGTGGTTACTATGATGATGAGATATTGTAAATGAATGACTTAATAAATTAGAAATTTGCTTCAGAATGATTTGATGTATTACTACATGTACAAATGCCTAAATAACTACTGTAAGAGTGAAACCTGCCTTAGTAGCCACCTGGGAATAGCAACCACTTGTCTTAAACAGCCAGTTTAAATATGACCTAAGCTGACATTTTGTTCTAATGTTTTACTGTCTTTAACAGCCACCTGTCTTCAGCAGCCATTTTTGTCACTCCCTTGGGTGGCTGCTAAAGACAGGTTTGACAGTAATTTAATAATGTAACTTCTGTGTAGGACAGTTTGATTTATTGTGGCGTTACAATAAACTTTCCCCAAATCTCTTATCCTCCGTACTGAGTGGGTAAGATCTGTAACAATATACTAATATCTTACCAAGATTTCTTGCATACCAGATCAGGTCATCTGGTTTTTTCACCGGTGTAGGAAATTTTGATTCTACACCCCCCATGTAGAATGAGTCACGCGCCTTATATGACGTTACGATGTCTTACGCAATTATGAATGAACGATGGAATGTCTCGTATATCACTCCGCTACTATAAAAAAGTAGTGCAATGAAAAGTTTACCGTAAAATACCCCAAAATGCGCAAAATAAATACGGTATGCAAGAAAAAGTATCATTCACGTGTGTTGGGTAAAGATCGCGTGATCCAGCCCTCGTGAAATATGCACTTAGGCGGTAACTCGGCAGAGCCTCGTTACCGCCCTTGTGCATATTTCACTCGGGCTGGATCACGCGATCTTTACCCAACACACGTGAATGATACTTATATTCCACCACAGAAACATTCACATCACCAAGTTCTTAAATACCATAGTGTTAAATAAAGTCTTATTAATTTGTAGAATTTCTTAACAAAATAACAATAAATTATACAATTTGAGATGAAAACCTAAAGATATAAATTTTGTTCAATCAAAACATGTGGCCCAATTATAAAAATGAATATAAAATATTGCCTTCCTTAGTATGGTTGTACACCAGTATTCAGTGTTGAAAATAACATAGGTTTACACGATGTTACTGTAAAATAGTAATGATGTAACAACAAGTATAAGCTTTACAATACTGATTGTTTAATGTTTAAAGTAAAATAAACCAAAAGTGTTATCTTCATATAACGCGCGGGTTAAAATTTCTCGTATTGTGTGCTATCGTTAATGCGCAAAATTAAATCATAGAAGGGAATCCAGCGGAAAAAAAAACAATTGTCACGTGATTATTTTATACCGACCGGTATTTACGGAATAGCCGTGCTCACGCGCAGTGATATATCGTATGTTTTATCACTGAAAATTCAATAGCAAAAACGTCGAGTCGTGTTAGAATTAAATCGCATTTCAAACCTTGATCAAGACATCGGACGAGCAAATGCCGAGCTTTTTACCGGTACATGTATCTATCTGGGTATAGGGATGTTCGACGAGATCTCGTCATTCAGTAATTCTCACTATTTAATATCGCCTTTTTCATCGGATCTGTAAACTTTAGTGTAAAATTTGTTTTAATGTCAGTGTGTATTTGTTCTCTATTCCTCATGTACATGAACATTAGTTCTCCGTAATGCATCAATATTTGATACAATTCTATTCCCACTATCTAATATATTTTTGTAAATGTGATTTCACCAGGATCTGGAAATCTAGTTATGGTCTCCGAGAACCGTGGTTCGACCGTCTCGCCTTATTATTACTGTTAATCCGTTCAAGCAGAATGAAAGTAACATTAAATCTGCTATATCCCTATCTTAGCCAGAAGACCTGTTGAACAAGTGCTGGATTTAGTTTTGTCTTTGAACGATACGCTCCCTTCGCTGATGTCTGGAACGATTATTGCAAACTGTTATTTATTTCCAGTTACTGAAGTATTTCCAGTATCAAGTAGTATAGTTTTATAGAATGTTTACGAAGTTCAATAAATAATGGACATTAAAGTATTTAAAAAAAGTAGGAACTCATCTTCTAATTTGCTACAGTTTTCATTTTCTCTGACCCAAAGGGATACTATGAAGTTCATTCCAACGATAAACTGTTTTCAAGTTATTAGATGATTCATTGAGTCTAGTAAACGCAGAACGATATTTTTGGTATTTCCACGCACCTTCAGTTTTTTTATATTCTTAATTAGCAAATTTTCGATAAAACGGAGTCCTAGATGAAGTTTGTAATTCGCTGTATTAACATTGTAAAATAATTGTCTTTGGTTTAACCAAACTTTAAAGAAACAAAGACCTGACAGTAAATTATAAAATGCATCTGTTGAAAACTAAATAATACTGATAACTGAGAACTGCAGTTATATGCTAAGCAGATCTCTTCATTCGTCATACTTGAACCAAGATACTTGGATAACCTAACCTGTGGTTACCAAGAAGATGAAGAAGAAGATACAACTGCACTAAAGGCAGCCATCTTATTTAAGAATAAGCCAGTTCGAATCTAGTGAATTGAGATCCAAGCAATTGTTTTAAGTAGGTTATGAGGAACTCAATGTATGGGTATAAAACCATGAACAGTTTTCCTTATGGGGTTTCTCTTTCGGCATCCAAATTTGAGAGTCGGAAATATGTTATGTTCGTCAAGTCAAAAGAGACACATAAACTGCAAACCTAACAAAAGATCCAAAAAACATTTTGTATATGACAAAAGATCCAAAAACATTTTGCGTTCAGTTCATGTAACTTTATACCTTCCAGCAGTAAAGTAAAAAAAAGACGTCGATTGCTAATTTGGTAGATTAACATTCATTTCCATGATTGTCTTTGATGTACAAATGTTCTCCTCTGGCAACAATAATATCAATTGGTATAGTTAGAACACGCAAATAGAAGTTTCACATGGCCATATATTAGTGAAGTTCACTACTGTATTATGACACAGCTAAGCTTGTTGAAGTTTTCTAAAGATGAACGTGCGCTTTGTCTACAACGCGAAACACGTGAAAGTTATACCCTGACGAAATAAGATGTTTCCACAAAAGCTCACGCCATTAAACTAATTGTCATTACCGCCTTAAGCTTTTTTCCACACGATGGACAATACTGTTATGATCTAGAGTTACATCTTGGTAAGTTAATAATAGTCATTATTTGAGCGTCTACATGAAAAATAGATTTTCATCTTGAACAATGATTGGCTTTGTCTCTATGGGGAAAAACTTGGAGGGAGTAAACCGCACGTAGAGTGCAGAAGTAAATTTTCTGATACTACAAAACTATAGTAGACACGTTTGTTGGTTAGCAGAAAGTTAATTCGATTTATGCACCCTCACCCACTGTAGAAGTTAGTATGCATTATTTTACGGAACAATGTGATCAAAAGGGGACATCTGTATCTTGTGTATTTCGATTTTATCATATTCGGTTTTAGTTGTAAATACTTGTTAGCCGCTTACTGATATTTAGTCTCATTTTTAAGCACTGAATCAATGCCTTAACAACCAAAGTTAAATATTGTAGCCGGATTGGTTCAGGTGATTGGCAACAACTACCAAGTGAACAAGGTTCATACTCTGGACCCTTTAATAACACTAACATGTGACATAAGACATAAATTAATTTGTTGTATTGTATTAATATGGTTTAATTGTTAATATTAAAGTATAACACTATACTTAAAATAAATGTATTCAAATATTAGGACTTTACCAAAGAATGGTTTTATCACTTACAAGATTTTGTTGGTTATTTAGCTATTGGTTGTAAGTTACAACCAATAGCTAAATAACCAACAAAATCTTCATTGTTGGACAGTGTGACTTATGATGAAGTTACGATAAAACCTTCCTAAATCCTTTATCCGTCCTGTAACTTTATACTAATGAATCACCTGGACTTTTTTAACCAACATAACCTTTACAACACAAAGCTCTAATATTACCAAAATAAAGTTTCATTATGTCAAATAAACTAAATCTTATTTTTAGTAGAATTGAGTACTTGTCAGACAAAGCATTGAGTGATGGCCAGACACGTACATTGAGTGTTGGTCAGGCACATACATTGAGTGTTGGTCAGACTTTTACATTAGGTGTTGTTCTGAGACGTACATTGAGTGTTGGTCAGACTTTTACATTGGGTGTTGTTTTGAGACGTACATTGAGTGTTGGTCAGACTTTTACATTAGGTGTTGTTTTGAGACGTACATTGAGTGTTGGTCAGACTTTTACATTGGATGTTGTTCTGAGACGTAAATTGAGTGTAGGTCAGAAAATTTCATTGACATTGAGCAGACAACCTATGAATGCATTTCGCGTTAAAACTATCATTTTATTGTCAAAATGTGTAAGAAAAGCACTTGTTAGTTATGAGAAATTTTATAGATAGTTGTACGTAAGTTCTTTCTAAATTTAGTAAAAACTAAAATGTCGCAAAATATGACCGAAGGTATCTTTTCCCGTGGCGCGCTCCATATAATATTTATATTTAAAACAAATTACCTGAAGTTTAACATTTACGACATCAAAGATAAAATTCGAAACAACTATGTTCATGCGCAATGCGACCCTAACATAGATGTTAACTGGGAATTGTACTATTGGAAAACCGTCAGATGTCTTTCAACGTCAATAAATATTGCTTCTCTATGTCCATTAATTCATTAGCGACTAAAAGGAAGAAAAATGGATCTTTATATTAAATCTTATATAACAATTTCTATTGAACCACAAGGCTCGGTAGTAAAACTTATGTATTTTGAAAAGCTATATACTAGTATACAGCAACGGGTTTTAATGTGTTCGTGGTTAAACGGTTCAAACACCGTTTTAGGAATTTGTCTGTTATCACCTGAATATATACTCGAATTTCATTTTTCATTAAACATTAATTAAGAAGTAATGATAAAGGCTTAACACGTGTTTTTTAGGCGAAATGATATCAAAAATGTTTGAGCACTAATAAAGTAATGCATTGTTTAATTGTTTTCTCGTTAAGGGCAGGATCATTTGCCGCTTATCAGGGATTTGTGTTGATCTGAAAATAATGCATTGAAGGTTCCATGCTCACCGCCATATGCATACCATCGTTTTTGAAGGATCAAAATTGTACGGATTACTTGTGTAAATATTGAGTTGCGCTGAACCCGGGGCTTGGTGGCGTGGGAAGTAACAAATGTTTCGATTACTGCCCATGAACAGACTCAATAAAACCGAGCCTGCAATATTTAATTTTTGTCGTGTTTTGGTGGCTTTCTGAGTTCTTTTTTAATCTATTCTTATATAGAAATTTAGATAATCTAAATAATAATCTATGAAATCGTTTTATTGTTAATAACATTAGGTTGAATGTTTCTATATCATATTACATACAAGTTACAACTAATTGAAGAGGATGTCCAAGACCACAATCAACGTCATGGTGTGTTGAACGATATTAACAATTCACAATGCCAACCTTAATTTTCATCAGTTGAAATGATCTCTTCAATGCGAGATTTTATTTCTATAATCAAGGTCTTTCTATTTTTCCCATTAAATGCAAAACTAGTTATATCGATGACTTGCTGTCGTATTCTTAGTTTTTCTAATGCATGGTATAATATTAAAGCAGAATTGACAAAAACCAAAAACAGTCAAGCGCCACATTGTGTAACTGTAAGCTTCAGCCTTGAATTGACAAAAACCAAAAACAACACGAAGTCCAGCGCCACAGTTTGTAACTGTAAGCTTCAGCCTTGAATTGACAAAAACAAAAAACAACACGAAGTCCAGCGCCACATTGTGTAACTGTAAGCTTCGGCCTTGAGTAAAACATTGATAGCTTTCAATATGATCAACTCCAGAAATGACTATTATTTGATTTGATGTATAAACATAATTAGACGTGTGATGTTTAATAATTCCAATCATTTACTAATATATATTTTGATTGATGTTTTATAATAAAGGGAACTGACAATAACAAAACCTTATTATCGAATGTCTCTCTATCAATCAAGAAAAAACGTTGATATATTATTTAGAAATATGTTGCCACTGACGCGGATAAATTATTTTATGAGTTTATTAATGTTTACGAACGAGAGCGCGCAAGCATATTTGACGGCCATGTACCTAATTTCGTTTATCAGAGAGCAATACCAACTATTGAGAAGTCTAATATTCGAATTGATTGAATCTGAAATCAGGCGAGAGCCGTCCCACGAAGCATGAGATTATTATGCAGTGAGGCGATAGAATCTCTGACACTCGTTTTTCATTATTGGCATTTACACCGTCCTGCAGAAAATAAGCCGCAGATTTTGCAAGAAATATAGACATGATTTCATGATGTCTTCCCAATATATGTACACTCTAAATTATTATCCTCAGTTAAGATGCCTATAATCCCCCCTTTTCATTCTCACAAACACGTCTTACGTAGTACATAACCAGCAAAAGTAACTTAGTGATGTAAGTAACCTTTTTAACGGCAATCAGCATAGCGCACCTTCGACTGAGTGGGTAGTATGAAGTGAATTCACCAAGGCAACGCGTAAATGGTTGTTAGTCTGTCAGTCTACCGTTCTCTCAACCTTCTCTCTCTCTCTCTCTCTCTCTCTCTCTCTCTCTCTCTCTCTCTCTCTCTCTCTCTCTCTCTCAACTTATCTGTGCATATTGATATTTCTGGTACACGAAACAAGTTTTTTAGTTGGTTTGGGAGGTGCCAAAATTAAAGATAGATAGAAAGGCCAGGACAAAATTTGTAATGTATGTCTTAGTTATTGAAAGTATGAACACAGTGGTACTATGTCAGGTTTCAGTTTTTGTGTATTGTTTGATTTTTAAATCCATAAAGCAGACTGCATGATAATATCATAGAAATAACTGCTAGTCAATCTAGTAATGGTATGTCATTTATGATTTGTAAACCATTTTTGGTTTTGTCTTTACAATTATAATGTTTGTTTTTCAATTCAATATTACAGATGATAACAAATGTAAATTAAGTTAAAGAAAGGTGATTCGCATTAAATTTTTACATTAACGTTTGTACAGTATAACAATTCTTGCTTCTTAGTGAAAAGTCAATGGCCTCACACTGTGTGTTTCCAATAATATGCGTAGTATCATCATTATTTTTCAATTAATCAATCATATTGACTTATCCTAAGTTATCTGTTTGTAGTTTTCCAATGTTTTTCATATTTAATCCTATTTAATTCAGTCTGTTTCATTGAGGGTATCAGTTTAACAAATAACTGAATTTTAATATTATAAAACCTATTGTATACTTTTTTGCACTTGTTTGACCTCAGAACCATTTTGGTTAGAGCCAAAACGTCTGATGCCAATATACATCGATACATTTTCAATGCAAGTTCTGTAAAAATACAAATGTTTAGGAGTCTGTCTCCTACCACCGTTTGGAACTCGATTTTGGTTTGATTGTAGTTTTATTCCAATAATTAGAAAACGATTAGGAGATAAAAAGAAAACTTACGTCGCTTTAAAAGTTTCAACCGAGATCAATGTAATTTTTGCATAGCAGCATCGCTGCATAAACGTGATTCGTAATATGCGGTGATTTTCAACGCATATCAAGGGCGGTCATGTTTATGCGGCGATGCTCAACGCATAAAGCAGAAATAGCTTTTATGTGGTGAAATTGCGCCTTTTATGCCGCATACTGGATTAACTTGACCATTTATTATAAAAATTTAAAAATAAAGTTCTCATATTTCAACAAAAACAATGGTTTTGACGCTTTTATTGATGTTGTTGTTGTTGTCGATGATGATGATGATGATGATGATGATGATGGTGGTGATAACAATGACGACGACAACGATTATGACGATGATCACGATGATATGTCGTTGACATGTTCGCACGCAGTCTCGAAATCTTGTGACGTGAGAGTAGAATCTATAGCGTAGATACATTGTATAGAGGGTATATACATTGTATAGCGTGTAGATACATTATGTACAGTAGTATGTATATACATTGCATAGCGGGTAAATACATTGAATTGCGTTTAAAAACATTATATAGCGTGTAGATACATTGTATAGCGTGAAGATACATTGCATTGCGGGTAAATACATTGAATTGCGTTTAAAAACATTATATAGCGTGTAGATACATTCTATAGTATGTAGATACATTGCATAGCGGGTAAATATATTGTATAGTGTGTAAATACATTATATAGCGTGTAGATACATTGTATAGCGTGAAGATACATTGCATAGCGGGTAAATACATTGTATAACGTGTAGATACATTGTATAGCGTGAAAATACATTATATAGCGTGTAGATACATTGTATAGCGTGAAGATACATTGTATAGCGTGTTAATACATTATATAGCGTGTAGATACATTGTATAGCGTGAAGGTACATTGTTTAGCGGGCAAATACATTGTATAACGTGTAGATACATGTACATTGTATAAAGTGTAAATACATTGTATCTCGTGTAGATACGTTATTGCGTGAATATATATTGAAAGTGATTTAGTCATTATCTTTATGGAGCATACAATCCTGCCTTTTATCTTGCAATTTACATTTTTGTGCGAATGTTTTTAAACGCAGCTGGAATACGAAAAAGCTTAATTAATGAAATTATAACAGCACAAATATCGGACATTAATCCATTTGAATTACTGCGAGTATGGGCGTAAAGTCGTAAAACAGAAGTCAATCACATATGCAATCAAACTGACATTTGGGAATTAAATGAAGCTCTCCGTAGCAAATTATCTGCACTTCAAACTGAATTAAATTTCTTCGTAGGCTAGGCTTGTCTAGCCAGTTTATAAAATTACTTTGATTATATTGTTTTCGGATGACATCATTAGATTTCCAAAATTACAGTACTGAAAATTATGAAATTGACAATTTTTCCGATTCCGATCCGGTCCGCTTCCGATCCTAATGCCATCTATAACCGATCCGATTCCATTCCCATTGCGGTCCAATTCCAATTCGATTGCACTCCAATTTTTTCACTCCGGACCATGCGCTCCAAACGATCTTTACGCTCAAACCGATTCTTCCGATTCCGATCTTTTCGCTCCCGATTTTCATTGGTCATTAACTATAACGCAAGTCATTGCGCTCCAAACGATCTTTCCGCTCAAACCGATTCTTCCGATTCCGATTCCTATACATAACTGAAAAACTGTAAATAGAAGCGATCCGATCCGATCCGGTCAAAACGCTCCGGTCTTTTCACTCCAAGCGATCCAAACGCTCAAAGCGATTCCGATCCAGTTAAAACGCTACGGTCTTTTCACTCCAAGCGATCCAAACGTTCAAAGCGATTCCGGTCCGGTCAAAATGCTCCGGTCTTTTCACTCCAAGCGATCCAAACGCTCAAAGCGATTCGCTTCGATTCCATTCCGTTTCCAATTCGATTGCGCTTCCATTGCGCTCCTAACGGGATCGGTTTGCGGTCCGCTTCCGATCCGCTTCCGATCCGATTGTCAATTTCGTGATTTTCAGTACTGTATGAACCACACAATTGTCAGTCAGCACATAAACAATTTAAACTACAAACATTAGATACTTCCTTAACCATCTAAACGTTTATTTTTTTCCGATTTCACATAAATTCCTTTACTGCATTTATTTCAATCATGTTAAATAACTTCACCCGTGTCAGATTTAGTTTGTATAGATGTGCATACACTATCTCCGTGGCCTAGTCGAAAATGTGTCCGCCTTAGTAGAAGGAGGTCGGACGTTCGAGTCCCACAAGGAATATGTCCAGCTGGCGAGACACCCATAGCTACGTGTAAATAATAGTTACTGGTTGCCTGCTTGCTGGTCCCTGGACCATATAATAGGAAACGGGAAGTAGTGACAAAGTCCGAGAGGCTGGTCCTTTAAATAGGGGTTATGTAAAGTAAACATACTCAACTTTCTTCAGGTAATCAGCTCTCGTCTTTTCTAATAAGTTGGCTAATATGGTTGTATTAATATAAATTACGTGTTCCATTGATAAACGTAGTGTTTCTAAGATGTTTTGATATAATTATTGTTGAATGGTTTTTCCTTTTGAACAATGCTTAACAGTTTTATAAATTTTAAGGACAATTACATACATGTACTACATATCACCACATAAATTAATAGCCTTGGCCTTAATTCAATTTAAGTACATAGACCGGAAGTTAAGTTAGGGACTGAATTAGGGGTAGTAACTGTTAGAAAATGCTGGAGACGGTCATGTTGTTTATCTATAAATTTAAATGAAATATTTGCGACCGTTTCTGATGTTATTTGCTTAGAAATATTGAGAGAGCTTCACGATACATTCATGACAGAGATACATGATACACTCATGAAAGAGCTACACGTTACATTCATGACAGAGATACATGATACACTCATGAAAGAGCTACACGTTACATTCATGACAGAGCTACACGTTACATTCATGACAGAGATACACGATACACTCATGACAGAGCTACACGTTACATTCATGACAGAGATACACGTTACATTCATGACAGAGATATACGATACATTCATGGCAGAGCTGCACGATACATTCATGAGAGAGCTTCACGATACACTCATTAAAGAGCTACACGAAACATTCATGACAGAGATACACGATACACTCATGACAGAGCTACACGATAAATTCATGACAAAGATACACGATACATTCATGACAGAGCTACACGATACATTCATGACAGAGCTACGTGATACACTCATGACAGAGCTACACGATACATTCATGGCAGAGATACACGATACACTCATGACAGAGCTACACGTTACATTCATGACAGAGATACACGTTACATTCATGACAGAGATATACGATACATTCATGGCAGAGCTGCACGATACATTCATGAGAGAGCTTCACGATACACTCATTAAAGAGCTACATGATACATTCATGACAGAGATACACGATACACTCATGACAGAGCTACACGATAAATTCATGACAAAGATACACGATACATTCATGACAGAGCTACACGATACATTCATGACAGAGCTACGTGATACACTCATGACAGAGCTACACGATACATTCATGGCAGAGATACACGATACACTCATGACAGAGCTACACGTTACATTCATGACAGAGATAAACGTTACATTCATGACAGAGATATACGATACATTCATGGCAGAGCTGCACGATACATTCATGAGAGAGCTTCACGATACACACATTAAAGAGCTACACGATACATTCATGACAGAGATACACGATACACTCATGACAGAGCTACACGATAAATTCATGACAGAGCTACACGTTACATTCATGACAGAGCTACACGATACATTCATGACAGAGCTACGTGATACACTCATGACAGAGCTACACGATACATTCATGGCAGAGATACACGATACATTCATGACAGAGCTACACGTTACATTCATGACAGAGATACACGATACACTCATGACAGAGCTACACGATACATTCATGACAGAGATACACGATTCACTTATGACAGAGCTACATGATACATTCATGACAGAAATACACGATACACTCATGGCAGAGCTTTACGATACATTCATGACAAAGGTACACGATAAATTCATGACAGAGCTACACGTTACATTCATGGCAGAGACACGATGAACTCATGACAGAGCTACACGATACATTCATGACAGAGCTACACGATACACTCATGACAGAGCTAAACATTACATTCATGACAGAGATACACGATACACTCATGACAGAGCTACACGTTACATTCACGACAGAGATACACGATGCACTCATGACAGAGCTACACGTTACATTCATGACAGATACACGATACACTTATGAAAGAGCTACACGATAAATTCATGACAAAGATACTCGATACATTCATGACAGAGTTACACGATACATTCATGACAGAGCTACGTGATACACTCATGACAGAGCTACACGATACATTCATTGCAGAGATACACGATACAGTCATGACAGAGCTACACGTTACATTCATGACAGAGATACACGATACACTCATGACAGAGCTACACGATACATTCATGACAGAGATACACGATTCACTTATGACAGAGCAACATGATACATTCATGACAGAAATACACGATACACTCATGGCAGAGCTTTACGATACATTCATGACAAAGGTACACGATAAATTCATGACAGAGCTACACGTTACATTTATGGCAGAGATACACGATGCACTCATGACAGAGCTACACGATACATTCATGACAGAGCTACACGATACACTCATGACAGAGCTAAACATTACATTCATGACAGAGATACACGATACACTCATGACAGAGCTACACGTTACATTCATGACAGAGATACACGATACACTCATGACAGAGCTACACGTTACATTCATGACAGAGACATACGATGCACTTATGAAAGAGCTACACGATACATTCATGACAGAGATACACGATACATTCATGACAGAGCTACACGTTACATTCATGACAGAGATACACGATACACCCATGACAGAGCTACACGATACATTCATGACAGAGCTACGCGATACATTCATGACAGAGCCAGACGATACATTCATGACAGAGCCAGACGATACATTCATGACAGAGCCAGACGATACATTCATGACAGAGCCAGACGATACATTTAATGTTCTTCTCGCAAATATACATTCACTTCTCGACAACAAGAAATATTACATAAGCTTATTATTCAAACGTGAATCAATTCAGTTTTTGTGATATTTTGGTCGAATTATAATGCCTTGTTTCGTACTTTTTATATTAATAACACAAAAACTCGTCTTATTCTAGGGGTAAATCACATAGTGCCTATGAATAATATCCTGACATTTTGTTGTTCAGATAACTGTCTCAGAATACTTTCTGTCACAGTAGTACGAGGACATTAAGGATTTACGGTATATTTGTACTTGGTAATGTCGCCAAATTAACTAATTATGATATCCTATTAACTTTGACGTAATACCTTCTTAGTATTAGACATAAAAGCAACATATGTTGTATAACCGGGTTAACAAATATTTTGATGAACTGTATATGGGCCGTATTTTTGCCGCCAAGGGAGATTTGAAATAGACAATAGTTTTGAATTTGTCCTTTAGCTAATATATTTTTTAATTCTTATATGAGCATACGCCGCATAACTGTATTAAAGGTTCATAATCGATTTATAAACAACATCAGTTTGGATTGATCAGATATATATTGAGTTGGTCAGAACCCCAGTTCGGCGCGACGAGCACAGTCTTTGCATTTTCATTGTTGACTATATATGTCTGCGAACATCTAGCGTCAATTCTTGAAATGGCTTCTTGAGCAGACGATTTTGCATTCCGCTACAAACCGCGACAAACCTAACACTATACATGTGTATTGTCAAAACGATTAAAAAAATCACTAAATAGTTATGAGAAAATTCAAGATAATGGTAAGTTCTTTCTAAAACAGTAACGTCTTAACACCGACTCAATCACGGACACATTTCCCCATGCCTTGCCCCATTTTGATAGCGTTAGAATGTCAAGTTAAACATATTTTTAAGGATTTTCCATCGATCCATTATGTTAAAAGCCACGCTCAACAGGATGTTGTAGATTAGGTCTGACAATTAGAATTGTCGACACATCCATATAGAGAAGTGTTCCGTCTTGCCGCCTGCGAAATTGTCATGCAATTACTTCTTTGTCCGATAGATAATGATAGATTGAGCGAGATATTTGTAGCAATTATTCGGGCCTGGTTCAGATATCCACTAGATTGAATCTTTAATAATTATCTGACGCTGAAATATCGGGGACACTTTTTCTCGATATGGATCAGTCAGAGCATAGGACGTTATCGGTAACTTGACAGCCACGTGACATTATCAGTACATTTTTATTGGGTTATCAGCAACTGACAAAAGTGATAGCGACAGTTTGTCTTTTGAGAATTGTTCACTGAAAAAAATTAAACTCGCCCATTTTTTGTAAAACACTCCTAACAAATGTATTTCTATAAATGGGATATCACGACGGTCTACTAATCTTGATAGAAATGGTTTAACACAATGTCCAATCTCACTAACGTCAGATCTAACAGTCAGATCTAACAAAATGTTAGATCTGATGACGGCCCGCAGATACCTTACATAAGTTATAGCAGTTTTCCCCTATTACTATTTTTAGAAATTGTCAACACATGAAGCATGATTTATAATGCTCGGAAAATGATCTGAAGAAGTCAATACTTTAGAAATGAATGCAATACTACACAAACACATATATCTTCAGTAAAATATATCTTACGGAAGCTGTCAACACTTTCCATGGTTTAAAATACAATGTTAACTTTCACTTTAATTTGCGATATTGTAGGCGACAATCTGATTGCTTCAAAGGGTTAGTGGTAAAAGCACGTTTTAGTTACTCGTCGTCAGATCCTGATAGCCAAGCGGTTTTCCTGAGATGATTTTAATCAGATTGCACAATGTGATAACACTTTTCCCAGGTAGAGGCAATATCATATATCAGTGGAAACGAAATATTAGCTTAGCAAGTTTTACGTTATTCATGAGAAAGATACCTTGTTAAGTGTTTAATTCATTAAGTCACAGACTTTTGCATTAACTGTTAAAACACTGGTAAGAATAGCATAACAAACGTTTTGGGTATTTAATTACGACTGTTTTGAATAAGAAAAAAACGATCAAATGTTCATAGTTTTGTTCACGTTTAAACATGATATTCTAAATGGGCTACCCATATTTGTAACCATGCGCATATGCTATTTTTTTAATGTATTGTTGTTTTTTTAATGAAAACACATTCAGTAAACATATCCATAACAATAAATAATCATATTCTTTAATCAAATATGTGAATAATCAAGTGCTTTTTGAGAAACCATTTCAGTAAAGATATCCAGGTAATGCCAAAAAGTGAATGTCCCAATCCTCGAATTCCAGAAAATGGCATGCCCTGTTTTCTTTCGAGCGTTGGGGGTTGCTTATTGGGGACGAACCAAGAAGAAAAAAGAATATGTTATTTTGACTTTGACATTGCCACGTCCTACCCTCTGATTACATGTAGTTGTGGAACGCGTTGTATACAAGGAGTGCGGTTTGAAATGAAATATACCGGAAATGGTATGGAATTACACGCCGGTATACTGGGTGAAATTTTATAAATGTTCAAGTTTATTCATACAAAGTCAGGTGGCTAAGATGCCTCATTGAAACTTCCAAGTGTTCTATATTTAATAATTCCAACATGATATAAAATCATAAATGGCTAACTTCCAGTCTGTGATTTTGTCACACAAGTGTTGCTTAAATATGCTGACGATTAAATTATTCTGCAAATGGAGGCACCTACAATCGCGAACTTTGAGGTAAACGTTAGCATTGATTCTTCAGATTGCTTAACATGTTTACACTCCAAATAATAACTGCATTTCGAATTGCAATAGGTCACTTCTACAGCAGGCAAATGCTTTTAAAAGATATTCCAACTTAATCTGCTAATATTCAGATCTTTATTTAATATAAAAGTAACATAAACAAGAAAATAAACATACTCCGTAATAAAATATGTGAATAAGCAAGTGCTTTATGAGAAACCCGTTCAGTAAGGATATCCAGGTAATGCCAAAAAGGGAATATCCCAATCCTCGAATGCCAGAAAATGGCATGTCCTGTTTTCTTTCGAGCGTGGGGGTTTGCTTATTGTGGACGAGCCAAGAAGAAAAAAAGAATATGTTATTTTGACTTGATAAAATGCTAAAACCCAATATGGAAGTGCCCAGATGTCTGAAGATCAGCCTAAAATACCATATTTTTGGCGTGTTTACATTACCTTTACTGTATAAAACATTCAATAACTTTTTTGTTACAAAACCTGCGTTCCTGAAACAAAGTGTTGAGGGTAACTTAGGCATCTGGTCGCAGAATGCACAGGTGGACTTTAAATTAAATACAGTATAAAGGCACTTACCTCGCAAAATAAATCCGTTTTATTTAAAAAATGCCCACTAAACCGCCATATTTATCCCGATGCAATATTTTCCTCGCTTAACTATCGTCGGATGCAGTGCCACGTCCTACTCCCTGATTTCTGTCCATGAATTTAAAACCACCATGAAATATGTAATTTAACTTAACATAGTTTGGAAAAGTGAGTTCCACGAATTCAAGTACACATATAAATGGTGTTTACCACGAACACAACGACATATAACCCCACGAAACTAAGTACATCCACAGTATCAAATATTGAACTGCTTATAATTGTGTAAAATGTTTAAAAGCAGATTTTGGTATCCCAACAAAGCAGATAAAGAATTACTAGAACGCAAAATGTTAATAAATAGACAAATCACAAAAAGACAACGTCGTTTTTCTTCTGGAGTATGAATGAGTTCGTTTGAGTGTTTAACCATGTAATTGTTTTTGTTTAAAACAGACTTAAAAAGATCGTTTCATGCCAGAATGTTTCTAACAAAACAACAATGAGAGTCTAAAAAAACAGCCATATGCCTTCCGAGATAAAAAAAAATCAACAACAGACGAAACAATAGATGTATGCAGTTCATAAAGATTCTCCATTGCGACAGTTTGTGTTGTAAACATGTCTACAAAATTGCCAATTCACAAATTTAACGACACGATAAGTCTACAAGACAACAAATCATAGATAGGATGAGTCGATGTCACACAAACGCAACAATACCGTTAATTGGGATATTTTGGTGTCGTGATATTTTTGCCATTTTGCCCCATAATGCCTGTGTTTAATTTTCGCCAGTTTAATTTTGGCCATTTATCATTGTGTGGCGAAAAGTAAACACCGATACGTTGTTTTGTCATGTGCAAAGCATAAAATATTTTAAATTTTCACAACATTTTTTGCAACATACAATAATCCAACAAACTGAAATACACTGATTGAAATTTAAAATTATGTGATTTATCGGGTTGTTTGATAAGCGATAAATTATGTCAAATTCGACGAAGTGTGAAAGACAATCTGTTTGTTGTTGTGTTTGCATTAAATGGTACAAATGTACTAAATTGGCTTAATTTTCACCTGTGACATATTTTGGTGTGTTTTATTTTGCCCTTTTCATTATGATTGCCAATTAGGCCAATTATTAACGAAGGCCAAAATATCCCATTTTACGGTACAAAAGAACAAAGCGAAAATGTGCAAATTGACGCGTTCGTGAATGTCACGGGAAAAAGGTACCCTCGGTCATTTTTAGTGGTATTTTAGTGTTTATTAAATTGAGAAGAACTTACAAATATAAATCAATTTCTTATTACTTAAAATAGATTTTATTACACATTTTGACAATAAAATGGTATTTTTACCGTGAAATGCATAAATAATAATGTCGTCTGCTCAAATTTATGACGTCATTTCACAGCAAACTGGTTGGACCGTATATGATATTAAAGAATAATTTTAGCAGATCTTATTAACTTTGAAAAAAAACACAACGTTTTTGAGAAAAGCTGATTTTAAATAATCGCTGCAAACAATTCATTTTGGAACAAACTGTTTTAACAAAACATGATAATATTTTCGCCGTTTTAAACAAAATCACATTCGCTTTCCACTTTGATATTATTATTTATAAAATGTTTATTTTATCTTTTCAGGTAAATAGACATTTCTCAGAGTAACCTTTGGTATGTGATCTTCTTGTCGTGCTAGTGTTTGTCAATGTATGTTAAGAGGTCGCAAACATTGCAAATGGAATCTACTTTCGGTTTGAACCAGGAAGTAAGTTTTCCTTGAATTTCTTGAAAAACCCTAACATTATTTTGAAAAATTGTAGAATAGCACATAATTATTTCAGGTATGAGTTGCTTTGGTATATTGTCCATGAATTTCAGAGTTCTCATGCAAACGGCTTATCTTTTGTTTTAGTATGTGCTTGGTAATTAGAACATGAATTATACTAAATTGAACTTGCAAACATTAACTACATCCTTAGCTTCATACATTTCTTTACTAAAATCTAGGTGGCAATAAGTATTTCCCCCAAAATTTATTTTTGAAATTTTAGCCTGTTTTCGCCATTTGCAATGTTTGCGACCCCTTAAGTGTTTAAACAAATAGTATACCCTGCAAATTTAAAAGACTATTGTATACAAGAAGCAACCGTTATGAAACAGTTATAATTTTGTGATATGCATGAACGGACTATTTTGTGGCTCAGATATAGACTCTACGGAATTTTTTATAGCTCAGATTTAGACTCAAGATTTTCAAGTTGTTTAAAGATCGTGTTTGGAGACCTTACTTAGACACTTTACTATGTAAGTTTGCAAAATTAATGTATTCATATGTCTGTGCCTAAATTGCTACAGTAGGCAGAATTTGATACTTCAGGAAAAAATGTTCATAATTTTGTCTCATATTTACTATAGGACTGAAGTATTAAAGGAAGGTTAAGAAAAAGTTATACAACTATAACCAACGATCAAACAAACACACAAACAAACAAACAAACAATTTGAAAGAAACATTGAGTTAATGTCGAAAATCTTTATTAAAAAGTACGTTTTGCCAAAAACAAGGATTCATTTGATGTAAGAATGATTGGCTTAATCTATAGCTCTGTTTTGATGCGTGAAAATCTTGAGATTTAAAAATACCTTTGTCCTGATACGTGACCAGGCAGGCCGGCACGTGACCAGGCAGGCCGGCACGTGACCAGGCAGGCAGGCAGGCACGTAACGTGGCAGACAGGCACGTTACCAGGCAGGCAAGCACATTGAAATGACGCAACGGGGCATTTACTTAAACGTAAACTCATAATTGCTTAACCTCAATTTTAAAAGAATTACAAACCAATATACACAATGCCGATCACATGAAAGGTGGTGGAACGGAGGTTTTGATAGTATCACTAATGGCAGCTACTGTATCCAGCGGTATCGTATTTGCATTTCTAGGCAGTGTTTTGATACATATTAAACTTCATTTAGATATAGCTGATTTTGAAATCAGAATGGTCCAAAGAAATAGCTTACATGTATCATGTATTCGTATGTTTTTCTGGTTTTGGGAAGAATAGATAACGTTTTTGATTTAAGATGTCAGATCATTCATATATCATCCTACGAAAAAGACACTGATTAATTATAATATATAAGTTCTCCTATGGGTTTCTGTTCAAAACAAAAAATCATGTATGCATGTTGGGGAAAAAGTATTATTAAGCGAGTCTTTAGCGAATTAAACTATACATTTCATGGACTAGCTTAATATGTTTTGTATAAAAAGACAACGTGCGTCATTCCTTTATATATCTTTTCCCAAATATAGATAGAGTTAATACAAAAAACGGTCCAAAGTTTAGTTGTCCGTAAACTGATATATTTAGATAGAAACATGCATAGTCGACTTTTCACACAGGTCAAAGAACATTTTGGAATCCTATCGTATTGTCTTCTTGAACCTCATAATATTTTGTAAACATGCATATTAATAAACATAATGAATGACTTGCATATATTAACAGTAATGGAACTTTAGTGCATTACTATTTGTAGAAATATTGATAATAGTGCAACTATATTGCATTACTATTTGTGAAGTGAGGCATAAGAAAGCAAATATGCGTGACGCATGCAAAATACTAAGCCGTTCTAGGAAAGTTCACAGATTTTAAGTTAAGAGAAAATGATTATAATCCATCATTCTTCCGTAATGTGATATTTAGATTTATTTCTTAAATAGGTGTATAAGGTAATAAACGTCCATAAAATAACACACTTTTTTACTTAATATGTAAAAAAGAAAATCATATGCTTTTAAATTATTATCCGAAGATAACTGAAAATATTTTACACACTGTTTGCAGAGAGCTATTCAACTTTATTTAAACCACTATATAACTTTATAATATCTCCTTCCTCATGGTGGTTACTTCCCATTAGTCACGTAGACTTACGAGTTTAGTTTTAATACTTACGTCAGTTTAGTAAAATATGTAATCGTTAATTTTTTAAACAGATGATTCTTCTGTGGTTCAGTGGCCATGATGCTCGACTCACACGCAAAGGCTCTGGGTTCAATACTCAATTCGAAATTATTTTTGTAATACCTTAAACACTGCAAATAGGTAAATCTCGCTTTACAACACGCCTATTTTTTATTCACGAAATTCTTCTCAAATCTAGCTCAGTAACGCACACTATATTTTAATTTGTCATAGTGACAAGAAAAACTTTGTCAAAGTCGTAAGATGTTTTTTGTGTTTACGATGCGAAGGCGCAAGATTAATGAATGACGCCGATATTTAATTTTAGTTTATATCCTCATTATATTGTGTGCCGTGTCGTCGGCAAGCAAGAAGTGTATATGTTATCTTGAAAAGGCCGAAAGTGGAAACACTACAGACATAAAACATATAAATACAATTACTTTTGTCGTAGACGGATAGTTGATGACAGGAGAAGACAGAACTATTTCGTTCACGATAGACAGCGATTTTCGTGACCAGCGAACGAGAGAGAGAGAGAGAGAGAGAGAGAGAGAGAGAGAGAGAGAGAGAGAGAGAGAGAGAGAGAGAGAGAGAGAGAGAGAGAGAGAGAGAGAGAGCTTCATTACAGAGCTGTACAGTAAAATGGTCATTAATTGTATTTAATTATCGATAAAAAACGACATTCCTACATTTCAGTTTATGACTTGCTCATTGGCTAGCTATGGATGCTGTAGACTAATAAAACTTATTATTAGTTAATTATAATATAATTGACCATATTATGTGCAAATATGTGCGCCTCATATAAATATAAAGTAATGTATTTATATTAAGTCTAAATTGGGCAACATTTGGAGATTTAAGAAAATTGCTGTGCTTTGTTACCAGATAAAGCTGCTAAAGTATTTTGATATTTCCATATTGATCACCAAACTTGATGACGATGTCTAGTGTTTGACGAGCATTAACAGGTCTGCTGAACGATGAGCTTTCAAGCTAGTCAAGACATTCGTGATGCTTTTTAAATTCGTGTGTCTATTGATCCATATATAACTACTCTCTCTCAGTCTTTGTTATCGAATTTGGCTGATGGTTTTGACAATATTTAATATGTTAATACTAAATGAATAAAAATCAAACTTTCAACTGTTTGATGACTCCCAAATATGAACCTTTTAAAATGCTGTATACTTGTACTTTAGTATGGGACCGAATAGCAAAGTAGTCGGTCAGTTATACGGTTAAAATTACCCCTAGTCTTACCAATACTCTCTAATTGTTACAAAATCCAACAAATAACTCATGCATATGCAAATGGAGTTAGTCTGGAAATGACATGGTGTCTAGACATGAAAACAATATCAGTTCTAAATTAGTAACAAGACATTCTCCTAGTCATTTGGGGCATGGACCTCATAAAGATGGTACTGATGTAAGGTAAGAACAAGCTATTTTACTATTCATTTGGGGCATGGACCTCATGATTTTTGCCACTGACCTAATTGATTCCACCGTTTTTATTAACTTTATGTTTAACCTTACTTTGAAATTTAGCATGTTCTCATTCCTCCGTACAATTTTCTTTTTCTGAATGAGTGGGAGTCGGGACATTTATTTTTATAGGTTGCTATCTCTGATTATGCTTTTTTGTAATAAACCTGGTGATATCTTAGTAAATGCTTTACTGCCGTTTCCCAGGCCGGATTTTCATATTTGTGTTATTCTAAAAAATATGTTGATTGATATCAGTCCATGTACAACAAAATGATGGTTAAACTTTTGTGGTCGTTAGTGTTACTGAAGTTACAGAAGAGACTACATACGACATTTAACGAAAAGCGGCCCACGGGGATGTTACAAACGAGACTACATACGACATTTAACGAAAGGCGGCCCACGGAAAGGTTACAAACGAGACTACATATGACATTTAACGAAAAGCGACCCACGGGAATGCGTCTTTGAACCTGTCAGTTTGAACAACGACTTTGCCTCAATGGATTAAAACAGGTGCTTGGATACACCAGTATCCCAAAACAAAGCCCATCACTAGTTCTCATAAAAATATTCATGTACACATTGGTGAATTAACTCAAACCCACCTATTTGCTCAAAGTGCAAGGCAATAGAAACTCATTTAGCAGAGGCTTAATGGATCTGCAATACTCTGATACTGATAACGATGATGTAGAACTTACGGTGCGATTTCTTTTCATATAACTTCTAATGCAATTCTTAGACCTAGCTTAAGGTTCCGTGATGAGAAACGATTGGCCAGACGGGATAATAATGTGCCCAGTTTCACCTATAGGAACCATGATTGAGAATAAATCGCCAAACTCTTTTCTACTTAAGATAACATGGTGAGGATTATGTAGACAAAATTCCAGAAATCACTCTGGCTTCCTATAGGTTGTTTATAACATGCGCTTTTGTAAACAAATATGACGTCATTATATGAAAATTATATAATATATAAAACTTTTAATATACATTCACTTCTAACAAAAGTACACAACAAAATAAATACAATTCCTTATACGAAGTGTTTGTCGTTCTTTTGTTGTAAAAAAAGCTTATACCCGCGGTGAAGTGAAATTAGATCTTCGACGTTTTGATATCCCGATTTAAGCTTTCTGGAGATGTAAATAGATAATAAGATATAAAACCTACAAATTAAATATTTCTTTTAAAAGTGAAAGTCCAGTGTAAGAGAGAAACGCAATACCATATGGAAACCCTGATTAATTCTTGTCAAAGCATTACCATGAAAACAATTTTCTTTGTTAACTTGTGAACTTCTGAAAGCTAGCGTGTCATCAAACAATGGGGATACAAACCATGATCTTCAACATTTATTACATTTTTGCAATAATAAATGCCTGAGGCACATTAATAAGGATAAGGAAGCTCTTTCCCAGCCATCCATGTTAATGTTCGATAAAGTCGTACATGTATATCTCAAAAAAGAATTTCAGCCAAAAAAAACATGATTGAAAAAAAAGAAACAATATTTAAAGGAATGATCTAATAAATTCCGTCAGAGTACTGAGCCTATTAAACTGTTGATGAAGCCCGAGAACTGCAACGGCAAATGTGTTGATTATGTCGAGCTAACGTACGTAATTTATGAACTATATTCTAAAAAATGGTGAGCCAAGCTTGGCTAATGAAGTTCATTTGGGACTATATTCTGAAAGAATACAGAGCTATTCGAGCTGACGAAGGAGATCAGGGACATTATTCTGTCAGTATGATCAATCTGTCGCGCTTATACGCGAGATTTGGGCCTATATTCTGAGGTTTGGGAGTACATTCTGACAAAGCTTTGAGCTCGTCGTACTGGTGTAGAATTTAGGACTAGATTCTGACAGATTGTAGTTACATTCGAGCTAACTGACTACAGAGTGGTGAGCAAGTTCACCTCATGTAGGAGATTGCAGACTTCATTTCAACAAAAAGGGCTGAAGTATGAAATTTCGGATTAGATTCTGACAGAATCATACAAAGCCTGCAATCTTCTAGGTTCAAGTCGTTTAAGAGAGCTTTCAATAATCCGTTTATAGTAAGTGTTAGCAGTATTGCTTTGAAAACCATAGACAACACAAGAAGTAAAGAAATCTGATAATTAAAAATATCGGATTTTTGAAAGCCGTTATTAATCTTTTGACCAGCACAGTTGGCTATTATGCCTGTCTATCAACAAGTTCGAAGTGAACCTTGCAAAACATGTTTAACCTTTTGTTTATTGTTGTTATATTGATTGGATTTGTTATAATTATTTGTTTCTAATGGAAGAAGCGGTCCACGTTCATGATAATTCTTTACTAGGTAGATCACAATTAGATACAATATGTTTTGTTTTTAAAAAAATATTGAATTTTTTGTACAATTTTACTTGCTGTGTATTTTTTTGACTCACTGTTTTAAGGGTGTCTGAAGCTAGACATTTGTTTAAAAGCATTTAGGGCCTACAGTTTGGAATTATGAAAAACAGAACTCACTGTATATGCAACTGATATTGTATAAGTACACAGTCACGTGATACTCTGTTTATATTGCAATATATGATTACCATAATGATCTTGTAGTGGCGAATTAAATAATTTTCTAATACAAATGTTGAAGAAAATGTAAGTAGGGAAGGGAAGTTATCATCACTCACCAAGAAAACATGGCGATATCAAACTTGAAAAATCTGTTTTGATAAAAAAAATTAATAAATGTACTTGTCTGTCACGTGACTGGCCAATTATCGATAACTCACTAAAGTACAGGTTAAAGATCATTGCGAAATGCTTATCAATAAAAGCTTGCTAGTTCTCACCGATAAAACGTCTCGGAAATCACTTATTAAGTTGACACTAAGTAAAACTCAAAGCAAAGACATAAAGTTAATCCGGATAGAAAAAAGACAAAATGCCAAATGTATGTATGAAGATGGTGAAGAGATACGACGTTTGTCAAGGATTAGGTTTGTTTACTAAGAAGGAGTTGTGGATTTTCAATCGTTATTAACGGATCAATGTAAAGATACAAGCTGGGAATTTGCCAAATGGAACTGTGGAAAGGATAACTTATGAAATATTGTATCACGATACTTTTATGATACTAAAGAAGTGCATGCTCATATACAAAAGCAATGGAAAATTATGTCAGTTTCTTCTTCTTGTAACCTGTAAAGTGACAGTATATGTATTTATAAACCGGATGTTTGCTTGTACCATGTTAAATGTACATCTTGCGACAAATTTTCCTAGTTGATCAACTTAACTGCAGAAAAAACGTTTAACAACCAAAACATATAATGTCAGGAACGCCCGTCAAAGTACACGTGTGGCTCGCTGTACTAAATCTAGATAAAAAGTCCACACTAATTTATTTAACGAAGTTTAGTACAAGACATATCGATATCAAATGGCAGACAAGCCATAGACAGACTTGTATACACTCACTCTTGTTTTGCAACTTGCTGCCATATTGGATGACCTACTTTAATATTGCAAGGAAAACAACACTAAATTATCGCGGTAAAAGACCGCTGCTTTCAACGGAAGCGAAAATCTATCTAAAATATAAAAAAATACTTATTTAAATGTAAAGACCAGTCATCACAGGATTTTTAAACAATTTTCTCAGCGGAAAACATTTAAGGTCGGTAAAATTTTAATAACACCCCATACGAAAATATCAGTTAGAATGTTTGTGACATATATTGTGAATTGACTGAAAAGTTTGTAAACAGCTTTATAAAAGAAAAGTAAGTGTTTTATTATGGTGTTGCAAAGTAATTTACTGATAAAGACAAAGGGGGAAATTCAACTTTATTTCTTATAATTAACCAGGCTGGCAATTGTATAATGATCATGGCAAAACTGCCCAAACTGATCTTTATTTGCTTCCGTGGATAAAACGATGTCATTTAGCCTCGTTTTAGAAATAGTACAAACGTCACATGATGGATGATGTCATAGGATGTGCAGACGATTTACTGGTGAAATTTCGAATGAAATAGAATTTTAATTACGTTTCACTAGACTAAGTTAAATTAAGGTAAGGGTTCAAGGAATATTTAGACTAAGTGATGTTTTTGATGTTGTCGCAAAAAAATGTATAGCTATTTCATGAATGATAACTGAAAACATTCTCTGTGCAAGTAGAAATGGTTCCCGTTTACATTTTACCACCGGAACTACGTTGTAGGTGGTGTGTTTGTTCTACAATAAAGTAAAAACTGGATGCCGCGTTAATAGTGAGCCCGCGATAATAGCGATACCGAAAAAGAAATCATAGATCTATGCATTTAAAATGTATAAAACCACTAATTTAAAGAGTAATGGAATACAAAAAAGCAAGCGGTTATCAACATTAATGCATTTTTGACAATGATTAAAACACACAAATATATGAAAAAGTAACGTTGAAAACCACCGAACACGATAAATATTAAAATATTGCAGGCTCGGTTTGATTGAGCCCGTTCAAGAGCTGTAATGGAAGTGCATATTACTGCTCAGGCCGGTTAGTACAGGTTGAGCACAACTCATTATTTACACAGATAAAAGTATCGTGCTCGACGGGCTTCAAATGGCTAGAAGTGTTCATTTCAAACATCAGATGCCTCAATATTATACTAACTCAAAATTTGATAGGGATCGCTTTCCGTGTTATCCCGAGTTTTTGACCTTACCAAGTTTCAACCACTGAACCGTTTCAATAGTTTGTCGACTCATTCCTTCTTTTGGCACAAATCTGATGACAAATGAACGAATTTTCAGAATCCTAGCAACTATTTTAACGTTTTAACCTTATGTTAGGAACAAACACAATCTTAAAAGTGATCCTTACCGAATTTTGAGTTGTACAGTATCATAACTAGATTAGACCATTGAAATCTACAGTAAAACTATCTGTGATCCAATCACAGTTTAGATACCAGATATTTCGGCATTAAGAAAAGCAGTTAAATTAAATGATTAATCACCGCAATCAAATGCACACTTTTTTTTATAGTATAGATATTTTGAACTTGTTTTTCACAACAAATAGACCGCCTATACAATACATTTCATCAAAGAGAAATTAATCGAGATACAGTATTTTTTTGCAACGCAGAAGCAATTGTTTTGTTGTTCATAGTGAGCACGTACGAAAACCTGTCGAGGTTGTAAAACTATCTTTTTCCAAGGGTGTTGACGTGGTCTTGATGCTTCAATACATCGGTGTATTGCCATTATACGGTATAATTCCACAGACGATGCCCGGATCATTTATTGATACGAAGGCATTGTTGTTTTATTTAAGCATTAAATCGGTAGTTTTTTTTCTTCATTTAGACATGAACATATTTAGGTTGTTTAAAGTGTTAGAAGCCCGTGCTTCACGCTTATTTAAGTGAAATAAATTGTTTCATACCAAGATGAAAACATTTTGCACAACGCAATAAATTGTGAGCGGGTTTTGTTGTAGCCACTCCTCGGACCGAATGCTTTACTTGTAAATTTTAATTTGATATTTTGTACAATCACAGGTGAACACATTATCAATAGAAAAACAACGACAAATAATATGGATAGAAAATTCCTCATTGATTTTAGTGCTAAAAAGTACTTACGTTTCCAATTAGAAATGAACATGAGATCCCCGCATAACAACCATTTGAGTACGTTACTTGAAGTGCTTAGAAGTGGACTACTTATTTCGAAACAAACTTGTCATTTATTTGTTTGCTGTGAAAGTAATATAACATTGGATTGTTGAACTGAGGCTTAAGGACAATGAAAGTCGGCATTTAATGGCAAGTGTCAACAATTTATAACTACAAAGTGGTCATTTAGTCAGTTTTATCCTATCGCTCTAATGCCAACAAAATTAGTTATTTCGCCAGGATCGATATTTGCAGTTGTATTTTACAGAGGTCTGGGAGAAGAATACAGTATAAAGCAAATGAAAAGCGGTGTGGGGTTTCTGGTCCTTTCCGTGTACTGTTAAATCGTGTCTGAGGAACTTTGAACTACGATCTTCAACGCTGAATATTTAGGTTGAATAACACCAAATCACGCTGTGTCCCTCCGTGGTCTATTCGAATGAAGTCCGTTTTAATATATGCTATTTTTTTCTCTTCACCTGGGTGCCTCTTAACTTAGAAATCGACCTGTTTGTGGCTTGTTTGCATGAATAACATGTCAGGAAAATAAATGAAAGCAATTTCATGCCTATATCTCGTTTGGTAGAGGCGTACTAGTTCTGGAACAGCGGAAGTATATTTTTGCACCGTATTTGCGATACCGCGTTTAAAATAGGGTCTGTTCGGTTAGAGATCAGTAATTTTCTTACAAGTAAGTTAACCCCCAATTTCCTGTGTGTTTTTGAATAGATGAAATGTAGATCTTCACAGTAATATATGGTTGTCTAGAAATTATGATGATAGAAATCACGTAAAATGTACATTGAATATTGGGAATTTAACATTGAGGTCTATGGGAATCGGATTCACTAAATAGTTCAACCTACATTGTATAACTATACTAGTATAACATTATAGTTACATCGACGTTTCAAGTAATTCTTTTTTTGTGTGTTATTCAAATGTTTTAGTGTGTTATCCTCTGAATCGGAAAAATAAATGAAGAGTTATTGTAGCAGTCATTAGTGCAGCCGGCCTAATGCGGGATGACATGATTAGCTGACCGTATAGCAGTCATTGAGTGCAGCCGTCCTAATGCGGGATGACATGTTTAACTGACCGTATAGCAGTCATTGAGTGCAGCCGGCCTAATGCGGGATGACATGTTTAACTGACCGTGTAGCAGTCACTGGATGCAGCCGTCCTAATACGGCATGACATGTTAAGCTGACCGTATAGCAGTCATTGAGTGCAGCCGGCCTGATGTCGGATCACGGATCACGCATCACGGAACAATGGAATACCGGCCTTATGCTTGAATCTTACAGGACATAAACATTTACATTAACTGTGACCGCATCACAGCAGACGACTAAAATTCGGAGAGCGTTCTAATCATGCGGGTTTACGAATTAATAAAATAATCAACCGTATAGCATGTAACTTGTCATGTGCTGCTTACTATTGTGTTTCTCAGCGTTAACTGTCTTAGCTCACTTTTGACCTAGTTTTTTCAACCAATGAAATGTTGTAAATAAAACTTATTATGCAGCGGGAAAATCAAATATATTATTTCGTTTGGTTGTTAGTGGGTTTTGTTTACGATTGCCGTAACGATTTTTAGTTTGTGCGTATACTAAGTATTTACCTGGCACTTACATTTTCGTTTTCAAAAGCGATAATTGTATCGGAGAAAAACATATTTACGGTATCATTAACCAATTAGGTCAATTGATGGCTTAAACACGTTTTTATATGGAATATTCATGGGTGTCAGGCAAACACTTGCGTACAATACATAGTGTAAAACGACAGAGAAGTGCAGATATTTCTAGTTCTTACTGGTTCCTTTCTATTTCCATTGATAGTGATTGTAAATTTCAAGTCCAGAAAAACAAAAACCCTTTGGTGTAGTGGTTATCACACTCGCCTCACAAGCGGAGGCACCGGGTTCATTACTCGGGAGGGACACATCTTTAAACGTAATGAACGTAAAAGGTGGTAGATTTCGCTATTGTACAAGTTGTTATTATTCATATTTATTATATTTCAAGATTATTTATTCATCTTGAGTTAAAACTCTACAAGAGGTATTTTATTGAAACTGAATAAATGTAGATCAAGACTTAATGTAAGACATTGCTTCTTTAATCGACGTATAATCACCAGACGAAAATGTTTCAACATTTCTTTTGGACTGACACTTTCAATGAATTTATGGGGTTTCCATGACTCGGTCGCTTAATCCCTAGGCAAAACAAAGAACTTCAAGGCAGGAATGGTTCGTCAACAGCTTTAACAAGGAAAATAAAAATACTAAATTGTGTCTGTTTTGCCGCTCTATATTTCTTTCTTTCTTATATATAAAAATCTTTTACATCAACGCCGTTATCTTTTTTAAAGATAGTTCTTGTTTGTTCTTAGAAGAAAATGAATGATCAGTCAGTCATCGCTTGTTGTCTTGAGGACATAAAATGCTTCGTTCTGAGAGATAAAGTGCAAGATAATAAGGTTTGCTCTATGTTCATAAGCATTGTGCCATTAAGATGGCGAACGTTCAACTGTTATACTTTTAGTGGTTTTAGCAAAAAGCAAGCAAAACACTACGTAAAATCTCCAATGCATATTATATATAAAATATTTAGTTCATCTTGATATTGCATCTATTTCTACACGGGAGAAAGTTCAAACATGTGGCAATTTTGACTTAACGTAATAAAAAACAAGCCTTACATAATAATCACATTCAACCCAACTTGCGTTTTTCTAAACCAATTTCACTGCGTTATTGTAAGAGGAACCAAGTGAAATACGCGTCTAATAATAGTCACAGTTCGAAACACAGCCGACCAATAATTTAAAAAAAAAAAAACAGTCATCTTAAACAGTCAAAAGTGAGAACACATGTTCACTACAAGGTATGTTCTTCTTTGCACCAGTCATACCTAGAAAACAAAATAACTAAGACTTTAGATAGCAGGGACACACAATAAGGATCAACAGGCTAAAATAATTTGTCATGATTTTAATTGATGTTAGGCAAAAAATAATTTGTCATGTTTAATTGATGGTGGGCAATGCGCCAAAACTGGTCGGGTTCGGGATGGTGTGTTAGCACTGCGACAAATTGACATTACGAAAACACAGCATATAAAGACAATTTCATAACAGCCAACATGAATAATATCAAAAACGAATGTTTTCGTGATTTCGCATTGAATATTTCGTGTGAGCTTGAATACTCAAAAGACAACCACAATACACCAGAAATCAGCCATTAAAAGAATTAGAACGTTATTCAATCGTTTAACTGATCTTAACAGTATTTATTTAGTTTACTTGATTATGCTTCTTCTCTAGGATACAGTTTCCGAGACTGAACATTTAATTTTGAGAGTCGTAATGGAAATTTGTAATCAAATCACAGCAAGTTATTTAACTTCTAACAAAATGTTCGATTTCTTTTCGTTGAATTTAATTCCTTAATCTTGAGTTTCACATTTCATGAAAAATTTCCCTCTCGGCTGGCTCAGAGAAAATAACTTCGGAGTTCGCTTTTTGTATAATCTTTTCCAATTTAAAAAAGATTTTTTTGATTAAGGCAAAGAATGCGAAATAACCACAGAGACAAACCTTGCACTCTAAAAAATACTTTTCAAGAAAAACAAATATGTAAGGACTGAGAAGAAAGTAGTTTATACGAGTAGTTTCCCTTGGATCTATAAAGCTCGTTTAATATTTACCGGTCATCCGTCCCAGATGTCAAAAGTTTCTTTGATTTGCTAAAACATGTTCTAAATCTGCTTGTCATAATTAACTAGTCATTGATTTAAACCTTGTTGTCACTTATTTATCACAATCGCAAGTAACATTTTGATAAAAAAAACTTGAAAATGAGAGTTTTAAATTTGAAATATTTGAAAAAACAAAAACAAAACAAGTTAAGACTCACCTATTAGTTTCAATTAATGTATGTCAGAACTGATTTTCGTCGATCCTACTCCCAAATCGTATTTTATTTTCTTATTAATGGGGTCATCTATAAAAATGTAGACTCTAATAATATGTCTCTTTCCTTTTTTTTGGTATTTCTTTTCCGAGAATTTGTTTGTCTATTTGTAAGGGTTATCGTTATAAGATTGCACTTTGTAACAGTGGTACGGGGTGTCTACTCCTTTGCTTTGCAAAAACTATGCCTTATCTGCTTCAAATTTCAAACGTGATTGCAAACATAAACACAGAGACTCTTTCTTTCCTGACGTCATTCGCCCCTTTCTTTCTCATATTCCTCTATCTATTGGCTATTTTATGTTTAGAGTTTCTCTCGCAGCAAATATGATTGATTTCATTACATTAGTGATCTAGAGTAACCGTGACGTAGCGGTAATGATAAGCTGTTTAACGGTCTGTCCTGGCATATTTACAGCACAATTATCTGTCTTACTCGGTCCGTGAAATATTAATAACTGGCTGCTTGTTCAGTTAGCGACTCGTTGGTAAATTTATTATATATCTGTCTTTGAGAGGTTACGACAGCTTGTATTGAATTCAGTGTTGATTAGCGCCATTCTTGTTCAGTAATAAAGATAATGAAGGTGACAGCACTAGTGCGTGTAAAATAACACTATACGTATTGTTTCTAGATGGCGTTTTTTTTGGTTTCTTTGATATTGTAAGAAAACAGAAGATTGCCCCGCAATTATCTGATATAACATTATACTTAATTAAAAATCAGATGCAAAGCATTGTCTTTCTTTGTCAGGAATCGCATTTTCATGTTTAAAGCTCAAAGGGTAAGATTGACAAATTTTTGAGTTTGGATATAAGGGTTGTTTCTTTTTTGCATTAAAAGCTTCTGAGTTGAAAAGAACAAAGTGTTTCTAAATGCTTTTGCAAAATCTTTGCCTAATTGGCAAATTGCGTAACCATTTTGTTGATTATTAATTTGTTACTGTATGCGATAACTCCCTCAAAGTCAAAAAGTGAAAAAGACACAATTATATTTTCATTCGTTAAAGCTGTTTTTCTTATATGTATTTAAATAATTATTTTTTTATGTAAAGCAAGTTTTTCAATGATTTTATCAGCTTCAATTTATCAAGATGTAATATTTTCCCACCTTCTTTTTTGCATGAAACGGTAATCACAATAATTTCTTAAATATTTTAAGGGTCCTTTCATATTAATTCTATTACATACACATATAATAATTAATGTTCTAACTAGCCTCTACACCGATCATATTTTTAAAATTTCTCAGCGTTGAATCTGGGTATATTCTTCGAACTTGAAACATATTAGGATACATCATGTTCACGTCTTTTTAATGAAATAATCATTGAATTCCCTACATGCGTTTGGAAACTACTGACATTTAATCAAGGATGGAGCTAAAAAACGTTACAACATCCTCGGCAGCGGGTGTATTCTTTTTTACGAAAATTAATATTTCCTTATTTAAAAATGTTTTTAAAGTAATTTCGAACATTTATTGCAATTCTGCCATAATGCGATTGCTTAGAAGATTGTTACACAAATGATTTGTCATCTGTGTTACACAAATGATTTGTCATCTGTGTTACACAAATGATTTGTCATCTGTGTTACACAAATGATTTGTCATCTGTGTTACACAAATGATTTGTCATCTGTGTTACACAAATGATTTGTCATCTGTTTTACCGGTTTCCGAATAATATTCTTTTTATAATAGCTACGGTCTATTTTGTGACTTTTGGCTATACACTCACCTTTATCAAATGCCGTTTGTTTATGAACGCACGAAAGGATTTTAATGGTAATTTCATAAAAAAGTAAAATGATGCATCTTATTATGTTTCAAAATATAAGTGTGTTTTACAATTCAATGTGAAGTTATTAAAACTTTATTATCGGTTTAGTTAGAACATTGGTTAAGTGTATTTTAGTGGCGCTCTATTTTGAAATACACAGAGGATGATATACGCCTTTCCAATAAACAGTTTCGCAGTCCTGTACGAGTTACTTCCCGCGACCGAAAATCAATCCAAAACGAGGCTCTGCAGGATGGCTGAACGATCGGGCTAATGGCTTAAGCACATAATAGCTAACCTTGTCCGCTATATTGCAGGTCTGCATTCGTCGCCGGCGGTGAAAAAATAAGTTGCTGGTCTGTTATTCTAGCCAGACTTTTTTATGTTTACTATTTGTTAGATATTTAGTTTTTTAATGATTTAAGAACATGTACCATTCTTGTGATAGTAGGCAGTATGAAACGCAATTTGGACAAACATAAGCATTAATTTTACCAATTATGTACAACAATTTCTTCTTAATATCTTTTCTGCTGAAAATATATTTTACTGGTGTAAATTGCTAAGGCTAGTAATGCGCTATTATCCGGAAATCGTGATATGTCAACATCTGGTTACATGATCTGTAGACAAAAAAATGCAATCTGAAATTGTGGATACTTACACATTTGAACAATAGAATTGTCCTAAAAATTTAAGGCGTTTATGGTCATCGAATAAATAATTTGAATATTTAAAATGTTACGTATACTTCACAAGCAAATATGATTGATTCTGTCTTGAAATAAAACAGGATCGGTAATCTGATTGTTTGTTGTAGAAGTATCATTCGTAGAATAAAATCCAAGGATTTAGATGCCGGCTTCCAAAAAGATGGGAATATTTATATCACAATATGATTGCATATCCAATTTAGATTTCTTAGGTTTGACAGATTGTAATTTTGGCATAAAAGCCCAAACTCTTAATTAAACATATATAAAATGTTTTGACAAGAATTGTTTCTTATTGACGGCTTTTGTTTCTATAACGTATCGTAATGTTGATTAAGAATCCATTTAAGTGCTAAATCAAATACATTTGCTGGCACATCCAGTAGTTAAAGGACTCCGAAATACTTAAGAATTGGGAGGTGTAGATACCTTGCAAATAGAAATTACACGATCTCTATTGGTCAATGATATCTGCCCCTTTAAGTAATTGACAGATGACCCCGTGTGCGAGACAGTTTGACATGTTTATTGCATGCCACCTTCAAAATCAATCGCCGCCGACATAATCACAACATGATGTCAATAGTTGAATAGACACGCTAATCCGGAAACGAGACTCAATTAAGCCGTGAAGAGAACACTGCGACTGTCTGTTAGTTCAAGTCGTTTAGTGTTTAATGCGAGGAATAATGAATTGACACTTTTAGTCAGAAACCTGATTGTTTTATAAATTATTTTCAAAAATATCATAACGCTGATGTATTATTACTAATTCAAATAGAAAATATATTTTTCAAAAAAGAATTTTATGATAAAAAAGAAAGTTGTAGGTACATATTCCCTATTACGTTATTACAGCGAGCAATCATTTTTCCTGTAGAGCAGTCACGTGACTGGACAGGGGAGGTAACCAAATAAATTCATCGAATTATTGGAAAGGCGTATAGCTCAGCAATTCCAAGATGCTGGATGAGAAGATACAGTGCAACGCGTAGACTTGCACACCCCGCGACTGCAGATATCATTACAAGTATGACATCAAACAAATATAATCCAATCCCCTGGTATTATTTGCACTTCCACACAATTCCAGAACTTATTAGAATTATGGCATTGTACGCATGTGTTTGATCTGATGACAGTTATTATCACAAGATCTTTAGTCATAATCATTCTGCATTTCACAAGAAACGGCGATTTGACATGTATTTGCCATGGATTCAATACGATTTAAACTTAAGGTTAAAGTTTTACATTACAAATCATGTATAATTAGATATGAGACAGTGTCTATTGTCACTGGCCAACGATACAAAAATTTGAATCAATTATGTCATCGAACTCTACTAAAGTTATTAACAATCTGGCCAAATTTTTATATATTGCATCACAAATAAGACAGACCAATTAACAGCGAAAATAAACCGAACTGTATACTGTAATGCACTCTATATATGTATTTATTAGTTTCTCAGAAAATGTACTTTTTATTTTGATACTGATTTTGCTTTTTGCATGCGCTATCATATAACTAAGTGTATTATGTGGCTATAAATTTGCTTTATGCTATTTCATGCCAATAAAGTTATGTTATGTTATGTTATGTTATGCTATACGACGGTTACAGTTAAACATGTCGGTTAGTTTGTTCGTAAAGGGATACAAGCAGTGCATGCACACATGCATTCTTTTCAAATACAATAACAACTGAACTATCAAAGACACATTTTCCTTCGATTTGCTCCATTTGTGTTTATTCGTAAAAATAACTAGACAATACAATGATTATCACTCATAACATGATAAAACAGATAGCACATTACAAAATAAAGACTACAATTTTAGTATTGTTAACATTGTAAGTTTTTGACAAAGTAATGTATAATTGACTTATAAATGTTTTTACGATCATAATACTTACATAATGTCATGATTATACGTATTCAACATATTTATCATGTTAACATGTTCTGTTCTTCTTTCACTAATAACATATGAGTAAATGCAAAAGCTAACATAGCTTAACAATATATTTATATCACTGTATTCTTAAAAATAATTTTATATCCAAGTATTATAGATTTTAGGTTTCTTAAATTTTTTGTTACATGTATACCACACTTCATAAAACAATGATTTACTTTCAACCAAAAGTTATCTAAATATGAACAATCGACAAAAAAGTGTTTAAAGTCTTCCCCATTTACAGGCTCAAATATGGCTGATTCGAGATAAGGAAGATGGGTACAATGTACATTGCCACAAAGTTCAGTAACCAAAATTTATATTTCACCATATTAACTGTTTACTTAATGTCTGCATCAGCGCTGTAGTGAATGGCCTGTTTCATAATGAATTTACAAATATTTACCAATCCATTGGCTCGTGTGCACCATGTACCGAAATACGCAATACGATGCCAAGCAGCAATGAAGCGCTATTTTTATTATAGCTAACTCCATTTAAGTGAAGCCGGGGATAATTGTTGACGCAATTTACAGGAACTTCTATATCTTTAATGCATTTAGAACACATTTAATCAATCTGTTACTTGAAACTGTTTCAATCTGTTACTTGAATCTGTTTACGCTGACGATTAAGCTCCAATTTACGAAATTGAGTATGGAAATCTGTCTCAGATCTCAAACTTTCCATTGGTCGGTTCAGAAATTGTACACAAGTAACCAGTCAGATTGCTGAGGAATGGGACTTTTCTCTAATTTTAGTTTTATAACATTGGGACCTAATGACGTGATGCTGATCAACACACCACAAAATAGGATTGCAAGAATGAAAAAAAAATCACGTCTCAAAACACGTGTTTTCAATAAAGTTGTCTGGTAGATTCTGGTTTGATTTAACCCGGTAAACCAATCGTTGGTCAGTACATATGCCGCTCAGTTTAACATTACAATGTAGTGTTGTGTATGCAGCCTATACATCAACAATTCACAAATGTGATTTTGTTTTCTTTTTCAAAAGATGAAATGGAACATGGTAAGCATTCCTCACACAAGAAAAACACAACCAAAATGCACTGACTTTGCATATAATGAGCAAATCGAAAATCAATATTGCTTTCTGTCATAGCCGTAATCTAGCGGTCATAAATGGACGTGTTATATGCGCATCTTGACAGGCTCGATGTGATTTAGGAAGATCATAGTAATAAAATCATGGCATTCAATTACGTTTGTCTGTTAGCTAATATACAATAAACTATACGAATCTTTATTGATTTACCTAGCAAATAATGAAACCGTTCATTCTTAAAGAAATAAACAGGTACGGTTTTGTCTTCGTGCCTAGGGGTGTCGTGTACATGTACCTGTCAACCTGTCAACAAAATCAGATTATACTGTTAGTCAGATTATAGCGACCGATGCTACCTGGCTTACAACAACTGTACTTGAATACAATCAAAGTTGTTTTTAATTGCTTAAAACCCCATGCGGCAAAATTGTTTTGCCACTTACCATTCCAATGCGGCAACCCCAAAAGTTCACTTCTTAATTGTTTGTGGTGTCTTATTTGAAATTGATATTCTTATATTAAGTCATTTCAAAAAATTACTTCAATTTCCCGAAAAACACATTTTCCATGTTATTTAGTACTTCTTGTATTTATATACATCTAATTTGTATCTTAAAGTTCTTATCTGTGCGTGTGGGTGCGTGTGTGTGTGTGTCTGAACGTATTGACTCCATAAGGCTGTTGATCTAATTTTTGCCATTTTGTTGATGTTAATTTGCACTTAAAGATTGCATACCAAATATGGCATGTCAACTGCTCTTTTTTATCGACCTTCCATTGACATGACAATGGCATACTGAAAATATTATGTGTTGTATTATAAATGTATTTTTTGTTAGAAGCAGGCCTCCTAGCATGCCTGAACAAAAATAAAGGTTACTATAAAGGCTCCTATCTATGAAAATAAAGGCCTTTTAGTGTAAAATATTAAAAAATAAAGAGTAAATAAAGGCTATTTTTGTCGGAATTTTCGTTGAAAACACACAATATATTATGTACTTACTAAAACAATTAATTTGTATATGGAAACCCACACTCTAAAACCAGAGGTATGGGAAAAAGGCATGTTTGCTATTATCAAATACTGTTTAAATTACACAATCATTATAATTAATTCAAAAGCAGTATCCCAATAACAACACTTAAAATAGGGAAGTGCAACCATAACTTGCATTAAACTGACAGACACGGCAAGCAGTCTGAAAAAATATAGGTTTTTAGTGAAAATTACAGGCTATTTGAAATTAAAGGTTTTTCAAGGTTTTAAAGGTTTCACTAGGAGGTCTGTAGGAAGTTTTGAGGTCTGTTGAAATATTTAATCAACAAATAAACCCAATAAAAATATAAAAATGCATTAGATGTATTAGAAAACAAAATCATTCTTTTTTCATTTTAGCTGACAATAAATGAACACGTCATTATTATAACTGACAAAAATCAATTGAATCCAAAACACACAATAAAGATTGGAAACCAGCGAAGTCAAACGTGATTAATTCCGTCCATGAACGTTTCTTGGTAAACGCCAACTAGCTCGGACAGCAGCTGAATTAGATCTTTTAACAATATAAAACAAACTCTTAATCACAAGCAATCACCTAGAGCGCGAAAAAGTCGTCTTCGGGCAGCTTACGTCAATCCTTGATATGACGTCATAATATTTAGCCGACTACATTGCTTAGTATGCATTTATCACATAACTTCTTGAGTGGGAATGTAATAACACCCGTTATATATTTTTTCGATATATAGCTAGCCGAATCACTATTCATCCGCGTTGTCAACAATCAGAACAAATCATTATTAGAAATGACTTACTTTCCTCATCTGGTCACTTCAGGCAAATAATCAACTTCTGTCAAGAACGTAGACATCCCTTATTTGTTATTATGATAATATCCACGAAAACTGAAAACTTGATTATTCAATTTGGTACATGTAGCGATAGTCTGTATCTTTGATAAAATTCAACAAGAGCAACAAACTCATTTACATTTCGATAAAATCGAAAAATGGTCCAGACACCAACTTACATCGTTTTAAAAATCATCGGTTTCACCGTACAACATCTCAAGAACAAAAGAGCAACCAGTGGCGTAGCTACTTTAAGGCCATGTAGGCCTACAAGTTGGACAGAAATGACATTTTTAAAAGTCCCCAAAATACAATAAAAACAGGAGGGGTGGAATAGGGTTCAAGCCGTTTGGTCGAATCAAGTCTCCTTATGCGTTGATTTGCTTTCTGGGAAAAATGATAATTTTTTATTTTGATAATTTTCCTTGAAAATACTTTGGGACGCGCATCTTGCTGTTTTAATCTCCACCTGTTTCCTGCTTCGCAAGGGGCAATCAAGGGGCCACCGCGCATTGGAACCCATTGTATGGGCCTACAACTTAGAAAAAGCTGGCTACGCCCCTGGCAACAGTTACAACACATTTTCTATCCAAATTACTATTTGATTCAGGAAAATCTAATATTGTCATATGCCGCTATAAAAGTTTACACAATGACGTCATGTGGATCGATTATAAATTAAGCCTACTTGTTGTGTTACTTGTCTAGACTCCAGCACAGTTAAATTGATTTATATTTCATTACTTTTTAGCAACAGGGACAATGGTAGAATAAAGTATAAACTTGGGATTAGCTTACGAATCACCAGGTAAGACCGAATTACGCACGTTTCAATTACGCTCTACAAATATTTACACTTCAACTTCGTCCTCTACGATAAAGTCTTATTCATCAAACGGATCATAATTTCTGTTGGTAAACCTTTTGAAAAAAGCTGTAATATCATAAATTCTTCTCATATTTTCTGCACTAATGGATTTATGAGTTTTAATATAAAGATTGAATCGATATTTGATTTTTTCATTTGGGTATGAAAAACAGCTGGATTGTTTAAAGTACATGAGAAGCCCTTCGGGTTTCACACACTTTAAACCAACCAACTGTTTTCCATACCCAAATAAAAACCATCAAATATCGATTCAATCCTTAAATATTGCCATGTCAGAGTGACACCAAACAACATGTGCGTGCTGACGAAGAAAACAACTCGACTTATCAAACAACTCAGAGCAGTGCAACTTGTTTTTTTTTGTATCGTTACAGATGTTAGGAGTGATTTTTTTCTTGACATTGCGTTACTTGTTTACTTTCAAATTACTGAAACCCATCTGCTGATAGGTTAATTCCGTCGTACAGTTTTTCCTTATGGAAGAATCGCGTGCGTTGTGTGTGTTTTTTCTACATCATGCACCAAGAATCCTAAACTCTTTAACTTGTAACATGTCTTCATAATTTGTAGTTATTAATCATTGTGTTTACTTCTATGATAAATTAATGGCCCCGTTGTCACTTGCTTTTATAGCATGACTTTAACACGACGAAATCCTGCGCTTTTCTTGGAATTGCATTATATATAATGTGAATTTCATTAAGAAAATCAAACTATTCACCGTTTGTTTTTCAAGTTACAATAGTGATGCCGGTTTTATGAGTATATAAAGACGGAAGTAGTTGTAATTTTCAATACTAAAAGAACGGCAGATTTCCCGCACAAACGTATATGTCCGTAATGAACATACGTATAGGGTATAGGGTATAGGGTAAAGATTGAAACTGAGAAAAAAGATGTCGGCAAGGTTTAATTTTCCTGATTAAAATAAAAATAGTTATACAACCATTTAAACGAAAATTATATGGATATGCAGGAATTTTAAATACTCGCAATTTGATGCAGTCATAAACTTAAAGTAAACAATATATTTCAGGTTTTATTGCTCGAACACTGGAAATTTTGTCCGGTGTCTCAAAAGTGACGTTGGTAGTAGACTTTGAAGGCTTGTAGTTTCAGGCTTGTAATTTCTAAAAGGCTTAGAACGCTAAAAAGTAAACAGATATAAATCAGGAGTATGCTGTTTTATGTGTATGCAAAATTTCACAAGTTCTGATTGGTTGGGAGGCCGCACTAGTTGCGGAAAGTTCGCACTAGTTGCGGAAAGTTCGCACTAGTTGCGGAGATCTGGAAAATTAAGGAACATGTATAGAGAAAAGTGCAGATATCCCAATTAATTTGCACAGAACGAAGATATACATGAAGATCTAGCAAAATATTACGTAGTTACGGCGACAACGCAAAATTCAATGCTATAGATCTACGAGTTATTTAAACTTCTTTTGAAATAATTAAAATGCAAAAAGAGTAACTGACACTTATCGATCTCCCCACTATGTCAAGTTTACTTTGGTGCCTTCAAGGTATTGCAACTTTCTTTAACCATAGCACCTCAAGTTGCATGTTCTCTTTTACTCTCTACACTTTGGACTGTGTTAGGAGGCTATGTCTTCTGGATGTGGCAACACTTATATACATATTTCACTTTTTCCAATTTAATTTTCAAGCAGAGTTCAAATACCAAATGCCTTTAAGCCGTCAAGCCAACTTCACGAAAACGTATGGTTTTATATGCGAAAATATTTATTTTTATCGAGATGGTTATATATAAACATTAATGGAAGAGTATAACTGACAACGCTCACGTTATTTGTAAAGCGCAAGTCATTTTCTCTAAAAACATATAACGTCATTGATGCAACTATACCACATGGAAACGTTTATTTCTTCCAAAGAAATAACGAATTGCTTATTATTACATTCCGAAGAAATTTCCTTGAATTTGATTGGATAATTTGCCATTGATACAACTCCTTATGTATGGAATGGCGTCAATACGAAATGCACGTGCTTGCATTTTCCCTTCTCGCCTCCATTTTTTTTGTCGGCAATTTTGTTTTGAATTTCGGTAAACATTCATATTTTTAAGCCCAACTCCTAATTTATTAAGCGGTAAACGTGAGGATTACTTTAATCGATCTATATATTAAATATTTTGTCATGTTTTAAGTTAATCTCATTATGTTTAACCTGAAAAAGCTTTAAAGCAGAATTATGAAAAAATATTTGGTTTTCATATTATCCCTTGCCTACGACTCAGGTACATGTAATATGACGCCCAGACCGGCAATATTACATCGATTATCCTGTAAAGAAACCAAATAACTATACTATAGCCGTGACGTCATTTAAGGAATGATTCTTATTTTGGTGCGGTTCATGCAGATTGGACGTGCACGCGAGAGCTGGCAAATCCGTAAAGCGCGCTAGCGCTTTATGGTAAATTTGCCAGCTCTCGCGTGCACGTCCAATCTGCATGAACCGCACCAAAATAAGAATCATTACTTATATTTACATTTTATTCATTTTTTTTTCTTTAAATAAACTTAAGTCGAACGCTTTCAAAAATTAGTATTAAGTGAAAAGGGGGAGTAATACGTGGGAGTTTTCAATAGTAACAGCCATGACGTTACTGACGTCATTACGGGTCGAACCGAATTTTTTTAAACAAAAAAATCAAGAGGAATGTAAATATTCAGGTTTATCGATCACGTTGCCGTGTAGACAATCAATGAGAAAAAAGCTGACGTCGCAGACGTCAAAATATGATAATATATTGCGCGTTACTAAATGTGACGCCAATAGTGGCAACGTATTAATAATCATTTTAATTTTTCGTGACAGACGCCATACATTTTACTTTGAGGTTCTCAGCGGGGAAATTTGCTGTTAGAAAAAAAAAGATTTCTAAATCTTTTCTTCATTGAAAAAGATTTGTAGTTTCATGACATACTGTTTAGGTTTCTGCAGCCCGGGTAATATGAGACTTTGTCCTGTAATACATCATGGCAACCCTTGTCAAGAAACCATATAAATATTGATACCTGTGTCATCATATCATCGAAGTCATTTAAAATACAAATTGATTAGATCTTACAAACCCATTTGACCTACATATTGATAATCATCTGATACAAATAAAACAATAAAAACAGTTTGACCTTTGTTTCTCTAAGCAAATGTTTTAAAGGGCACTCAAATGTTTCATAAAAACGAGTCGCAAGCTAATTATTCAGTGTCGATTCGTACACGAAACGAGACCTCTACAAAACATCGCATCAAATGTCAGTAAATCCACTCTGTTAAACCAATCCGGCACAAAATGATGTCTAGCAAATGCTCCGAATTCATTACCAAATAGCGCGCAAGCGGCAATACAATTGCAAGATGGTCGAGAAACTTCGTGATTCGATTTAGACCGTCTGTAGAAGACAAGACATTATACACAAGAAACATAATTCTGCAATAAAACGTTAATTAACAAACTAATGTCTTAGGGAAAAATGACGTATGTTCAAACCAGTAAATAGAACAAGCTGTTAATAAGAGTCTATCTGTCATTTGCACAATCTCACTTTTGATCTGTCTGCCTGTCTTGCTGTCTCTGACACTCCTCCGACTTTCCATATCTCCTTTCTTTTCTCATTCCCTCCCTCCCTCCCTCCCTCCCTCTCTCCCTCCCTCCTCCCTCTCTCTCACCTCTCTCTCTCTCTCCCATCTCTCTCTCTCTCTCTCTCTCACCATCTCTCTCTCACTTTCTCACTCTCTCTCTCTTTCTCCTCTCTCTCTCTCTTTCTTTCTCTCTCTACGTAAAATTTAAAACAAAAGCCACGAAAGGAACAATCAATCCTGAATTCAGAATGCTCATATATCGTTAACTTTTTCCAATTCATTTTACAACACGATTATGAAAAAAACGCTCCGACATCCTGTATTTTGTAATACTTTTAATTGTTTTTAGTCAATTGCAAGCATCATTTTATGATGTTTTAATGATCATTATCCCAAAATGATGTACGCAAATGTTGCAATAATACTAGTTCGTACAAAACAAACAAGATTAATTTTCACATAAATGCAAAGTATAATTCTTAAGGAAAGCTGAATTAGATTTATTTTAACCACTGAGTCATCGAGTTACAATTATAAACAAAGGTCATTACTTGTTACAAGTTTTATGTAGACGTAACATTCACCATTATGCAAGCGCTGTTTTTTACTTTATTTTCGGAACGGCGTCCCTTGTTAATATAAACGCTTCTCCGGTGCTAACTGTTTAAGGGATAATAATGTAAATAAATCGAAGTATTTTTTTTCAAAATTTGTTGGTTTGGTCTTCACCAAGCGCGTAGCTAGCCGTCTTTTCCAGTGGATTAATAAGTGTGCTAGGTCATGCCCCTCACGGCAAATTCTAAAACCAATGGGGTACTTTGAGCTGTCTGAGGAGAACATACCGCCTACTGTCGTTTAGGAAGCTACACGACTATTCACACACTGTACATTAACAACTTAACTTTTTTCATACCAAAATGAAAACCATTGATTCAATCTTTAATCATACATAAGTACATTTATAAATACAGAGTCTCTGACACAAATTCGGCTTTTTTGAATGTCTGTTGGAGCGCCTATGTTGACGAAAAAAGTGAATTACGGCACTCATTTTTAGCCGCAACTTGTGACAAAAGTTGCGTGCTAGTCGACGTCACAAAACACAGTCAAAAAATTGAGTTGCATATACAGTAGTCACGCATCAACATTATATACCACACTGCGTACCATCAGGAATATAGAGGATATTGTGTACTTAAAGCATATAATAAATAGAAAATTTGTTTTTACCAGTGTAATACAGAAATTTATTTTATGCTTTCTAGTGAATTATAGAATTTTCCCGGTGAAATAAAAGTGGTATTTCACTGTTTACAAACAGTGGAATACCATTTTTATTTTCACTGCTTTTTCATGCTGGTACCGAAACGCACATGACATCCCAAATGAGAACGCTTAGAAAACGGGCTCAAATTTGGGTATATGATGTCATGACGTCACCTCATAAGCAAACGTTTTTGCGCCATTTCATACAATTTTTTGTCCATTTCACACAAATTGTGCACTAAAAGCATAAAATAAAAAGAAAATTTGTTTTTACCAGTGAAAGATAGAATTATATTTCACTCGTGAACTCCGGAATTAGGTATTTTCACTCGTGGCTTCGCCACTCGTGAAAATACGAATTCCGGAGCTCACTCGGTGAAATATATTTCTATCTTACACTGGTAAAAACAAATATCCTCTATATATTTCATTCGTGAACTCCAAAATAATTGACACTCGTATATCATTTTATGAAAGAAACGCTGGTTTATTACCACCTCGACCTTGTTTTTACTTTCGTCATTTGAAAAAAGGAATTCAAGACGTTCATAACAGATTTGTATTAACACCTGATGATAAGGCTTCTAATAATGTAATTTTGTAATATAGTGTGACGGATACACTATATTAATATTCAAACTGAAAAACTAAATAGCACTTATGCTTGTACACTGTCATCTTCTTAGACTGATATTGTTACTGCAATTAGAATCGGTATTGAGCCAAAACAAGACAAAGCACCTACTATATATTGGTTACCTAAAATGCATAAAACACTATACAAAGCAAGATTCATTGCAAACTCTAGTTCTTGCACAACAACTCAATTATCCGTGCTCATAACATCTTGTCTTACAGCTATAAAAGAACATGTACGGTAATTAGGTATTGCGATAAGGTTTTTGAAACTACAGGCAAACATTTATTTTGGTCGATTAAAAATTCAAATGAGGTTTTAAAGAAGCTTAAATCAAATAATTTCAGGCGTTCTGTTTGTCTACTTATGATTTCTCTACTTTATACACTTCGTTCCCTTATCATTTAATAAGAGACAAGCTAACCACACTTATTTAAAAAAAAAGTTTGCTAGAGGAAATAAAACCTTCATCGCTTGTAATGAACATAGGGCATTTTTTACAAATGGTTTTTATGATAATTATACTTTATGGACTTTTCAAGACCTAATAGTGCCGCTAACTTTATTACTGGATAATATTTATGTAAACGTGCAAAAAAATTACGATATGATATGCAAAATACTTAAACTAATCTCATTACATTTTCACAAGTTTTCTTTTCACAACAATAAAAAAAATTGAAATACAATTGAAACTTAAAATCAAGAGCTTTGGTAAGTAATAATTATATAGTGGTAAACATCTGTGAAGTCTGAAATATACATGTAATATGTATTCTTTTGTTTGCACTATCTGTGATAAATTTTTACCTGTGACAAATATTAGTGTGTTGAAATTTCGCCTTTCAATGAAGGTGGAAAAATTAAACCAATTATTAACCAAGGCCAAAATATCCCAATTTACGGTAATAGGCATCCCAATGGGTACTAATTGTGCACCCCTTGTTGCTGATCTGTTTTTATACTGTTATAAAAGAGACTTTATGTTATCTCTTTCTACCGAACATCAAGATGACATAATTACAGCTTTTAACAACACCTCGAGGTACCTTGACGATTTATTAAATATAGATAATAACCATCACAACCATCGACAGAAAAGCAAGCAAACTTTCTTGATCTAAATATGTCCATTAAAAATGATTACGTATCTACTAAAATATATGATGAAAGAATGATTTTAATTTTAATAAAGTAAATTTTCCGTTTTTAGACGGCGTAGTTTCTCGTGCACTCACACTTCGACACCATCACCTTGGACGAAACAAGTTTTTGCAGATAAGGTTGTCGTTAGCTAAAGCAGAAAAGATGACAATGTTAACACGTCAAGAAAATGAGAAAAATGTAATGCTAGAACCATCAGGCAAGGAGCTTATGCAATTTCAACCATATCGTTTTTCTATTATTATGCTCAGAAAAACATTTCATTTTCCAAACCATTAAATGTTCATTCAACAACGATCATAAATCCTTAAACACAATTCTTGGTTGCAATCTTTACACATCGCTAGACATCTATTGCAATATCTTAACTATGGAATCGTTTTGAACCTTCGATCAGTCGCAATCTTGTCATCGAACACTAAAATATTTTAACTTTGCTTTGATATTAACTTATTGACTTACTTAGATACGTTGAGATCTTTTGACTTTGCTATGATATTTACTTATTGACTTATTTAGATTCGTTGTGATCCATTGACATTGTTACGATATTAACTTATTGACTTACTGAGATACATTGAGATCCTTTGACACTACTATGATATTAACTTATTGACTTACAAAGATACGTTGAGATCCTTTGACATTGCTATGATATTTACTTATTGACTAACTGAGATATAGTTATTTGGTTTCTTGACAGGGAATGTGAGGTTATATTGCCGGTCTGAGTGTCATATTACCCGAGCCACAGACGAGGGATAATATGACACCCAGACCGGTAATCTATCCTCACATACCCTTTCAATGAACCAAATAATTGTTTTGTTATACTGCAAATACTTTTTCAGACAAAATAATTAGAAAACATCGATTTTTTATATATTTCATTTATTTAATGCAGAACAGCTTAATTCCACTGTGAGAACCCCAATAATTACATTTCTGACGTCATTAATGTACCTGCATGACGTCACTTCTATAGAAATTGAATGGACTATCGATTTGATTTTTATTTACAAAATTTGAGAATACCCTGATCGTTTTCAACGTAAAAACGTAACAAATATTTTCTGTAACAATTATAGTAATCCCTAAGCATATTGCTTTATAATTTACAAAATCGGTTTCAAATTATGCACTGACGGAAATTCAAAACAAAATGGCGGACGACATTAAAAGCGGGGAGGCCAGAGAGGGAAATTAAGGCACGTGCGTTTATATCTACGGCTGATCCGTAAATAAGAATATACATCAACGGCAAATTATCCAATCAAATTCAAGGAAATTTCTTTGCAGTATAATAAATGTTGTGATCCTTTGACATTGCTTTGATATTTCCTTATTGGCAATTTGAGATACATTTATGATCCTTTGACATTGCTTTGATATTTACTTATTGACAAATTGAGATACATTGATGATCCTTTGACATTGCTATGATATTTACTTATTGACTTACTGAGATACATTGAGATCCTTAGACTTTGCTATGATATTTACTTATTGACTTACTGAGATACGTTGAGATCCTTTTACATTCCTATGATATTTACTTATTAACTTACTTAGATTTATTGTGATCCTTTTACATTGCTATGATATTTACTTATTGACTTACTGAGATACATTGATGATCCTTTGACATTGCAATGATATTTACTTATTGACTAACTGAGATACGTTGAAATCCTTTGACATTGCTATGATATTTACTTATTGACTTAATGAGATACGTTGAGATTCTTTGACATTGCTATGATATTTACTTATTGACTTACTGAGATACGTTGAGATCCTTTGACATTGCTATGATATTAACTTATTGACTTACTGAGATACGTTGAGATCCTTGCTATGATATTTACTTATTGACTTACCGAGATACGTTGAGATCCGTTGACATTGCTATGATATTTGCTTAATGATTTACGACGAATGATTGACTGTTTGTAAGCAACACTCGGTGCAAATATATTATTTTACCATTTTTAAGATATAATAATACTGTGGAAGTGGTTTCTTTAAATATACAATTTTATTTATTTCACATATTAAAAACCATACGCAACTTTATCAACTTTTGTATAATATTCTTACTGTAGCTTTATTCAATGAGACCATTTTAGGAAACACCACTATTGTCATTATTTAGTGATCACAAACAAATAGTATATGGAAAGTGGAAAAGTAGTAGTATGACTATAAGCGCTGGTCAATGCATGTATGAGTAAACATGACCTATCATTAATCATTCTCGTAAGCTTATGTATTAAAGATAGACAACATTTCATGCCTGATCTAATGTGTTTCAGTAGCTTACGTAAACCAAGTTCAATATTCAGAATCCCATTGTTGTCATTTTGCAGGAAAATATGAACACTTTTTTAGATACACAGTATGGTTAAGGAGTGATGTTTCAAATATTACAAAATTGAATAACTTCAACTCTTGGCTTTTAATGTGATGTCAAGCAAATTATCTTTCTTCATGATTTGTGTAGGTTTTTGTGGCTTTGCATAAAACGTTGGTAAATAAATGGGCGGGTTGGAGTTAATTCACCAAGGCATATTGTACCTGTGTGTTCATTCAAAAACCTGGTCTGATCATTACAAGGCAGTAGCAACTTAGGCTCTTCTTTTCGTTATTTGCATGTGTGTGTTTTTTTGAATTTATTATATTTTAAGCCCGTGTTCTTTTTCCTTTACTGTTTGACGAGAAACTGTGCTTCCTAAATGTGGCTGATATGATTATTTCACATTAAAGGAGTATATGACAATAAGTTCTAACGGACAGAATTTTTTAAAACTTTGCACAATTAAAGAGAATTCCTTCACAAACAAAATGATATAAAGAAAAATATAGCTTTCCAGGCTTGTTTTTGAGTAATCGCTCATTATTAGACCCCTCTATACGGCCATTTTGAAGGGATTTTGAGAAAACGCACATATATTTTTTAAATGATTGTTACATCTGGAATTCCAAATCCACACCTTATATCTATGCATTTTTTTGTTTGGAATTATGTGTATGTATGGTTTTGGGTGGAATTATGTGAGATTTTTTTGTATATTTGAAGAAAAAACTTTAAAAATGACCAAAATATCCAACAAAAAAGGGAGACAATTCAGTCCCTGACTGGAAAAAAATCTATATATCTTTTTTTGTAACGGACAGATTTTTTTTAAACTCCATAAAATGACACAGTATATATTTCTAAACAAAACAAAAACATAAAAAACAGGGGCATCCAGGCTTATTTTTTTACTATATTCATTCAAAGTTGGTCATATAAGTAAAAAATATCTCTAATTTTAATTCAATTCTAAAAATATCCATCATAACATCTATAAATAGATTTATAACATGCTCATCAAAACTAATTTCATATTTTGAAAGAAATAACTATTTCTTTATCAAGAATTACATTACAGTTACCACATTTCTTTCATAAAATTCCCACAACTGCAGCCCTGAGTGTTGCCAAAGTTTCCATACATATCGAAAAACACCTAACACTGATAATGAATGAAAATCATGTAACAATCCCTAAATCTTATGATCCATTAAGTAATTATACAATTTCTAAACAACAGATTTAAGAGATGTTACTCCAGGTTTGCCTGTGTCGTTTCTCACCAAACAGCTGAGACAATCCATCTAATCCACCACGAGAGACAGCAAATTTTATATGACTCAAATTCAAACCGGATGCTGCAATTTTCTTTGCCATTTGACATGAAAGTATTTTCTGTTTGGTTAAAAATTCAAGAGTATCAAAACTAACATCAGTCATTTTCACATGAAAGTAACATTATCTACTTCGGACGTCAAATTATCCGAAACACTTGAATCATTGTCAGGGCAAATTATCGAACCAAATAATTTACGTTTCTTCACAGTTTGGTGATTTCCATCACTAACGAACCTGCCCTTCTTGTTTTTCTCGCTTGAGGCCATTCTCACGGACGATAACTTTGTGAGAAATAATTTGAAATATTTAATCGATTGATTTTACGCAACAGTCGAAGTACTAACATTACTCAACTGACACCGGTAACTGAGAAAAATACATTTCGTGAAACTAGCACTTGCGCAGAACTATGCGCGTAAACTATTGTAATATACTCCTTTAATTAGATTCAGGTTATATCATGTTATACTCTGCTAGTGCATGTTTTTAAATGTTATATTTAAATTTACATTTAAAAATTATTGTATCCTACCAACGTTCTCGTCATTTCATTCTGAGAACATTATATTAAACAATTTAATAAAAATTTAAATCAAACTATATGACTTCGCGGTCTGACAGATATCTCAAATAGTATTTACTCGCATTTTTTATTTTAGACATATAAATATGCGAAGTGAATTCTTATACTCTGGAAAATCGATCAATCACATTATATTTATAGAAAAATAATTTTCAACAGCAATTTGTTCACATAATTTTCATACAATATGACATAATGGCCGTATTCGGCTGCAGCACATATGGCGTGTACACATTTTCATTTGCCTCGTTTTCGACACGCGTGCTTTTGACCTGATATTTTCAAAAAGCACACCCTCGTTAGTGATGGATCGAAATAGTACTTTATATTGGTGTAACTATTAAGTTGCTGTCATCCTGGAGCTAGGCGTCGTGGACAGTTACATGCATTCCCATTACTGCCCATGAACAGGCTCAATAATACCGAGCCTGAAAAAAATCATATTTGTCGTGTTCGGTGGCTTTTAAAGTGCCTTTTCATCTATTTTTACAACAAACAAATACGCCAGACAAATTTCATTAAGGCATATTAGTAGTGTCACTTGGTACTGTAGATAGTCTTTCATTAACTAGTCTTTCCAGACAAAGCTATGCCTGACAATGTCTATTATATTACCAAATAGCACCAACGAGACAAGACAATTTGAAGTAGGTTGGGAACTTTTGTTATTCAATTAAGCGCCGGTTGTAGATTAACAAAATGATATCTGCTTGAAAATTGTGTGTGTAAAAAGGCGTGTTACATGAAAAAGTGTGAAACTCTGTCTGTCTGTCTGTCTGTCTGTGTGAAACTCTGTCTGTCTGTCTGTGTGAAACTCTGTCTGTCTGTCTGTCTGTCTGTCTGTAAGTCTGTCTGCCTGTCTGTCTGTCTGTCTGTCTGTGTCAGTCAGTCTGTCTAGTGTCTGTCTGTCTGTCTGTCTGTGTCAGTCAGTCTGTCTAGTTCATTGTCTTTACGATATTTTTACCATATTTTATCTGTAACTTTCTATTTTATTCTCCTATCTTCTTTTTTTCATGGTTCCTCGTTTATCGGTATCACAGTTCTGACATAAAATGTTGTTGTTTACGTCCTTAATAAAATTTTGTCAGTATCACATAACAAATAATAAATAGTTTTCTCTCTTAAACTCTAATTTAAAGCTTATTAATAAAGAGCAGTTTTTTTGCCTGAACCTCGCCTTGCTAGTTTTTGATCACATGTTATAGAACTGTTAATAAATGTACTTGGAATTTCGTCATTCTATATGCACAATAATAAACGCTTTATTCGAAATAAATACATTTATGGTGTTTATGATATTGTGATCCGAATTATGTATATTTATTTCACAGTATTACAATGAGTTATATTGATGATGCACTGCTCGTTCGAATTTATGATCTTTGATAAACTAGCAAAAAATAGATACCATAGTATTTCCAAAAGTTATTGAATACATTTACTTGCCACTTTCAGGTTTCATATTATACGTGTATGTACAGACTATTTTGTCCTGTGAATGCCATCGTGTGTATAAGTCTTGAATCTTAAACTCTAATCAAGTTAGATTTAATTTGAGAAATAATCCCATACACGTAGTATGTAACATATAGCAAATTTATTGGAAAAAAACAACTAAACTTGAGGATTTTGCGAAATTTATTGTTAACAGTGGTTGTTACCTAATGAACTGACCAACAGTACGAGGGGCATTTCAAAAGTAATGTAACTGATTACTGAGCGGCCTTGCTTTGCACGGGCTTTTCTTGAAAATCATACATATAAAGCTAGACATCCATTGTCTATGCATACATACTAACTTAAGCAGGATGCTTACATGCAGGATTATAACACCATAGTAAAATAGTTGGCAAGAGGAGTGCAAAGGCAGCTGAATTCGAGCTTATGTAAAGACCCGCCTGCTTGACGTATTAGCAAAGGAGATTTTTGAGGAATTGTGTGTTGTTCATAAACAGAATGAAATGTCGTATGCAACGCCAAGAGGTGGATTAATATGCTTAAAAACGGTTGTGACTCCATGAATGTTCTACCAAAATCAGGACGTCCTTTTACGTCTAACACTATGGTAAAAATTATGTGATGTGGTTAATTCTGACCCAAGACGAACGGTTTATCACATTATCTAGACTAAGTACAGTTTGTATTTCAGAAGAAAGCATATTCCGAATTCTAAAACGCTATTTAAGAATAAAACTTATTAAAGCTTAAGAATGCGACTGGAAACCTCCAGAAAATTGTTTAAAATGTTTCTAAATTATCAAAGACACTATTACTGGAGATAAAACATGTTTAGACTTGATATGGATACGAGAAATTTTTTTAAAAAGGCTACCCAAAACTGTTGCCGCCGCCCAATTGCCAAAAGATTGATCAGTGAAAAGAAAGCAATGTTTGTTATATTCTTTGATATCTGTGGTCCTATTGTACAACTGCTTGGAAAATCATAGACAGGTCCATTTTTGAAAAAGTGAAGAAACTTTAAAAAATTATTTCCCAAACGTCGCCTAAACACTAAGTTTAAGCACATTATTTTTTGTTCTTTCTGACAGTGTTCTATTGTGTCCAGCACATGCCCTATTTAACTTTTGTTCTGTCGTTCTATTCTAACTCTTATCATTTTTCATTTACATACCTGTCGCTCTATCTTTTCCCTCTTTCTCGTTAATTCTCTTCTTTACATGGATGATTTCTTACAGAAAAGATCTACTGTAGAAGGTTTCAGAAAAATAGCAACTGTGATCTGACGGTTTACGATCTGTCATGGCCCTAATCTGTCACAGCCGCACCATGATCAGTCATTGTTTATAACAAGCAAGTAGGGTATTTAACTGACTACAAAAGGTCAACACCTTTTTTATGGGTAACATAGCAGATAGGAAATGGGACACGCGGTAGTGTTTTTTATAGGATAAGAAATTATTTTCGGCACAGTTATTTAAAATAGACGAAAATTAAACTTTGAAGCCATCTAACACGACACATATGAAAATATTGCTAACTCGGTTTGATTGAGCAGTAATTAGAAGTCATATTACTGCCCACACCACCTAGCCATGGGTTGAGCGCAACACAATATTATCGCCAATAAACAGTAAAATTTCAACCAATCCAAAATAATGGTATGCATAAGGCGGTAATTCGGTATTATCATTTTAATACCATTCCATGTTCATAGGCGTAAGGTCCCCAGATTAAAGAACGGGTTTGCCCTAAACGAGATAACATTGGGCGAAATAAACAGAATAGAATTTTGATCAGAGAATATAAAAGCTAAACCCTTAAGATCACAGACAACGCCAAAGGCAAAATTTAAAAAGCAGGAAATATATACTTGGGGTGAAAAATATCCAGATCTATAGTGGCTGTGATATTGAAACCACCCAACTATAAACTGGCCGAAATATTAAAACAAAAGTAAAGTTCAGAAACACTATTAAACATAGAACATAAGTATCGTGCTCAACGACATTCAAAGGACGTAACTGATAACAGCACTGATTGAATGTACGGGAGACTTTTTACAGCCGCCACACGACACCGATAACGCTGCAGCTGTGGTATTAAAATAGATGAAAATGGAACTTTGAAAGGCACCGAACACGACAAATATGCATATATTTCAGGCTCGGTTTGTCGGTTTAATTGAGACTATTCATGGGCAGTAATGGGAATGCATATTACTGCGCACGCCGTCTAGCCTCAGGGTTGAACGCAACTCAATATTTACACTAACCTGATAACAAATCTTTTGAATATCAGTATTTTTGTTTTACTCTCCGGAGATAAACAAAATGTGTTTAGCAGACTACCATTAAGCATTTAGCTGCCCTAATAACTCCGCTATATGTTAAGATATGTTCTGTAATATACATGTCATTTGTTTTTAGAACTACGTCGACAAGACCTCTTAAGAACAATCGTCTGCTAATTCGTTTAATGTAAATGCGTTTTTGTTGACCAGTAGTGTTGAAGCTTTTTGCAACTGTTCAGAAGTTTCTGAGAGCCAGCGAATGGTTTTATATTGAACTTGGCTTGCGTTCATGACATGCTTGTCGGTCATAAAGATAATGAAGGTGACAGAACAATTGCGTGTATGATATCTCTTTGCACTGACAAACGGCAACATTTCTCACGAATGGCTTCTTTGATGGTGAGCATAATCGTCACTTCCAGGCAGTATTAGATACTTTATCGACTTCCATAGGAAAGTTTATCAATAATAAATGTGCGCTACTCTTTTTTGAAAACCTTACTTTGTTACAGCAAACAATGATAATTGCGTCCTCTTGAACGGATCATAATTAATGTGGTGTATTATGGGAATCAGTGATGATGCGAGCATGTTTCGCTGTATTCACACCTGCTTTTAAGACCCCCTCCTTAACATTTATAATAAAATCAAGTTGAGAAACTTGCAAAATTTTGTCTGTCGATTAATTAACAAATTCTAATCTATCGATTAACTCTTGTAAACTTCTTAAAACTCGATGTTCTATTGATGTTCATTTTGTGTGTGAATTTTGCGAGTTTAAGGCAGATTTAACAAAAATATAACAACAACAACAAAAGGCAGCGTTTCATTCCAAATCTTAAATTATGCCACTTATTGTCTAGTATACTATTTTATTAAAAAGACACTAACTCAACACGTGTCCTCCATGATTTATCAACACCATTCTTCAGTTTGAGACTCAAACAATTTTGTACTTATCTTGTGACAAGTTTTATCCTACATTTCGCTAAAATACATTTCATAATAGTAAATGGCATCGTTTAGATAATAGCTCTAAATTATTGAACTATTTCAGCAGGAACCCTATTTAGGAAGAAAAACTTAAAACCTTCTCAATCAGCAACACCATTTCCCAGTGAATTCGTTTGAAAGTATCACATTTTATTTAAAACCTCCTTTTAATAAGGACTAATCTTAATTTGAAGCTGCTTTGTAAATTTATGTTACTTCATTGAATTAAAAACAATCAATACATTAAAATGTCGTTGAATATTTGATTCCAAGACAACCTGACTCTCCCTCGACCTTTCCCTGACGAAGGGAAGCCACGAAAACAGCATACTGTGTCAAATTAGGCAGTTGATGACCACTTCCTGTTCTGACAACTTTTGGTGAGTGAATTCCCGTGAAGCCACACCATTTATAGCATAAACTTATTGTTCATGTATGTATAGGTGACATTTCCGAAACAAAGACGATGTAGAAATTTATAAAGATAGAATAATTGAAACTGCAACTACATGTTTTAATAAAACTATTTGAACTTTATTGACACATTTGAAACAGAGTATAGAATAGCGTCAATTAATTTCAACAAATTGTTTGCCACTGACCTTTCCAAGGCGGTAACCCCAAGGGTTCTCTTTTTCGGTTATAGTTTTTGTGTCTTATTTGAAATTGATATTCTTAAAAAGCAAGTTGTCTTTTCCTCTCTTCTTTTCCGCTGCATGGGGAGGCTGTGTTTTCTGAGTGTTGTGATTCCTGATATGCATATTTCACTTTTTCCACTTTTTCATGAACTATGATTAATGCATTGGTACTTCTTCTTGACTGTGTGGGGAGGCTGTTTTTTCTGAATGTGGCGATTCCTGATATGCATATTTCACCTTTTTTCAACAGTTTTTAATCGTATATTCTTATCAATTTGTTAATACGCCGATTCTTTCACACAAGCATAATAATCTTATCTAACATGCAAACCTTATTTTTCGTTATTTGTGAACGTTTCCTAAGGCAGAGCCATTAGTTTTGATGCGAGTTATAAATATTTATATCTTTTTTTTATTTTGCATTGAATGAAATCAGCAAATATTACATCTGGGATATATTTTCCCTTAACGTTTCATTGGTGAAATCTTTGAAGCGCAATCTTAGATCTATAGGTATCACTTTTTTATTTATTGCAGAGAAAAACTATCGAAATATCTTGCAAATTTGTTCCTCGATGCGATAAATTTTATTCTCATTTAAATCTATGTTAAAAAGATATTATGAAATCGCCCGGGATTTTAATGTTTTTATTAAGATTACCAGTAAGACAACATTTTTTATACAATATCAATATTTTGTAGTAAAATTCACATTGGCGGAAACATTGCGCAGTAACATTTACGAACGTATCTCTCATTTAGCTATTATTATACAGGGCAACACTTAGTCTGGTATATTGCCACAATGCAGGTTTCGTCCGTCAAGTTGAATAATATTCATTAAAGGAAGATAACTCATAATATCGCAAAAAAGAAAAAGAGTCTTTATAAACGGGTATATTGTTTACAGTGACTGCCTAATTAGTGGGTTCTTGTTGCCATTTGTTTTATTTTTTTATTTTTAACATGCAATATATTTAATTTTCATTGTAAATGATAGTGCCTCTAGCTGGGAGCGAACCCGCACCGTCACGGCGACAGCGCCTAGTCCTACAATTCCTGCGACGCAACCAATTGAGCTAACCGGGACAACCCCAAAAAAGGTTGATCGGATAGCCCTGATATACGTTACAATCACTGTATGACACCCGTAACGGGTTATTTTACTGATCACAGTACTGACTATATGTACGGGGAGACTTTTTACGGCCGCCACACTGCACAAATAGCGCTACTGTGAATTTCAAATGATAGTCCCTGATCAAAGATCAAATTGTAAGATCAAATTTAAGTTCAGGAGTGAGCATCGGAAATCAATATTTTGACTAATAGCTTAGCAAAGTAATGGATCGTTTTAATAATAGGGCAACCAAGTTATAGATAGATTCACTAATAGCGCAGCTGCGTAAAGGTAATATTCACCAATAGCTTAGCCAAGTAATTGATAATTTCACCAATAGCTTACCCATGTAATGGATAGTTTCACTAATAGCTTAGCCAAGTAATTGATAGTTTCACTAATAGCGCAGCCTAGTATTTGATATTTTCTATAATAATAACCGAGGAAATTAATATTTTCTACAATAGCTTAGACAAGGATATTGATATTTCCACTTAAAACTGAGGCAAGTATATTTATATTTTTACTAATAGTTTAACCAAGAAAATCGATATTTACACATACCTGAGAGAAGTAATCAATAGTTTCGCTTATAGCGAAGCCATAGAAATTGATATTTATTATTTTCACTAGTGGTTTAGCCAAGTACATGTAAATCGATATTTTCACTAATCCCTTAGAAAAGTAATGGATTGTTTAACTAATAGCGCTGCCAAGGAAATTCATATTTCTTTAAAAACTTAGCATAGGAAAATGATATTTTTCAATAATAGCTTAGCCAAGGATATTGATATTTTCTATAATACCTTAGCCAAGGAAATGAATATTTTCTATAATAGCCAAGTAAATTGATATTTTCTATAATAGCTAAGCCAAGGATATTGATATTTTCTATAATAGCTAAGCCAAGGATATTGATATTTTCACTAATAGGCAAAAAGTTATATAATTACCTTTCGATGCTTACGAGTAAAATAACGTTTGACCATGGCCTGAAATAAATAAATAGTCTGATTAAATCATACATTGCCATGATATATCCCCGTGATTTTGAAGGTATTTTGATATTATTAAATATTTTCTGACCTTAAAGGGACATTTTAGTTATTATTTAAGAAACCACAAACATTTCAAGTCGACTCACTAGTTTAAGTAAGCATACACACATTTACATTGGCCGTGCATTTACTTAAATTATTATATCTTTTCATGTGGCACGTCGTGGAAAAAAGTTCTGAGTTGATATTTATTGTCATTTTAGTTTTTCATAACAAATACGTACTGGTGTTTCCGTTACACAATTTTACTATAATGTTCTCTAATGTAAATGTTCGTTTGCTTAATTTCATAAATCATTTCAAGAATTGATCTCAGTCAACTTACCTAACTTGAACACAAATTAAGCAACTTATGCATTTGCAAGTACAGCAAAAGGTGTTCCAGTTGAAAACTGGAATCTAGTGTCAAGTTGTCGTTCTCCTTTTTTTTACTTTTTTTCAGTTTTGTACTTTTCTGGTTTAAATGTTCAGATAACTAAATTGGCAAAGAAATCACGTTAAAATAATCTTAGCGTAAAAAGCATGGCCTGTTTAATTAATTAAATCAACTAAGAAGCTTATGATTTCTTTACAAGCACATCAAACATCTTTTTGTCTATCCTAATGACTATAATTTGATTTATTCCTTAGCTAATTTTGAACTTATTTAACTGCGAGCAAATTTAAGTAAATGCGTTTCGAACTCATTAGATTTCATTTAATTTCCTACTGATATTGTCTATTAAGCTTTAGGTTACATCTCTCGGGCAATTTTGAAGAACTTGTATACCTTAATTTCAACTTTCTTCTTAAATTTCGGAATTAGAAATGACACTATTTATTAAAAAAGGAAGCAATAAATTATATATGCAAACTCAATTTTTCTAAAATGGAATTGTTCGCTTTTTGTTTGTGTTCTTCAATTTTGAAACATTTATTGTCAACAGCTGATAAAATTCTTTCAGCCAGACAGACATTAAATGTAAGATCTTCCACTTGATTACGACCAGAACTTGGTTTGTTTAATTGTTTTCCATCACCTCTTTTAGTTCCTAGTTCTCGGTCAATTGAAACAGAGTTGTGACAAAAATGAATAATTTGAAGAGGCTGCCGAGGTCGAGACCAAAACGAAAAAAAAAACAAGCTGTAGGTTTCCGAAGCAGATTAAAGGTTATTCATTTACGACTCTCGCCGAAAATATAAAATCACTCAACACTGCTCAATACATTCAGATTTTTTAATTGAGTTCAGAAATAAAACCAGTGTAACATTTCCCGGTTATGAGCGACATCTAATTTTCGTGTGTTAAAACTCTCAAAGTTACACATGAATTATTTCATAACATTCGGCTTAACATTCGGGATATTGATTTGAATAAAGATGAAAATTTAAAATAACTGTTTAAAAAGCAATTAAACAAGACAAATGTGCGAAAAAATTACGGCTTAGTCTTAATGAGAAAATTGAGTCTGTTCATTGCCAGAAATAGAAATAGTAAAATATGCATATCAGGAATCGCCACACTCACAAAACAAAGCCTCCCCACATAGCGAAAAAGAAGAGAGGAAGAGAAAAAGCAATGCCATAAGTATGTCAATTCAAATAGGACGCCACAAACAATTTACAAAAAAGAGAACCTTTGGGGATATCGCATTGGAAAGGTCAGTGGCAAAACAAATTGCCACTAGGGGTTTAAACCAGGTTCTAGGGTGCACCAACCTCACACTTGACCCAAAAGGTTCTCATATTAACAAACATGTACAAGTTGTCTTGGTGAAATGACTCCAACTCATCCATTAGCTCAACAATGTTGCATGCAAAAGAAATGGATGTAACTGCCCACACTGCTTACCTTCGAGCTGTGAGCAACTCAATATTTAAACAAGTAAACAGTACACCGTTTGATCCATCCGCAACGGTTTGCATATGACAATAAACACAGAACCTTTAGTGTTAGATAAATAATTAGTATTCCATGATCAAAGACTTCAAATAAAACAACGATTTTGACAAGAGAGTTAAGAATACATATTTTCCATCGACGAAGTTTATGTATTTGTTGAAAATCTTATCGATGTGATCATCAAAAGATGATTTGAGTCGTAAGACATACGGATACGGAAAATTTCTGTCGCGTAATGAATAATAACATTTCAATTGACTAGCGATAACGTTCTATATACTGAACAACACAAGGCGGCGTATCGTCTTTTCTACATAACTCATAATACATCAATAACTTACAAATATATTTGACCGTTGTTTAGTTTGAAATTATCCACTGAGAATGCATTTCGCACAGCGAAGATTTAATTTTACCCTAATGTTAGTCGATTTTTGTTTGTTTGTTTTTCAAAGACCATTCGACTTATTGTTTGTGATGAAATGTTAGTTTACAAAAATTCACGAACCGCTTTACCGCGCAACTAAAATTGATACCCAAATAATGTTGCTTTTTCGGTAAAGAAGTGCGTACTCAATTCGATTTTTTATAGAGATGCTTGCATCACTGATGTGATGTACAATCAGATCTAATTACATGTAACAATTAGCCAACCTCTTATTTATTCAAAGTTTGTTTCTGTTGTTTCAAAAACAAATACATTTGTATAGTGCTAAATTTTAAAAAAAATAATCATAAGACAGGGTCTAATGTTTTGTTCAATAGTTTAGAACCTAGAACCTGGTTTAAACCCCCAGTGGCAATTTGATTTGCCACTGACCGTTCCAAGGCGGTAACCCCTCGGGTTCTCATTTTTGTTAATTGTTTGTGGTGTCTTTTTGAAATTGATCATTTTATTAACCATGCTCTCTCCCTCTCTCTTCTTCCTGACTGTGTGGGTAGGCTGTTTTTTCTGAATGTGGCAATTCCTGATATGCATAGTTCACCTTATTATACATACATTTGTACTAGATACGGAGCAGATTAGATTAGTCAACAAATTGTTTCTGTTCTTTACAAATCGTATATAACATTACTTCATATGAAAGTAATTTTAAGAAAAGTACGAACAGTTCACATATGTATGGACATACCGAAACAATTATTGCAAAAGAAAAATCATCGACGTTATCTTTTTAGAGACATAAAATAAAAATCATTACGAATGGTACAACATGCACATTTGAACAATAAAATTTTTAATTTGACTAAAAAGGCACATAAATTTATCTTTCCTAGCGAGACAAAACAGTCTGAAGGATATATACCATGCTGTGTTTTGCTGGCCATTCAATTTTGCTGAAGCCCTTGACCTCCACTTGTGACCCTGACATTGAACAAGCACGATTGAACGTCTTTGCACATTTTCTCAATGCGACGGACATCGGCCAAAATGTCATGAAATTCCTTCAAGGCGTTCAGAAGTTAGGAAATACTTAGAAATACCTTGAGCTGGCAAAGTTGGAAAACGATTTCTGTCCATTGTCTTAATTGGGTGAACGTTTGGTCCAAGGTTAATGAAATTCCTTCCAGGGATTTATATTTTATATAGTGAACACGAAATACAAGGGTCAAATCTTAAGATCAGCGCTGGTGACCATGACATTGAGCCTGCCAAGTTTAAACATGGGCAAACACTTGACAAAGTTTCATGAAACTCATTTCAGGGGTTTACAAGCTATGGAGCGGACAACAAACATTGTTTAACCCCTAAACACCACTGGTGACCTTGACATTGAGCCGGCCAGCTTGGAACATGGGTTCTGCACTTCGTCTTGATGGATGTTTACGACAACTATAAAACATCTTAAACAAATATATGTCTCTTCCCTGGGTGTTAGTCTTACTTTGAAAATGCGAAACGCGTTTTTACTTTTTTTACAACTCTAAGTTTCGTTTCTGTATGGTCATGCATATTAAACAAGAAAATTGGTATTATTACCCAAGGAGACAACGATGGCTTACTATGGAACATGTCATAACATTTGACCTATTTCTCAGAAATGTCTTTACACATAGTACACATAAGATTATTTAGTGTTCGAAACCATAGTTACACAAAGACTTTATTTTCAATTAATCTTAGACAGATCCCGTACTCTCAACAAGATATTATTTATTTGTTTATAAGGCACCCGTTAATATATGGGTTTGTTCAAAATGGAGAGCTCAGATTAAGGTATAAACGTAACAGTTCGAATAGAACGGTATTAATAAAATTATGAAAGTAAAGTATGAACGAAATTTAGTACATGATACATATTTGCGAAAAGCTTCAAAAGGTTACTTATCCTATTAAGTTCTACTATAATTTGAAGGTAAGTTTTTTGTGTAATTGCTTGATTCGCATATAATATTTTCGAGTACAGATGTGTCAGCAACTTGTGCATGTATTTGTTCAGATGAGAACCTGGGTTGAAGGTTATAAAGCTGAGATAGGAAACCATTCTCAAATCTTAAGCTTCTGATTGGCTAAAGTGGTGACTTGTCGCCATTTCAGCCAATCAGATGCTTGAGATTTGAGACTGGTTTCCATGCTCAGTTTTATAACATTGGGCACTGATGGGACAAATTAGAGGTCGGTGCAAACTAGAATCTGTTTAAGAACCCAGTGTCAATATGTTGTGCCTCGGACCAATCCTGAGCGTAAATGCATCGAACCGAACCATTTGTTTTGTACAATGTTAATGGCGTATTTGATTAAACTGGTACAATTTTAAGTTTAATATTTTCTCTTTTCTTTTCTACTTTTTTGCTGTGTTGTCTGATGGTATCTTTTATTGATGGGCTTTTTCATTTTTCATATTATGTCGTAAGTCACGAAGACCTTGTGATCTTCTTGAAGTCGGGGTACGAGGCATTTATCAAAATGTGGCAAAATCCATTCCCTCCACAACCCCCCAAGTTATTCTCATGTATACTGTGCGGCACTGTGTACATTTCAAGAAATATTATATACCCATGAATGATTTAAGAATAGTGCATCGTTAATCCGCAAAATTGATACAACTCGTCAGATTTGAAATTCCGTATCAAACAATGTTCAGCTTTCCGTGTTATATGTTACGTCATGTACAACGTCACATTAGGTTGTCGTAATTTTCCGGCACATAACGAACTCCAAAATAGAAAATTTCCGTCGCAGTTTTACAAACGTTACTGTATTTTGCGCCATTCATAAATTTTCTACGCCATTTATAAATTTACTATCGCGTTACTATTTTTATTTCTGCTGTTATGTAAACCACGTTTTTGACTACAATTTTCTTGCTTAGTTTGTTTTGAGCGAGAAGGGTATATAAAAAAGGAACATTATGACAGTTTGCATTCTGTAGGTTCGTATTATTTCTCGTGCGTATGTAACCACATCACGCTCGACCTTCGGTCACGCGCAATATTGTTTACATACCCAACATACCCAAAAAATGCGAACCTACAGAATGCATACTGTTATAATATTCCATATTTACTGATATCATGGGGAATGTCGCCCACTAGTCGACGTAAACATGGCTTTCTAATCGAATGACAGAGCAAATAACTCTGTAGTATACGTTAAACACAAACGCACTTGTGAGTAATTGATCAACATTATTATTATACACGCAGTGAGCTTGTCAGCGACAGAACCTTACAGGAAGAATAGAAATGGCGATATTACAAACTAAATTCAATTCGTTGCGACTCGAAGTTCATCAGTAAATAAATTCACCCACGCGTTCATAAATAAGCGACCACCACTGAAATAAATGTTTGGTAGATCGGGCAAGTCAGATAATTGT